>CM023540.1:60407194-61007194 GCA_013350335.1 Chimonanthus salicifolius
CCATGCTCCATTGGGGCGACCGAGAAGCAAGCATGGGGACACCTTGACGAGGCTTTGCCGTCAAGGGGGATAATTTGTGATTGTTTATAACTTGACGAGGTTTTTCTGTCAAGGGGGTTATGGCAGCATGATGGTATGGATGATGGGTAGGATTCATGACATAGGACACCCATTGCATGACATTGCACCAAATTGCATGGTTTTGGATATGATATTATCTATATGTTTTGTTACCACTAATCCATGTGTTAGCCCTACTCGGAGTCCTACGGGGTGCGTTGTCTAACGCCCTACTTCTACCCTAGCTGATGACGCAGGAGAGGGCGGAAACGGAGGACGAGACAGGAGCCAAGCTTAGGAGCTTGGGGAAGCGAGCTGTTTAGTTTATTTAAGTTTTATTTTGGAAATGTAATTTTGAGTAACTTAGCTCGTTGGAATGTAATAACTTAAATTACTTGCTATGTTTTGGATTTTATTTTGGACAGTACGATTTAGTGGTACTTTAGTAATTAAATGGATTTTTCTTCCCTGCTATCTGAAAATTGGTAGGATAGTCTCTATTATAATTCCGCACTTAGTTTAATATTCCGCAAGCTTACTTCTACGTGTGAACCGTTCTCATGGACTTCGTTCCACGCACACGTAGGGTTGGCCAGTTAAGGGCCTGGCTTTAGAAGCTCGGACTTAACTCGCGTCGTGACGTCCGCTTTGTCACTCTTTATTTCAAAAAAAAAAAAAAATAGACTCTGATTTTCGGGTGAAAAGGGGCGGGCGTTACATACTACACCTCCGCTTATCCTTAACCCGAAGGTGTCCTAAATTGAAACATCGTACAATCTCACATCACAGGTTGTCCCCACTTTACAGGTATCATATCCTGGAACGCCGCATCACACCACTCCTCAGACTGTCCCCACCCCACAGGTGTCATAGTCTGGAATAACACATCATATCACAACTCAAATTGTCCCCACCCTGTACGTGTTATAGTCTCGAATAACACATCATATCACAACTCAGATTGTCCCCATCCTGTAGGTGTCATAGTCTTGAGTAACACATCATACCACAACTCAGATTGTCCGCGCCCTACAGATGTCATTGTAACACCCGCCCCTTTCACCCAAAATCAGAGTCTATTTTTTTTTTTTTTTTTGAAGTAAAGAGTGACAAAGGGCGCGAGACGTCACGACGCGAGTTAAGTTCGAGCTTCTAAAGCCTGGCCGCTAACTGGTCAACCCTACGTGCACGTGGAACGATGTCCACGAGAACGGTTCACACGTAGACGTAAGCTCACGGAATATAACTTAATGCGGAACATGATAATAGAGACTATCCTACCAGTTGTAGATAGCAAGGAAGTACGGCGCTTAAATTACTAAAATACCCCTAAATTCATAATTATATCTCAAAATGCAAATGTTCAAAGTAAAGACCAAACCATAGTAAGAAATATAAATTATACAGTCCGACGAGCTAAGCTACTCAATTACATATTCCAAAATAAATTTAAATAAACTAAGTAGCCCGCTTCCCCAAGCTCCTACGCTTGGCTCCCGTCTCGTCCTTCGTTTACGCCATCTCCTGCGTCATCAGCTAGGGTAAGAAGTAGGGCATTAGAGAACGTGCCCATTAGGACTCCGAGTAGGGTTAACACATGGATTAGTGATAACAAGCATACAGATAATAATATAATGAAAACCATAAAATGAATGCTATGCCATAGGTGTCTATGTCATGAGTCCCACCCATCATCCACACCATCATGATATCACCATGTCTGCTTCTCGGTCGCCCTGACAGAGCATGGACTCCGGTTATATCTCAACACATCAAGATATCCCCATGTTTGCTTCTCGGTCGCCCCGACGGAGCATGGACTCCGGTTCCTTTATTTTCCCGCCCATGCCATGCATGAGATGTAATTGCGATATGCTATATAGTATTTAAATCATTGTAAATGTAATATGCCATATGCCATATAATATATATAAATCATAATCTTAAAACCCATCATAAAACCAATCATATAATTACCAAATTAAATCAAGGAGACCATCATATAACACGTAATCCACGGCTTACAAAAGGTAGGAATCCTACGGAATACCGACTAGCGTCCCTTTTTCGTTTCCGTTCCCGAATTTCAAGTCGTCGATCGCACACCGATTGCGATATCCGATACCTTATTACATATGAACAATCAGTCTATGTTTTTAACCATTATTAAGTCCTTAATTTATGCCTTAGTGGGGTTCGGCCATACACCATGGCCGAACCCTACTAATTGGGTTTGTGGGTCCCATCTTAATCCATTGATTATCTTAACTTTGTGAGTTTAAAAACCAGCACCCTAGGCTTTATTTAATCCATACTTAAGGTTACCATAATTGCACTTAAGTCCATGATCATCTTCTATGGGGTTCGGCCATGTATCATGGCCAAACCCATGGTTCTTGAATTTGACCATTATTTACGGTTTTGCCACTACCTCTTTTCTATGACTAATCAATCATTCATCCATGCATAATTAAGTCCATAACTGATCATTAAACTTAGATCCCTTAGTTCATTTCATTATGCCACAAAATCATTAAAACAACCCTTTTTCTTAACTTAATCCTCATTAATTAAGACACATACATAACCCTACACTTAGCCCATCAAATGGCTCATAAATTGGGTCATGGGTATCATTAAAATCAGCCCCTTTAATTTAATCCAATCCCCATTTTTCCTTGGGTCTTTTGTCACAGTTTAAATCCATCACAAGTCCCTCCATGAGGGGATTTAAATCATACCTTTAAATCATCAACTTTGATCATTAATTTGGCACATTTTTGAGTCCATTAATGACTCATTTAGTCAAGCCATATTCCCCATTGTTTTCATGGGTTTCAAAATACTTGAACCCTCAAAATCTCCCCATGGTTTTCCTCATTTAAAAACCCCTTCAAAAATCACTAACATTCATTCATTTAGAACCTTTAAAAAAAATCATTCACCACTTATCATAGCCTCCATTCTTTAATCTCATTTAAAATTCTAATACATCACCATAGGGTTCAAAAACATTCCCTCCATAAAATCTCTCCATGGTTTTATTTTTAAAACATTATTTCTAATGCTTAAAGTCCATTTAAAACCATCACCCTTCTCCATCAATTTCCACATTTAAGATCCCTTTAAAATTACTACATTTAATCATTTAAACCCTAAAAATCATTAATTATCCTCTATGGCTTCCATTCTTTAAAACCCTAATAAAATCATTTAATCACCTACCATGGGGTTCGGCCATACTACATGGCCGAACCCTATGGCCCATGATTTCTCCCAACATTACATACCTCCATGCTTAAGTAAATTTTAATCCCTAATATTCTTAATGCATCCTTCACTTTTTTTACCTAATTTACCCATTAGGGTTTTGTCCATTTTTTTCATCCTTTCATTGGGTGGATTTGAGATCCAAGGCCCATGATAATTTGGCCACCATTAAATCCAAGAAATGGACCCCAAATTTTAAACCTTAAACAAAATCTAACCTCTTGTTTAGAAATACTTACGGATCCGACGGCTCCTCCGACTTTTCTTTCTCTTCTTGGACTCCTTGGCCTTCTTTCTTCTTCTTCTCCTTTGTTGGTCGGTCAAGATGTTTGATCAAGATGAAGGCATCAAAGCTTGGGTTCGGCCAACATGGAGTGTGTTTGAGAGAGGGAGAGGAAGAGATGGTGAGGAAGAAGATTCTAAGCTTTGATCTTGGAGTGATGGCCAAGCTTGAGCTTCTTTCTTCTCTTTTTCTTCCAAGTTTTTCTTCTTCTTTCTCTTGTTGGTGTGGGACGGTTTTGAGAGACCAAAATGGAGAGATGAGAGGAAAAACCCATCTCATCCCAAGGCTTGCTTAAGTTACACTTCACCATTAATTTTCCCAACACCAAGCATGGGCTTTACATGCTTAGTGGTGGTGGTTGGGACCAACCACCACTAGCCAACGTTTTTGGTGTCTTAGAGATAAGATGGTTTGGGTCTTCCATCTTTTGACCCGTTTTGACCACCTTTTTGGATAGTTTAATTATTTAATTAATTAGATAATTCCCATTTAACCTAATTACATTCTCTTAAATTCCCTCCATGTATTCACCCATGGTTGACCAATTCAACCATGGTGGCCGGCCCTACCAATCCTTGGTCCACACGCCACCTCACTTGGTGAGGTGGAGGTGGGTCCCAATCGGCCATGTCACCTTGGTCTAATTAAAATTAACTTAGGTGATTTAATTAAATCCCTTTCAATTACTTGGATCACCATTGGGCCCATGGCCCAATTACATTCACCTCTTACCCATTTACCTTAAAGCTTACGTCATCTTGATCCATTGGGTCCCAAATGGGTATTGGGTCCAATTTGACCATCCTTGGCCCAATTGACCATTTAAACGAATTTAATCCAATCCATGGTCCATTGGGCCATAATTGGGCCTTTGTCCAAATTTTGATCCATTTACCATCTATCCCATTAAATTTCCCAATTTCCATCCTTAAAACAAATAATAGCCACATATATATATACATATATATATATATACATATATATATATATACATATATATATACATATATATATATATATATATATATATATATATATATATATTGATTTAAAAATTCTGGGCTATTACAGTCATAGCCTGGAATAACACATCATATCATAACTCAGACTGTCTCCACCCTGTAGGTGTCATAGTTTGGAATAGCACATCATATCATAACTCAGACTGTCCCCACCGTATAGGTGTCATAGTTTGGAATAACACATCATATCACCACTCAGACTGTCCCCATCTACAGGTGTCATAGTCTGGATTAGCACATCATACCACAACTCATATTGTCCCCACCCTGCAGATTTCATAGCTTGGAATAACGCATCATATCACAACTCAGACTGTCCCCACCCTGTAGGTGTCATAGTTTGGAATAACACATCATATCAAAACTCTGACCGTCCCCAACCTGTAGGTGTCATAGTCTAGAATAACACATCACATTCCACCTCATACTACCCTTGGTGAACCGACGCTCAGCCCAAAGATTTCCTTCGAATCACCATAACCACCTCACAACTTGTCCCTCCTTGGGACTCTAGGAGGCCATGCCTCCCCCATATGCATGTCCGAGGAACGCAAGATGGGCCTAACTGCCTAATCCTCATGAGAGAGCATACCTGCCCATAGCCAAGCATCGAGTAGTCTATCTGACAAGTTAGGCGAAATCTCTAGGTCCTGGTGTAGCCTAATCTCTAAGCCCCACCGTCATCCCACGTACACCAGTTACATGCATTCATAGATAATCTTTGACATGTTATCAACATTATACAACGGATCATAATCAGACATATAGATTATTGTCTATCGCATGTTAACATGTTATCACACCATCATGTTGTCAATCAATTCATCCAAACAATTAAACATGCATATACTACAGATTATCACATCCAATCATCATATTTTTACCATCACCGAACACGAGTACTCGGAGTGGTCCCCTCACCACATAATCATCTGAATGGTTCCCTTACCGAGTGGCTAAATAAACATATGGGTTCTTTTCTGCGTACCTCGTGTCGTTCAAGTAGCTAAATATGGATATATGCAGAAATGCGTATGTTAAAGTTGTGATAGTTCCCTCAATTGTGTGTTTTGAAACCAACTGCGGGCAAGCGGGTCCACTGGGTTGAAGGGGGCTTGATCTGTTGGAAAAAGAACACGAGGATAAGTAACAGGATAAAATGAGCAAAATTAAGTCTGGGATGGAAATGGGCCTAAAAACGGGTCGGGCTCAAACCAGGCCGAACTGAGCTAGAAACTGGGTAGGGTCGGACTAAGGGTTGGGCTTAACAGGGTTGGGCAGGACCAGATCTGGCCAACTGGGTCGACCCAAGGCTGGGCCGAATAGGGTTGGGCCGAACCAGATCTGGCCAATTGGGCCAAACCTAAGGCTGGGCCGAACAGGGTTGAGTCGAACTGGGCTGAGAAAAGGCCCAAAAAAACTGAGCCTAGTTCTCGGACCCAGCTGAGTTGGATCGGCAACCCAACTGAAGGAAAAGAGAGGAAAAAGAAGGAAAAACTAGAAAAAAGGAAAGAAAACAAGGAAAGGGGAGGAAAAGGGAAAAGAGGAAAGAGAAAAGAACTGGAGAAGAGAAGATAAGGGAGTACCTAGATCTGGTTGAACGGCGGGATTCGGTGGGGCTCGGCTTCAAAGAACGAGCTTGAAGAAGAGAGGGGATTGGAGAGAGGAGAAAATATCTGGACTGCAGACCACGGTGGGAGGCGATGGTCAGGCTAGAGCAGTGACTGAGAGAAAGGAACGAGAGAGGGTGCGACGAGGAGAGGGAGGGAAAGATGATAGCTAAGGAGAGAATGGAGGAAAGAAAGAAATGAAGCAGTAGGCGCAACACTGTAGCTCAGTGCTATAGTGCGGCGCAAGGAGGGGTTTAATAAGGGGAAGTTTAGGGTTAGGGTTTTTGGGGTTTTTTTTTTAAATCCAAACCTCAGGCCTTTTAAAAAGATTTGAAACCCAGTAAAACTCGAATATTGAACGTCGAGGGAGAAAACGTGTGGTTTTCAAAATGTTTTGGCATGATAATACATTAAATAATTTAAATTATCAAAATACTCTTCGAGTCTCTGAACTCGAAATCGAACAAATAGGGGCTCACCGTGGGGCCACACTCACCACATTGCTACTAAGATCCTAAAATCCTGAAAAATCAAGTCGGGTCATTACAGATTTAGGCATATTTCACAATTATTTCTTTAACTTTTTTATTAAATATTATTTAATTCTATTTAATTAGTATAATGATTCAATGATGTATAGTGTGTCCCTAGCATACATACATGGGAGACCACAATGTGGTCCAACAGCAAACCTCAAGGGATACAATACAGTAGCGGCACCAAATGTTAGTCTCCAAAGGGGAGACCAACTTTTTAAACGTTATATGATGCATGTGGGGATACCAACTTTTTATTTGAATTTAAATTTTAAAAGACATTTGTTCAAGACAGACGAAGAAATTGAAAAGAAAAGAAAAATATAAAATGGTGGTAATAACAGCATATACATGACGTGAGATGTGGCATCAGCCCTCATGAGACTAGAGTGTAGAAGACTTATAAGAATTAAAAGAAATAAAGAATAAAAAAGAAATGGTGGAAAAAGGAAAGCTAATAATTAGAAGAGGGTGAAAATCTAAAAAGGAAAAGTATGATCGTTAGGTGTTCGAGAGTGGGACGTAAAAGGCAAATAGCTTTTTAAGCTTTTAGTAAAGTCAACAGCCACTCTTGATATCATAATATCATCACCGCCGATCCAAAAGGATGAAAGATTACACCCCGATTTCATCATCATTGCGTGATATTTAGGCCTTGAAAAAGAAGCCCTAGAGACGGATATGTCTCTTCCATTATTATGTACTCATCTCGACTCTGTCAATTCATCATAGACACTTTTCTTTTTCTCTCATTCTCTCTTTGGTTTTTAAAGAAAATATATATTTTCATAATTACTTTTTCTTAAAATTTTATTAATTTATTATTCATGTTTGAATTAATTTTATTAATTAGAAAGATTTAAGTATTCTCAAATCGTTCAGAGCCCACTAACTCATTAAAATTAAACACTTCAAATGGTCATCACAATTATTCAAGAGATGTTTGGTATTTTGTATGGTCAATTATCGTAACAAGGACAAAATTTATTAAGAGATATGAAAGAGTGAAATTCCAATTTTATCCATATCGGTGTACTGCTCATCAAGTAGTGGTGTACCTATATGCAGAACATATACATGCAGAGTGGCGTGTTACCGATACACCGATACTTGATGATAAGGATAAAATGAGAATTTAACTCTATCCCGTATCTCCTAATAAATTTTGCCCATGTTAGAATGGACGTCCATTTTGTATAAAAATTCAAATTATTTATAATTATAGGGATTAAATGAGAAATTAGATATGTTGAAATAAATTATCTTGTGGTTAATTGATGATTTGAGAGAAATCTTTAGGGTAGGAGATCACAAACCTAATACCACTTGCCTTTGATTTAAATGGGTCATCCTAAAGAGGCAATCACATCATAGATTAAATTTGATTGGTTGGACTTTAGGATAAATTTGATGTTGGACACTATAATTGGATCCCATCTAATTAGCCATTAATTTGTTACACTTGGATCATTAGGATTTAGTGGTGGATCCCATGCCCTGAGTGACCCTAAATCCAACCCAAATAACCCAATTAAATTCCAAATAGTCTTAAATCCATACCCAATTACCTATATTGACCATGGTCAACATTCTCTTAAAAATCTCTCCGATCCGTGTCCAAACCCCATTCCAACATGAAAGCCTTAAATTCCCTGTCCTTTTGGTGTGTTTTGCATAGTGGAGATAGACCAAGGTCAATTGAAACTTGGGAAGGAACCATGGTATTTTTGGAGTCTTATCCTTTGTGTTTAACAAGTCAATAAAGACCGCACATGTGTCAGTCCAATGTCAATTTAGAGTATTTTACCAGAATTTTTTTTTTTCCATTTTTCATAGAGTATTTTTAGGAAATGGTAGAATAGTCTTTTGCCATTATTTTTCCTATAAATACACTTGTAGTTTTCGATTTTTATCAAGAAGTAAACAATTAATTTTTGGCAAATTCTTCTTTCTCCCAAATTCGAATATTTGGTGAATTATCAGAGTCTTGGACTTGAAGCTTCGATCATTATACGAATCTTTGAATCCACCTCAATCTTTGGATCAAACCCAAATCAGTATCATATTTTGAAATTTTCATTGTTTAGGCTTGAGTTTCGATTATATGCTTGAATTTTTAAACATCTCTTAATTTCATTTGATCTGATAAAATCCATGAAAAGAGTTATTATTAATCATAACTCAACCCTGAAAACTGATTTTTAAATATCTCTTGGAAGGATTATTAATCACATTAAGAGAAGAGGCATGATTGCTTGAAACCCAACCAGTCTAGGCTTTCGGATTTGTAATAAATTTGAAACACTCAATTTCCTGGTGTATGTAAGGATGACGGTTTGTCTTCCCCTATTGCATCAATTGGTCATCAGAGCGAAAGTTCCTTTAAGATACTATTTTTGGCATACCTTCGATTTCCATCACAAATTTGAAATTTTGTTTGCTATCGACCAATGTAATTTTTAGTTCATTTTTTCATGTGGATGTAATTGAAATGTAATTTTACTGTATTCATCGATTTTAAAATTTATAAGCTTTCCAGACATTAATTCTATGGGCCAATTGTAACTTTTTTAATTATTTTGGAAACTAAAAATTTTAGGAAAAATTAAAAGAGCACAAAATATTCCATTTTCATGTGGGCTAGTGGGACCCACACTTGTTTGGACGAAATTGGAGAGAGTTGCATATTCAATTTTCAAATTTAGTATGTAGAAGAAAAGTCCAAGTTGGCCACATCTTTCCTAAAAAGACAAAGACACATTTACCCCTCAATGGAGAGAATTTTGAGAATGGAGGCAGGGGCATTCTGGTACTCTGAGAATTTTGCCAAAATCTATAAATATTCTCTACAAGGGAGGCCTGATATAATTTTAAAAGGATTGAACGAGTTTCCTTAGAGCTCTCTCTCAAGTTTTCTCTCCTCCTCCTAGGTATGGTTTTCATCTCTTCAAATCATGTCCTCTAAAACTGCTATGAGTTGTAACCTAGTTTTGACCCTGAAAAAGTTGTATTCAAGAAAATTTCATGAATAAATAGTTGTATCCCTTAAAGTCTAATTTCCATTATTGAAAGATTCAGGGTAATCCGAGATTGGAGTAGAAAGTTATGGCCAAAATACTAAGACTTTGTCAATACCCTCATTCCAAAATTCTACCCGAATTTGAGTTTTTCTTGACCCATATTTTTCATGGATCAAACTTTGAAATTTGATTTTTTGTTAATGGAAACTTGATTTCTAGAATTCGAACCCATCCAAACTCTCCATTGAAGAATTCTACATCTCTGAAAAATATTTTGGGAATTTTAAGATGATTGTTTAATTGGTGAAAAAAAGTTGCAATAATGATTCTTAGATCTGAAATCTAGTTTTATGTGCGTTGTCATGAGAAAAATCATAGTTGGAAATCCCGAATGAATTTTTCAATGACATTTGATTTTTTGGAAACTAGATTGATAGATTTAGTTTTTGTAAAAATTTGAGAGCAAAATAAAATGGATTGATGCCCTAAATCAAGTCAGAAAGTGGAACAAAAGTTTTTGTTCAGGTCTGAGAAACAATTTTGCTGCAATTCACTAAATAAATCATAACTTGATCTCCAAATATCGAAAAGATACAAAATTTGTCCCTATTATTATCTAGACAAGGAGATATATCTCTAGTAAGAATTTGGGAATTTTTAAATGAGCTCTGATACCCCAAATTTTGGACCAAATTTCAAAACATGGATTTGAAGTCAATTTTGCAGGAGTTCGGAAAATATTTTTTACTTGGGCTTTAGGAATTAGAACAATGTGAAATTTGTATCTAAATTCAAGGGACATGGAGACCTATCTCTAGAAACAAATTGGGAAAAAAAGAAGATTATTTTATAGGTCAAATATGGTCTGTAAACCGAAAGTTCATGTTAGATTGTAATCCGTTTCAGCAGTGCAATTGTTGGATAATTTAGCCATAACTTGGGCTAGGAAAATCAGTTTGGGCCAAATAAGATATTTTTGAAAACGACTATGAGAGCGTATATACTGTAAAAATATGAGAATTTATCGATAAGTGTGTTGTTCCTAGAAAATTCTGCAATATGAGTGAAATTTCACCCTATTTTGATTTTCTTGAAAAATTTGGCTAATTGTGGAAATTTAAGAATTTTTGGTTTTCAATTGCTGGAAAAGAACCCTATTAATTTTAAAAGATGGACTCATCTGATTTTAATGGTTAAGAAGGATTTATCCTAAGTTGTTTTGGAACTTTAAAATTAAATTTTCAAGAATTTGGCTCGAGAGGTTGTTAGAAATGGAAACTTAGAGCTTGTCTTCTAGAGTAGAATGTGAAATGAAGTGTCCAACGGTAACATAGAATATGCCCCCAAGTTAAAGTCGAACAATGACACAAAGTTTCATCGAGTCGGAGGTGAAAGTAGGAAACTCCCTTTCACTCCTAACAATACAAGATGGAACTTAAAATGTGTTCTTTATAAGTGGAGTACGATTTTAACCTAAGGACTTCAGTAGACTATGGATATACGGAATGCCTGGAGTGGGAAGAGACTTATATATTGGGTAACAGAATGTCTTAAAACGAGTTAAGTGACCTTAAGATAATGAGTATTGAACGATAACATGAAGATTTCCCCCAAGTCAAAGTGTTGAAATAAGGAAGTGAAGTGTTCTCTCAATTGATGTGCTGAATAATGTAGAGAAATTACTTGTCAACTTAGTGCAAACTGAAATAAAGATTTCCAATTATTATTTGAGAAATGAAATGATAATCTGTGTTTTCATTGACGTAGGAAAATGTCACAGGAAGGGCACTCGTCACAGAATAGTTCTGACATGGAGTACATCGATGGGACCAGTGGCAATGTTTTCCTTGTTCCAACTGAGGTGCAGAATTTGCTACAAGACATAACGTGACTGAAAATCATGGAGGATCAAGGTAGGATCCTGATGGCCGCATCACAACTCAAAGATGATACGAACCATTGGCGAAAATCTATAAAAGAGAACATTACGGAGACGGAGATAACCTGGAAGGAGTTCGTGAAATGATTTTTGGAGAAATATCACTTGGACATTGAGAGGGAAGTTGGAACACAAGGTGTTTGGAACTTGGCACCAAAAAGTCTGGTCACTATGAGTCTTAACAAAGTTGTGAAAAATAGAATAAGGCAAGGTGGCAACGGATATTATGGACCCAACAAGAGACTCCGTGTAAGTTCTTCGGCCTTTACACCTATAATACAACAAGTTGGAAGTGTTTTCTCATGTTGGAATTGTGGGAAGACAAGCCATATCAAAAGAAATTGTCCACAATTTCGTCAGGCCTCATCCATTAAACAAAAGGGCTCGAAGCCTCATTCAGCTGCCACACATGCAAGTCAACCCATAGAGAGTGTCCACACATGTTATCAATGTGGACATGTGGGCCACAAGAAGGGTAATTGTGTAAAACTCTGGAGAAGCTCTCTCGTGCTATTTATGTAAGCAGCCAAGCCATCTTAGAAAGAACTACCCATAGGCACAGTTACCTGGACATCTGTCACCTCAAGAAGACTTATCCACAACGCCGTCAGGTACCTCCAACACGAACTCTCTGTGAACCACTGGAAGGGTTTACACAGTTACCACAATCCTGTTCTCAGACTTAGACAGGACGACCCCCTATTCCAATGACTAAAGGAAGATTATACCACATCGCCCCAACACTGGAGACAACTGGTCATACAAACCCCCAAGGTATAATCCTTCTTTGTAGTTCATATACGATAACATTAATTCAGTATGGAGCTCTATATTGTCTTATGTTCACACTTATGATTTTCCATCATGAATTTACTTGTGTAGACCTTTGCCATATAATCCATTAACAACACCCATCAAACTACACTTTGATGAGTTCATTAAAGGAATAACTTTTGGGGATCACCTAAGGGAACAAATTATATGAGTTAGGTTCAAAGTGAGGTACTATAGACAATGAGACAATGAATGGTATTGGGTACTGAAGTAGAACACCTTGGACAAAGGAAATTAAAGTTCTCTACCACTTAAGACCTGAGATACAAAGAGGTAGTGAGTGAAACAAATGATCCCATAGAATCTAGTATTAGAATGAGATGAGTGTACCTTTATAGAACAGTGATAGGACAAGTGAGAACAAGTATGATGAACTATAAGTTGATAACAGTAGATTTGTCATAGTCCAAATCAAGGTAGAATGGAATACAAAAGTATTGATTGACGACAATTAGCACTAGGAGTAAAGATTACTAATGAATTTGCATATAAAATTCATTCATATGATTGTGGAGAATTTTTCTATTTTTTCCTTAAGTTAAAGATTTAAATGGTGTTTGCCTTAAAGGAATGAACCAAGGAATCACCTAAGAGAATGAACAATGTTGAGCATTGAGATGGAATACTATGAAAATAAAAGAAATTGAACCTTCCTTCAAACCTTTAGACGTAGAAATGGTCTTAGTCAAGTAAGACTGATCGCGTGCACTTGTGAAAATGATCGTATGAGAGAGTTCTCCTTTTGGTGCTAGAACATGATTGACCCTAGAGAGAAAAAAGGGAGGGGAGGGGGGGGGGGGGGGGGGGGGGGGGGGGGGGGGGGGGGTGAATAGGTCAATCCCAGTTTCCATGGTGTTCACAAATTTTTTGATTGTTTAAAGTTTAAGTGTAGTGAAATGACAATATTAATCAAGAGATTTGTTTAGTGTGATAAATTGTTTTTAATTACCTAAATGATCACACTAAGTTTATACCCCTTTGCATATTTCTTGATTATCAATGCTTGTGCACAATGTATAAATAAAGATAATCAAATGCAAAGTGATATGTGTTGAGAAGAATACTTAAATACTAAAACACAACCACACAAGGATGAAACACCATAAGACCAAAATTATAGTGGTCCGGTTAACCAACCTACATCCACTGTTAGGACTAGTTCAACCTTGAACTATCCCCAAATCCACTAAGTGGGGACTTACACTCTCACATTTAGAGTATGAATTCCACCTCACTCATTTGGTTGAGAATTTCACCCACCAAATGGAGAATAGGAATTCCACCTATTCATTTGGCTGGGAATTCCATCAATTACATGTGCCAGAGATGACGCTTTAGATTTTTTATAGTGATTCCGGAGTCAAGCCTCCTTAATCCACTTTCACAAGATAAAGGTTTTAAATAAAATTAAAACCAAGAAGCACTTGCCTTTTGTTATTGTCTTAAATTTACTCACAAGCGTGCGAACCATTCATAGTATAGCAATGTGAGAGCGAGATCGAACCCAAATGAAATCTCAAAATATATGAACTAAAATCTAAATTTGTCCTCTAAAAAAGAAATGTATTTAAGAAATTGAATCTTTATATGAATCATGTATCTAACTTTGAAAAACAACAAATAAGAAGTGTGATTTCATATTCTCACATGGTGAAACCATAATCATGATTAGAATTTCAAGTTACAAGATTAAATGACACTTCTTCCTATCTTTAATTGAATGAATTTTGAGAGAGAAAGTGATTATAAAGAAATTAAAGAATTAAAAAATTAAAAGATTAAAATGTACAAGATTTTGGAAGAAGAATTACACAACAAACATGAGATTTTAACTTAATTGAAAGACAAAAAATTAAATTGCATGAAAATAAATGACTGAAAATAAAAATGCAGCAACGTAAAAGTTGGTTATTTGGAATAAACCGTTCATCACCCAAAATGTGTAAACAAAGCAAAGTCCTAGATCTAAAAATTCACGTAAAGATCTAAAATCTAATTCATTTTTACTAATAAAACAAGACTCAAAATTTTTTAATTTAATTGATCAAACCTTAGTAATCATGATTCAAAATTTACAATCAAGATCATAACTATTGCATATGCTCATGTTCAATCAAATAAACAAGAGTTGTAATCTTGAAATTAAAAGTAAAATAATCATAAAAGAATTTTAGAAATTGGAAGTTCCAAGATTCTAAATGGATGCTTCACTTTATTAAATAGATGAATTAAAGTACAAGGCTTGGAAGGAATTACATAGAAGAAATAAAATTAAAATGGAAAAATTAATTGCTCACATGGAAAATCGTGTGGTGCTCTGTCTTCTAGTCTTTCCTTAGCCTCTAGTCCTCTTGAATTCCAGGTCATATTCGAATTTTACCTCTTGGGGTAATGGGGTATTCATAGACTTCAAAAGGAGATTGATGGCTTGGATTAAATCAAAGTTTAAGTTGGAAAATCAAAGAACTGGATTAGATCTAAATAAGAATGGATGATGGGGATTTTAAGTTTGGATTTTAGGGTTTCACAAGGAGAGTCACATGAATTTGGTGTGGCTTGCCTTGGTGGCTAAGTCAAAGTGGAGGGAACATAAGAGATTAGGAGAGAAAATAGGATTTGGATTGGCAATGGTGATTTTCGAATTTACTATGTAGTTTTAGGGTTTGTGCATGAGATAATAAATGGATGGATGAGATTTGAAGATGGGATGATTGAGTGGTGGAGATGGAAAGGAGTGATGTGGAGAGTGTAACATTTCGGAATTCTATCTTATCAATATTTACGGAATTTGCCATTTTACTTGTGAATTAACGGATATGAACCTTAGATGGGTAAGGTGTTGGGTAAATGGCCCAATTAGGACCCAACGGATATGGTTTAAGGTTCAATTTAAAATAAATTGGTAAGGTACATTTAATGGGGGGTCAATGTTGCTATTTGGGTCAAAATGCTCAATTGGGACCCAATGGGTCATGGTTAACTTGGTTGACCACCAAGTGAGTTCAATTTAAATTAAATGGGGCTGAATTAAAATGGTAATGCAATATATATATAAATAAGGGATCTAGATTAAGTGGCATGCGCATGGAGGGAACATGGAAAGATTTTAGGAATGGGATATTGTGCAACGGATGGAAGGTATGGATGGAAAGATTTTAGGATGACATGGAAACGGATATTGACTAGATTTTAGGAGTTGAAAGGTTGCTTGGCCGTGTATAGAAGATATGCATAGCCATGAGAGATATATATGCGCATCCATGCTAGAATATCTTTAAAAGGAGTCCTTTCCTTTGTTAAGAGCAATACTAGGCAATTGTTAAATTGAAGGAGCACATGACATCTTCTAATTAGGACCGAGTGGAATTTTTATAAAAGAAAGACACAAGGGGCGCACGGCATTCACAAATCAAGAGAAGGAGAAGGCAGCCAGCAAGTGTGAAAGATCAAGTAGAAGGAAGAAAAGGATCGGAAGAACAAGTCGGAACGAAGGAAAACAGGAGGAGTCGCGGAACCGGTAAGTATTTTGATAATTTTATTTAAAGAAAGGAACCATAGGGTTCGGCCATGGTGTATGGCCGAACCCCATGGAAGAAAATTGGGGGATAAATATAGTAATTTAAGGGAAGATGATGAACCATAGGGTTCTGCCATGTTGTATGGCCGAACCCCATGGAAGGACATTGGTTGTGTTTAATGGATTTTAAAAGGATTTAAATGGATATATGTATGAGAACCGCCAAGAAGGACTTAATCTTGGTGGTATGATATTTTTAAGAAAACTAAGGAACCATAGGGTTCGGCCATGGTGTATGGCCGAACCCCATGGAAAGAAATTAAGGACTTTAAAGGGATCAAAATGATGCAAAAGATGGAGAACCATGGACCTTGGGTTCGGCCAAGGTGAATGGCCGAACCCCATGAGGTCTTTTATGGACTTAAGTTGTTAAGAAATTTATATGGGTCTAATGATTTTTAAAGAGCAAATTATGGTTAAGAAATTTATATGGGTCTAATGATTTTTAAAGAGCAAATTATGAACCATAGGGTTCGGACATGGTGTATGGCAGAATCAATGGAAGATGGTTATTAATTTAGAAAGGTTTTAATGATGGACTTTTGGATCAAAAAAGAAGGAACCTTGATTTATGGATTCAAGGATGGTAATTGTTATAATTGGAATTTAGACATCATGGTTCGGCCATGTGTATGGCCGAACCCCATGAAGCAATTTTATAGATATTATGTTTATGTATATTTTAAATGAATGGATGATTAAATGGAGGATTCAATTATATACCTATGTTTATGGACCTATGTGTTGAACCCAAACATAAGGTGATGAAGGAAATGGCAAAAAGGTAAATAGGTGAAAATGATGGACATAGGGTTCGGCCATAGTGTATGGCCGAACCTCATGAACTATTTGATGGATCATGTGTTTGGATTAAAGAACTATGTATGGATCATTTTTGGAACATAAGCCTTATGAAAATAAGCAAGGTAAATAGCCATGGATAGAATGGATGGCAATATGATAATTAAGTAGAAATAATGGGCCATGGGTTCGGCCCATGGGGATTGTTTTGTGGACTTTGCTGTTATCAAGGTTAAGTAATTGTTGTATAGGTGATTAAATTTATGAATCAAAGATGGCATGATCTTAGATTTAATTTAAAGATCAAAAGACTAAAAGAAAGGCACCAAATTAAGGAAGTAAGGTTAGGCCATGTTGTATGGCTGAACCCCAGAAAGTTTTATGTCTTGGACATTATTGTAAATCAAATGGGACATGGTTTTAATTGATTGATATATTACAAGGTAACGGGACCTCACAAGGTGTGTACGATCGTGAGTGGTTTCCGGGCGAAAGCGTAAGGATACGTTAGTGGTCTTTGGAAGGATTTCACCTCTTTGAAACCATGGGTTTATGTACAATGTTTTTATCTTATTTTGATGAATTTATGTTGTAAAAGATATGTTTCAATTGTGAAGTTTTAATGCTATGTTTACAATATAAAATGGCATGTGTTTCATTAGCATCTCATGCATGGCATGGGGTGAAGGATATGTAACCGGAGGGGCCACACTCCGTCGGGGCGTCCGAAAAACCTATGTGGGATACCTTGATGTGTTTTTCCATTAAGAAGAAACCGGAAGGGCCACACTCCGTCGGGGCGTCCGAAAGACCTATGTGGGGGTACTTATATGTACTTGTGATGGCTGGGACTCATTGCATTTGACATCATGACATAGCATGGTTTATATGGTTTTTGACATTATGATATTATTATAAATGTTTTGTACTAACCATGTGTTAACCCTAAATGGAATACCTACTGGGCGCGTTGTTCTAACGCCATACTTCTACCCTAGTGGATGATACAGGTAACGAGGGGAACGATGAATGCGAAAAGGGCCAAGCATAGGAGCTTGGATATGTGATTGGATTATATTTTATTTAAGATACTCATGGACATGTAATTTTGGTAGCTAGACTTCGGGCATGTAATAATTTAGATAATTTGTTATGGTTGGATGTTTATTTGGATAATTATAATATGTAATTATGATTAAAGACTTGACGTACTTTGCTATCTAAAATGAAATAGAATTAAATTCTATTATAATTCCACTGTTATGATTTTAATCCGCTTGTTTATATTGTTATGTGTGAACCATTTTCATGGACTTAGTCCATGCACATATAGGGTTGGCCAGTTAAGGGTCGTGACGTCCCGCTCTCTATCACTCTTTAAAAAGAAAAAATAGACTCTAATTTTCGGAAAGCATAGTGAAAAAGGGCGGGGCATTACAATTGGTATCAGAGCGAACCAGAAAGATTGAATCTTTCGAAGTAACATTAAGATGGTATCATGTCTCACTGACAGATAAGAATCCCAACTGACCGACTCTTCGGAGTCCGCTGCACGGGGGCCGAATTAATTTACTTCGTTAGACTCAGACGGAACATTCAATCTGAGAACAACAATGAATGATAGCAAAGGAAGTACAGTCAAAATAAATGGATTTATTAAACATAGCAAAATAGGATATATTTCCCCAATATACACGAATTGAGAAACAAAACAATAGATACTTAGGGAATTCCCCAAAAACAAAATCAAGAGTGCTTATTTGGAAATTTCCCCAAAAGTAAGAAAATACAAACTTTACGATGAAAACTAAGTCATGATATGTTTCAATGGCTTAGGGAAAAAATGCCTCCAAAGAGAAATACCCGACAAAACTAGAAGGGGAAAGAAAAAAAGGTAGAAAACTCTCAACATGAAAGGGAGGTAGAAAAATCTCAACATGAAGAGGAGGAACGACAATCTCGACATGAAGAGGTACAACAACCAACCCACCAAGAGAAGGAAAAACAAAATAGCGTGAATATACCGGTGGTGCCTCCTGAACTACAAAACTTAGTTCAAGCGGTGGTCACTTCGGTGCTTCAACAACACTTGAACGGGAATGGAACCACCAACGAGACCAATGACAAGAGCATGGTCAGGGACTTCCAGCAACAGCGCCCTTCTTATTTCAAAGGGAAAGAAGGGGCTGTTTGAGCAGAAAATTGACTGAAGAAGATCACTCAGATCCTGACCCTACTCAATATTTCGAGTCATGCTGACAAGATTTTACTAGCCACGTCACAACTGATCGATGATGCCGGTAAATGGTGGGAGGTGATACAGAAGCAGCGATCGCTTCTTCCGGAAGGAGAGAGGACTGCGATGACTTGGGATCAGTTCTCAGCTACCTTTTTGGACCATTATTTTCCTGAGGAACAGAAGGAGCGCTAGACTCAAGCTTTTCTATCTTTGGTACAAATACCATGACGGTGGCAGAGTACCACTAGGAGTTTCTCAGCTTGTCTTGTTATGCATTCTATATGGTGGATACACACTATCGAAGGGCACGCAAGTTTGAGAGGGGGTCCTTCGGCCAAGCATTAGGGCCAAGGTAACCATATTCAAGGCAGCTACATTCGCAGAGGTGGTCAACAGGGCCACTATAGCAGAGCAAGAGATGGCTGACTTAGTGCGTTTTGACAATCGCCGAGGTCAGAGTGGGAGCGGTACATTCCAGCCCAATAAGAAGTTCCGACCGAACTTTAGCAAACCCTCACCAGCCACTGGTTCAACAGGGGGCTTTGGTCCCAATCATCCCTCCCCATCTGCATCAGTCCACTCAGGCTCCCAAAGGGGTGAACAACTGCTTCCATTGTGATTAGTCGGGCCATTTTAAGAGGGAATGCCTACAACTCAACAAACCCTCTTATTCTAGAGGTTCATCTTGCCCACCAGTTAGACCAGCTAACTCACGAGGAGGCAGGACATTTAACCAGGCGGGACGGGCACCTACAGGATCTTGACAGTTATTTACCTTAGCTCCTCCAGCAGTAGAGGATCACTCTATGATTCAAAGTATGGCGGTAGTCAGTACTTCCTACGCCTTTGCTTTATTTGATTCTAGAGCATCCCACTCTTTCAGACCAGCTAACTCACGAGGAGGCAGGATATTTAACCAGGCGGGATGGGCGCCTATAGGATCTGGACAATTATTTACCTTAGCTCCTCTAGTAGTAGAGGATCACTCTGTGATTCAAGGTATGGCGGTAGTCAATAGTTCCTACGCCTTTGCTTTATTTGATTCTGGAGCATCCCACTCTTTCATATCTGCTACATTCATATCTGCAACTGGAACATTAATACAAAAAGTGTCCACATCACGCACCATTGTATCCCCCGTCGGCGACACGTCATTGGGACTTATATGCACAACAATGAATACTGAACTCGCTGGACTCAGATTTGAGTTCAACTATTTGGTATTCGATATGATAGAGTACGATATTATCTTCGGCATGGACTGGTTGGCTAGCTTTCAGGCCAACATTGATTGTTATCGCTGCAGGGTGACATTTTGGTCACCCGAGGGAAAACAACATGTGGTGCGTACTGACAAACAAAGCAGACTGCATGAAGGGTTGAATCATCTGGTATTGAACAGTATCCAAATCAACAAGGCACCGGTGGCTGAACTTCTGGCAATAGTAAAGGACTATGCGGATGTATTCCCAAAAGAACTCCCTAGCTTGCCTCCCATGAGGGGAATTAATTTTGAAATCAAGCTGTACCCTTGTAACACCCCGATTTCTCAATAAGATGAATATTTACGAAAATGCCCCTGGATTGGTAAATTTATTAATTA
Organism: Chimonanthus salicifolius; assembly: GCA_013350335.1. Taxonomy (NCBI): domain Eukaryota; kingdom Viridiplantae; phylum Streptophyta; class Magnoliopsida; order Laurales; family Calycanthaceae; genus Chimonanthus; species Chimonanthus salicifolius. The sequence continues at coordinate 60,427,989 of CM023540.1, forward strand.
TGATGTTAAATGAGAAAATAGTGGGGCCCATTGTTCAAATTAAGATCCTATGAACATATTATAAGGGTCAAATTATAATGGATGGCTAATGTACATCAAATTAGGTCAAAATGGTTAATTGGGTCAAAGAATTCTCAACGGTTGGAATAATTACGAAAATGCCCCTGGATTGGTGAATTCAATAAATGTGATTGTAAATAAGGAAATAGTGGGGCCCATTGCTCAAATTAAGATCATATGAGCACATTATGAATGTCAAGTTTGATTGGATGGGTAATTTCTCAATGAAGTGGATAAATTACGAAAATGCCCCTGATATGTTAAATTAATTATTTTGTGATGTTAAGTAAGGAAATGGTATGGCCCATTGCTCAAATTAAGATCATATGAGTACATTATGAATGCCAAGTTTGATTGGATGGGTAATTTACATCAATTGGGTCAAAAATGGCTAAATGGGTCAAAGGGCCCAAATGGGACCCATCGGGTCTTACTGGAGTATTTGACCGTTTTGTGATTTTAAATTAAATGGGGTTAAGCCTATTTGATTGGAAATCAAGTGGAGAAAAAATGGGTAGGCTTGATCCATATGTAAAAACCAATTAGAAATGACCAAAATACCATAATTGGGTCATGGAGTCAAAAACGGGTCAAGGAGCTTAAAGTGGACCCAACGGGTCGAGTTGACTATGGTTGACCGTGTGGACCATCTAGGGAGCTAAAACACGAGTTAAATCAGTTGAGTGGGACTGAAGTGAGTTGGAATTAAATCAAGGGTTGAGTTAACTCATGTGCATTGAATGAAATGCATTAATTATGGTGAGTTGGACATTGAGTTGAGTGAGTCAAAAATGGAAGTCAAATGGGCTGAAAATTCAGTGAGTTAAGTGGAATATGAGGAGGTGTGGTGATCTCAAATAAACCAAAACAAGTCCCACACGTTGGGGACTTGTTATGGAGAGTTTCATGCAAAACATTAAATGGAATATGGGGGGTTTCTATCCCATTTGGAAACCCCAAGCCTTCAACGTTGGAATGCCAATGGGTGCATTTGTTGGCAGCAAGTGGCCCATTGGTTTAGGCAAGAATTGATGAGGGAGTGGAGGGGTTATGATGGCTGATATACAAAAGCAATGAACACCAAGGTTAGCCGACTTTTGTCATTGCAAACCAAGTTTTTCCATCTCTTTCTCCATCTCTCCAATTGGTGTTCTTGGCTGGAACAGCAGAGGTTTTTGGTACCAAATATTCAAGCTTAAACCAGCAAGGAATTAAGGAAGAAAGGAAGAAATAAAAGATAGGAAGCAAGGATCAAAAGTCAAGAAGAAAGGCTTGGGAAAATTGGTAAGTATTTCATTGAGTTTTGTTGAAAAACATGGAACAAATAGGGTGTGGATTGGGCCATGATCATGGCCGAATACACCAATGATTAACCTTGATTAATGGAGGTTTAGAAATGATTAAGATGACCATTGGGTTCGGCCACCATGAAGGGCCGCACCCCATGAAAAGAGATGGTTTGGTTTTCATGTTTTGAAACATGAAAACCATGGATTTTGTGGACTGTTTTTGGGTTTTGTTTTAAGATTTAAATACATGTTTTAGAATGGTTAAAAACATGGATCTGAATGACATAGGGACTGAAGTTTATATGGTCTAAAATCAATGGATTAAAAGATGGAAATGGACCATTGGGTTCGGCCACTTAGCATGGCCGAACCCCATGGAAACAAGTGGTTAGTTTTGATGGTTTTTAGAAGTAAAACCATATAAGTTAGGACTGATGTTAGATGGTTGTAATAGATTTAAAATGCATGATTAAATAAGGTTAAAACATGGATTTGGATGTTTGGTTCAGACCCAAGGTGAATGAGTAAATGTTTCAAAAACCAAAGGTCATAGTGTTCGGCCAATGAGCATGGCCGAACCCTATGAAATTGGGTTGGTTTTTAGATGAATTTCTAAAGGGTTGAACTTGGTAATAATATGTTGTTTATTACATGAAGATTGGAAGTTTAAAATAGTGAAAGAAATCATTGGGTTAGGCCACCATGGAGGGCCTGAACCCCATGCAAAGTATTGTTAGTTTTCATGTTGTGAAACATGGAAACCATGTACTTTATGGACTGTTTGGATGAATTTAATTAGATGGTTTTTAAGTGAAAAAGGGCAGCAATATAATACTGATATTGCATGGTTAAATAACACCTAAAACATGTATGAAAGACCAAAACTTGGACATTGGGTTCGGCCACCTTGAATGGCCGAACCCCATGTAAGTAATTGGTATGATTTGGTGAGGTTAATTTACTGTTTTGGTTGATGTTTATGCGGCTGAACCATGTGTAATTCATGATTGGGTTAACATGTTAAATCATGAATAATCATGGGAAGTTGAGGGATTAATCAGATCAAGAGAACCATTGGGTTCGGGCATGTGCATGGCCGAACCCCATGGGGCTAGTTTTGGGATGAATGGACCAAGATTTATGGGTATTCCTATGTATGTTAAATGAAATAAGCTTGCTGTTTTGGGTTGGCCATGGGATGGCTGAACCTTGTAGTTAATATGGCTAAATGGTAGAGCCTAACTTGTAAACAAATGATGGGATCATTGTGTAGGAGGATCATAGGGTTCGGCCATATGAATGGCTGAACCCCATAGATTGTTTTGTTGGAGATTATGACTTGGTTGTATGAGTTGGATTAAGTAAACATATGGATTTATCTTTGGACTTAGTGATAAGTAAATAACCAGCCACTAAGGTAGATTACTTTTATGAACTTTGATTATGAGCAAGATTAGACATTAGTTATACCAATGGCAAATCTGTGAATACAAGTCAAACGAAGGGATTGATCAAAGGACTCACATGATGTAGTTGGGTCTTAGATTGAATGAACAAGTAAGTGATAGTATGATTTATTGATTGTTATATGGATAAGGTACCGGAAGTTGAACGACGTGCGAGTCGTGACCGGGTGATGCGAAAGAAAGATCAAGTACTGAAGTGAATCTTTAGTAGGTTTCCTACCTTTATTGTAACCACTATTCTATGTTGTTTTATGTTGATTTCAATAACTTGTATGTTTGTAAAGCTATGTTTCTAAATGACATGTTTGCATAGACATCTCATGCATGACATGGGATGATGGTGTTGTAACCGGAGGCCACACTCCGTCGGGGCGTCCGAAAGACCACTGTGGGGTACCTTGATGATGAGAATCCCATCAGGAGGAATCCGGAGGCCACACTCCGTCGAGGCGTCCGAAAGACCACTGTGGGTTACCTTGACGATGAGAATCCCGTCAAGTGATGGCTATGTTGAATGGTGATGGGTGGGACTCATTACATGTTCATTTCATACATAGCATGTTTTTATGGAATTTTGTCACACATGTGTTATTATTATATTATTTGCATGTTTTTGACTAACCATGTGGTAGCCCTATTCGGAAACACTACTGGGTGCGTTGATCTAACGCCCTATCTATATCCTTAGTGGATGACGCAGGGAAAGGGAAGAACGTGGATCTAGATGAAAACCAAGCATAGGATCTTGGGCATTTTGAATGGATTTGAATGGACATGAATGGACTAATTATGGATTTGTTATTTGAATTTGGACAATGTAATTTGGTAATTAGTTATGTTGGCTTGTAATAAGTAGTTAAGATAGATGCTATGGTTTGCTTTAAGTTGGATGGTTTGATTGAACGATTAGTTAAGATTGATTAGTAATTTTGGAGAATAAGTTATGTACTTTGCTATCTAAGAATGGAAAATTGGAATAGTCATAGGTTCTATTATAACCTCAGTTGGATTAAGACTAAGTTAATTCCGCAAGTTATATATGTACCATGTGCGGATCAGTTTTATGGACTTAGTTCATACGCACATGGGCTTGGCCAGTTAAGGGTCGGATTTAGAGATCCAAACTTAACTCGCGTCGTGACACTCCGCCCCGATCACATGATTATTTTATATATAAAAAAAAAATTAAACTCTGAAAATTAGAGTGAAAAGGGCGGGGTGTTACAACCCTGGCACTGCACCAGTGTCATTACCACACTACCGGATGGCACCAGCAGAGATGTCCGAGCTAAAGAAGCAGATTGATGAACTGCTCAGACTGGGTTGCATTCGGAATAGTACGTCGGCTTGGGGAGCTCCGGTTTTATTTGTGAAGAAGAAGGATGGTTCACTCCGTATGTGTGTGGATTACTGAAAAATGAACCAGCTGACGGTCAGAAACAAGTACCTTCTACCCAGGATCGATGATCTATTTGATCAACTTAGAGGTTCCAGTCATTTCTCTAAGATTGACCTGATGTCCGGATACCATCAAATCCGGGTCAGGGAGGAAGATATAGAGAAGACAGCCTTCAGAACGCGGTATGGACTATAAGAGTTTGTAGTCATGCCGTTTGGACTCACCAATGCACCGGCAGTGTTCATGGACCTAATGAACAGGATTTTCCGACCTTACTTGGACCAATTTGTCATTGTATTATTGATGACATTTTGATTTATTCCAAAACTCGGGAAGAACACGCTAAACACCTGAGGATAGTTCTGGACATTTTGAGGAAGAACAAGTTATATGTCAAAGCCAGCAAGTGTGAATTCTGGCTACCCAAGGTTAACTTCTTGGGACATGTCATATCAGCAGAAGGTATAGCCGTGGACCTAGCTAAAGTGGCGGCAGTGGGAGAATGGAAAGCGCCAAAGAATGTAACCGAGATCCTTAGCTTCTTGGGATTGGCTGGTTATTACAGGAAGTTTATTATGGACTTCTCCAAGATTGCATCTCCACTGACCCAACTCACTCAGAAGGGAGTCAAATTTGAATGGTCAACTGTGTGCAACCAGAGGTTTGAGGACCTGAAGGAGAGACTTACAACTGCACCTATCTTAATTTTGCCGGAAAGAGGCAAGGGTTATGAAGTACAATGCGATGCTTCAGAAGAGGGACTTGGTTGCATCCTCAGTCAAACTCATTATGTGGTGGCTTATGGTTCAAGACAATTGAAAATACATGAATGCCTTTATGCTACGCACAGTCTTGAACTAGCAGCAGTGGTCTTTGCTCTCAAAAGCTGGAGACATTATTTATATGGCGAGAAATTTGAAGTATTTTCAGATCATAAGAGCTTGAAGTACTTGTTTGATCAGAAAGAGCTCAACCTGAGGCAGCGCAAATGGATGGAATATCTATAGGATTATGAGTTCGCACTCCGATATCACCCGGGCAAAGCAAACAAGGTGGCAGATGCCCTCAGCCACATATCACATGCATCAGTGGCATGTTTGATCAGGACAGAATGGGAGATGTTGAATACCATACGACAGTTCAATTTATATATCAATAATCATGGGGGTATGTACAATTTGATCATACAGTCCAACATGGTTACTAAGATTGAACAGGAATAACGAATAGATCCGGAAGTGGAGGAGATATGGGCCAAGATGTCTATTGGTGAAGTCATACCGGAATGGGAGTTACGGCCAGGACAAAGTCTTGTATTCCGAGGAAGGATATATGTGCCTAAGAGCTGTAGAAAAGAATTACTGATTGAGGCACATCAAACCAAACTCTCTATTCATCCGGGCAACACCAAGATGTATCACGACCTGAAGAGACATTACTGGTGGCACGGACTCAAGAGGGATGTGGCAGAATTTGTGGCTCATTACTTAACGTGTCAGCAGGTTAAGACGGAACATCAGAAGCCACCAGGGTTACTTAAACCCTTACCAGTGTCGGAATGGAAATGGGAGCACATCTCCATGGATTTTGTGACAAGGGTTGCCAAGGTCCTCAAAGGGCAACGATGCGATATGGGTCGTGGTAGACCGACTGACCAAGTCTGCACATTTTCTTCCCATTAAGATGACAGACTCATCTGAGACTTTGGGTCGGCGGTATGTCAAGGATATCATCAGACTGCATGGTGTACCTCGGACTATTGTGTCCGACAGAGATGGTCGATTCACCGGCAGAGTATGGCAGAGCATGCAGTCGGCCATGGGAACACACCTACTGACTAGCACAGCATTCCATCCACAGACTGATGGGCAGTCTTAGAGGACAATACAAACATTGGAGGATATGCTGAGAGCATGCATGCTAGATTTCAAGGGTGGATGGGAGGATCACTTGCCGTTGGTAGAATTCTCATACAACAACAGTTACCAGGCAAGCCTCCAGATGGCTCCATTTGAGGCATTATATGGTAGACCATGTAGATCACCTGTATGCTGGACAAAGGCTGGTGAGCCTGCACTGATTGGACCCGAGTTAGTTGTAGAGACTACAGCGCAGATACAGTTGATACGGCAACATCTATTGGCTGCACAGAGTCGTCAGAAGAGCTATGCTCACAAGAGAAGGAGGTTCCTTGAATTTGAAGTGGGGGACATGGTGTTCTTGAAAGTCTCACCACGAAAGGGATACATGAGATTTGGAAAGAAGGGGAAACTGTCACCAAGATATGTGGGACAGTTTTCAATTATAAGAGGGATGGGGGACGTGGCTTATCAATTGGCACTCCCTTCACAGTTGGCATCCTTGCACGATGTGTTCCATATATCGATGTTGAAGAAGTACAATCCTGGTCCCTCCATGTACTGAATATACAAGACATAGATGTCCAAAGCGACGTGACATACGTCGAAAAGCTTGTCCGAGTGGTGGACACAGAATAAAGGGTATTACAGAACCGAGCGATCCAGTTTGTCAAGGTGGTATGGGATCGACATGGCATTGAAGAAGCCACTTGGGAACTCGAGTCAGAAATGAGAACAGCTCATCCTGAGCTATTTATGTAAATGTTTGAAACCATACTTCACTCAATTTTCAGGACGAAATTTTTTAAAAGAGGGTTGTATTGTAACACTTCGGAATTCCATCTTATCAATATTTACGGAATTTGCCATTTTAATTGTGAATTAACGGATATGAACCTTAGATGAGTAAGGTGTTGGGTCAATGGCCCAATTAGGACCCAACGGGTATGGTTTAAGGTTCAATTTAAAATAAATGGGTAAGGCATATTTAATTGGGTCAATGTTGCTATTTGGGTCAAAATGCTCAATTGGGACCCAATGGGTCATGGTTAACTTGGTTGACCACCAAGTGAGTTCAATTTAAATTAAATGGGGCTGAATTAAAATGGTAATGCAATATATCTATAAATAAGGGATCTAGATTAAGTGGCATGCGCATGGAGGGAACATGGAAAGATTTTAGGAATGGGATATTGTGCAACGGATGGAAGGTATGGATGGAAAGATTTTAGGATGACATGGAAATGGATATTGACTAGATTTTAGGAGTTGAAAGGTTGCTTGGCCGTGTATAGAAGATATGCATATCCATGAGAGATATGTATGCACATCCATGTTGATATGCTAGAATATCTTTAAAAGGAGTCCTTTCCTTTGTTAAGAGCAATACTACGCAATTTTTAAATTGAAGGGGCGCATGGCATCTTCTAATTAGGATCGAATGGAATTTTTATAAAAGAAAGACACAAGGGGCGCATGGTATTCACAAATCAAGAGAAGGAGAAGGCAGCCAGCAAGTGTGAAAGATCAAGTAGAAGGAAGAAAAGGATCGGAAGAACAAGTCGGAACGAAGGAAAACAGGAGGAGTCACGGAACCGGTAAGTATTTTGATAATTTTATTTAAAGAAAGGAACCATAGGGTTCGGCCATGGTGTATGGCCGAACCCCATGGAAGAAAATTGGGGGATAAATATAGTAATTTAAGGGAAGATGATGAACCATAGGGTTCTGCCATGTTGTATGGCCGAACCCCATGGAAGGACATTGGTTGTGTTTAATGGATTTTAAAAGGATTTAAATGGATATATGTATGAGAACCGCCAAGAAGGACTTAATCTTGGTGGTATGATATTTTTAAGAAAAATAAGGAACCATAGGGTTTGGCCATGGTGCATGGCCGAACCCCATGGAAAGAAATTAAGGACTTTAAATGGATCAAGATGATGCAAAAGATGGAGAACCCCATGAGGTCTTTTATGGACTTAAGTTGTTAAGGAATTTATATGGGTCTAATGATTTTTAAAGAGCAAATTATGAACCATAGGGTTCGGCCATGGTGTATGGCCGAACCCCATGGAAGATAGTTATTAATTTAGAAAGGTTTTAATGATGGACTTTTGGATCAAAAAGGAAGGACCTTGATTTATGGATTCAAGGATGGTAATTGATATAATTGGAATTTAGACATCATGGGTTCGGCCATGTGTATGGCCGAAGCCCATGAAGCAATTTTATTGATATTATGTTTATGTATATTTTAAATGAATGGATGATTAAATGGAGGATTCAATTATATCCCTATGTTTATGGACCTATGTGTTGAACCCAAACATAAGGTGATGAAGGAAATGGCAAAAAGGTAAATAGGTGAAAATGATGGACATAGGGTTTGGCCATGGTGTATAGCCGAACCCCATGAACTATTTGATGGATCATGTGTTTGGATTAAAGAACTATGTATGGATCATTTTTGGAACATAAGGCTTATGAAAATAAGCAAGGTAAATAGTCATGGATAGAATGGATGGCAATATGGTAATTAAGTAGAAATAATGGACCATGGGTTCAGCCATGGTGTATGGTCGAACCCCATGGGGATTGTTTTGTGGACTTTGTTGTTAACAAGGTTAAGTAATTGTTATATAGGTGATTGAATTTATGAATCAAAGATGACATTATTGGGATTTAATTTAAAGATCAAAAGACAAAAAGAAAGGCACCAAATTAAGGAAGTAAGGTTCGGCCATGTTGTATGGCCAAACCCCACAAAGTTGTATCTCTTGGACATTATTGTAAATCAAATGGGACATGGTTTTAATTCATTGATATATTATAAGATAACGGGACCTCACAAGGTGTGTACAATCGTGAACGGTTACCGGACGAAAGCGCAAGGACACGTTAGTGGTCTTTGGTAGGATTCCATCCCTTTGAAACCATGGGTTTATGTACAATGTTTTTATCTTATTTTGACGGATTTATGTTGTAAAAGATATGTTTCAATTGTGAAGTTTTAATGCTATGTTTACAATATAAAATAGCATGTGTTTCATTTGCATCTCATGCATGGCATGGGGTGAAGGATATATAACCGGAGGAGCCACACTCCGTCAGGGCGTCCGAAAAACCTATGTGGGATACCTTGATGTGCTTTTCCATCAAGAAGAAACCGGAGGGACCACACTCCGTCGGGGCATCCGAAAGACCTATGTGGGGGTACTTATATGTACTTGTGATGGGTGGGACTTATTGCATTTGACATCATGACATAACATGGTTTATATGGTTTTTGACATTATGATATTATTATAAATGTTTTGTACTAACCATGTGTTAGCCCTAAATGGAATACGTACTGGGCGTGTTGTTCTAACGCCATACTTCTACCCTAGTGGATGATACAGGAAACGAGGGGAACGATGAACGCGAAAAGGGCCAAGCATAGGAGCTTGGATATGTGATTGGATTATATTTTATTTAAGGTACTCATGGACATGTAATTTGAGTAGCTAGACTTCGGTCATGTAATAATTTAGAGAATTTGCTATGGTTGGATGTTTATTTGGATAATTATGATATCTAATTATGATTAAAGACTTGATGTACTTTGCTATCTAAAATGGAATAGAATTAAGTTCTATTATAATTCCGCAGTTATGATTTTAATCCGCATATTTATATTGTTATGTGCGAACCATTTTCATGGACTTAGTCCATGCATACATAGGGTTGGCCAGTTAAGGGTCGGACTTTAGAAATTCGGACTTAGTTAGCGTCGTGACGTCCCGCTCTCTATCACTCTTTAAAAAAAAAATAGACTCTGATTTTCGGAAAGCATAGTGAAAAAGAGCGGGGCGTTACAAAGAGTTGACTATGCAATATGCACATGAGATGGCTATGGGTGGAGCAAAATCGTGTCATATACTTGGGGATTGGATGGTGATGTGTCATGAATGAATGTGGATGGAAAATGGGTTGAAAGCATGGATAAAAGTTAGTGCTAAAATCGTGTGGAGTGATAAGGCAATGGATGATGTGGCTTCTGCACATGGAGGCTAGCTTGAGGCTCAAGTTGTGTAAACTTAGGGTTCAATGAGTGGATGGCTAAGATTAAATGGGGTTAGGATCTAATGGTTCTAACGTACTTTGGGTAAAAATAATTATAGGAAATGGATGATGGTTGATGGATGGTTCAGATTTAATGGTAGATTTATGGTTTAACCTAATTGGGTGTGTGAGATGGAAGGTTAAGATCTAAGATAGAAGTTGGATGGTGTGGATGTGAAGTTGGTCTATGGGTTTTTGTTCATGGATAGTTAGCTTGGACTTAGGTGAATTCGAATGTGGATCCATAAAGTTCATTCAACTTGGGCTTTAGATTTGGATCTAGACCTCAACTCAGGCCCATTTGAATTGGATTTGAGAGCTTGGGCCTTAGTTGGATTGAACTTGCAAACTAGCCTGGCCCAATGTGTGAAATGTACATGGGCTTGTATGTGGCTTGGCCCATTGAAGCTTTGTGGAGCACAACTTGGCCCATTTGAACTGAGTCTTGGTCCAAAGACTTGGAATTCAGGCTTTGGCACTTGGATTGCAGCTTTTAACATCTAGAATTAAATAATTATTCAGCCACTTTAAATCTAAAAATTATTAATTATTCTTAGACTCTCATAACTGGATCTAGATTAATTAATTTACATTAAAATCCTAAAAAGTGACATAAAATAATTATAATAATTCGAGGTCTTCTCTTTAAAGCTCTAAACTTGCAATCGTCTGTTGTTTTAGCTTGATTTTCCTGAACTTTCCATTTTTTACTACAAAACTGATAAACTACATTAAATGCGTCATTATATACAAAATTGATGATTAACAGGCCCTATAATCAGGGGCAAAAATGTAATATTTCAATACTCAACAAATACCCCCAAGCTCAGATTTTGCTAGTCCTCGAGCAAAATTAAAGCTAAAAATTCTAAAGACACAAATAAATTTCCTATTCTAAACCAAATGGACAACAATCCTAAACTAGACCACTTTCGCTGGCACTTCTCGATTGCATTTAGAGTATGCAACAAGCCTTTAAACCCCTAGCTCACTACTAGTAGACGAGCTATAATCTCGTGAGGGTTGTCAGTGATAATACCCACAAATATCAACATGTTTAACAGGAACACAAGGATGAGAGGTCTAAACATCATACGACTCTAAAATTTATTTTACAAGAATTATACATGGAGTTTAGTGTGTGCTTAGCCAATATTAAGATAGACTTCTTTTTCCAAATATACTCAAGTTTTGTTCACACCATTGGAAAATGCGCTTTGACTGCAAACCTCACTGAATATAACTCTCGGAAAATTAACACTCAGAGGTTTGGGTTCATTTTCTCTCAAGTATATGTCAGTAGAATTTATGTATTCAAAATCAAAGTATCTCACATATGTATTAAGAAAGACGACTCAATACAAAAGAAAATGATCTCATGAATAGGTGTCACTTTCCTGAGAACGTTAAGTCAAATACCATCATTTTTCTTCCTTTATTATCCACATGAAACACCCTATTTAGACCTAAGATCATATGAGTTCCTTTTAGGATGAAATATGGCTTGGGATCGAGTCAAATCAAAGAAGGATAGATGGCTTTAAAGATAAATAATTTGAATTGGTTAGAGGTCTTCATGATTTTGAATGGGATATTTTTCCTCTATTTTCTTTTCGGCACTTTTCTAAGTATTTTATTTTTCTTTATTTTTCTCTTCTTTTTCACATCCTTCTTTGGTATCTGGATGTTTCCTTTTTTGAATACCATTTTCTTTCTTTTGCTTTTTCTTTTTCTTGTTCTTTTCTTTCTTGTGCCCTTGTTTTTAGAGTATCATCCCTTAATGTTTTCTTCTCTAACCTTTTCTAAGGAATAGGTTATGGATATTTTTTATTGGCTCATACTCCTGAACTAGAGATGGGTATGGTAGACATGGCTAGGCAGGAAAACATGCTATATAAGGCTCAACTGGGGAACTATCAAGATAAAATGACCAAGTATAGGTGGGCTTTTAGGCTCAAACGATCCAAAAATGGCCTAAATCATATCCTAAGTTTCAACAGGTGGTTTCTTTGTTTCAAATAAATTTCAAAAAAATTTCAGGTACAGTAACTCAATTTTGATGGCGTTCTCAGTAATATGACCGAGATGAAGGATAATGAGATCAACAACGACTTATTTGTGCTACTAAAGAAATTGGAATTGACTTATAACCCTTAGAAGAAATAATGACTCTAAAGCGCACTGAGCTAAGTCTCCACTGGTATTCCTCTAGCGATCACTTGACTCAAGAATATTTTTTTTCATTTTCGGATAAACTCAATATGGCTGTGTACAATGGTTTTCAAGTATAAATCTTATAAAAATCTTTTCGGAAAAGTATGATATACAGATCTCTATCTAAGTATTAATGCTAAAAAATGTGAATTTTTTTACGTCATATTGTCAAGAAGCGGGTAATATTTTTTAAATAAAAAATTGGCAGTGTTTAAACTCCAGAAGTCTTAGTCCTCACTTACTCTTCTTTCAAATGATTCTGCCTATTTTTTTCTAAACAAGATTATGACTTGTTTAACCTCAGATTGTCAAGACGTTTGTAAGCCGATAAACGAAAATCAACAGTTCTTTGGAGTTCAAGGGGTCTCAGTCTTTCTGGACTTACTCTGCTCTGGATTACATCAAAAAAGATCTGCCTATTCATGCTTACAGGTCTATGTTGTGCTGATGTCACACAACAGACTCCTTGATCTGATATTATTCCATTGCAGTTTCTACGTCCACATTTGTGACACCTAGCTAGCATCGTTGCAGACAGAGTGCTTCGACAACAAAGAGGTATGTATTGCTTCTCTTGGATTTCTAGCTTCCTCACCCTCATAGCTAAGGAAATGATTTTCCTATACAAGTCTTGGGAACTTGTGTTCTAGACAGAAACAATGCAAAAACGAAAACTCGATTGTCTACGTGCATGACTTCTATCCAGTTCTTTAACATTTGCTGGTCACAAAGACAAAGATGGATGATGGATGCTGAATTTTTTATTTTTTTATTTAAAGGATTCTCAGTTTTAAACTCACTCTCCCCTAAGAAATTTTTATGAAAATGACATATGATGACTTTAGTATTCTTAGTTTTAAACTTACTCTTCCCTGAGAAATTTTTATGAAAATGACACATGATGACCTTAGTACCACCAAATTCAAACTGAACATTGTCCTCAATGTTTCCCAATCTACATTGGCCAGGTGTAAACGAAGAAATATCTTTAAAAATGAACAATCGGAATATGAGTTGTACGGTGGTATGAAATGATTGACTTCTAGGCTAGATTGACTCAAAGAAAAACTAGACTCAAGAAAATTAATAACTAGACACTGACGACTCTGACCAACTTGGACCAACAAACATAAACAATTGGGCTGGTGGGTCTGGGTAGAGATGAGTGGGTAAGGGTAAATGGACAAATAATGGATGTGCAAATCAACTTTGGTAAATTGGATCAATGAGCAAAACTTCCTCTATTCCTTCGGAAGTGTAGGACTCTAAAATTAGTTTCAAACGATGACCATTGACTTTAAAAGGATGAACATTTTTAGGAGACTTGATCTGGATGGCACCATGTGGGAATATGTCTGTGACGATGAATGGACCGGACCATTGGGATTTCAATTTTCCAGGAAAAAGATGCAACCTAGAATTTTACAATAGGACATTTTGACCAACATTAAACACTTTCCGGAGAATGTGTTTGTCATGAAAGATTTTCATTCAGGTCTTTGTATTTTCTGGCAGTATCATAAGCTTCATTTCTGATTTCTTCCAACTCAGCTAATTAAAGCTTTCTGAGTTGTCCAGTTGAGTCTATAGCAAAATTGAAAAGCTTGATTGCTCAATAGGCTTTGTGTTCTATTTCAACTGGAAGATGACAAGCCTTTCCATACACTAAGCGATAGGGTGACATTCCTATGGGTGTCTTGAACGCAGTTCGATAAGCCCATAATGCATCAATGAGTCTGGAAAACCAGTCCTTCCAAGATGGATTGACTGTCTTCTCAAGGATATGTTTGATTTCTCTATTTGATATTTCCACTTGTCCACTTGTTTGAGGATGATAAGGGGTAGCTACTTTATGAATCACCCCATATGATTTCATCAATTTTTCAAACGGGTGATTACAAAAATGCCTACCACCATCACTGATGACAATTCGTGGAATACCAAATCTAGAGAAGACATTTTCTTTCAAGAAATGAGTGACAACCTTGTGATCATTGGTTTTGCATGCCACTACTTCTACCCACTTTGATACATAGTTAATTCCTATGAGGATATATAGATTGCCAAAAGAATTAGGAAAAGGTCTCATGAAATCAATGCCCCAAACATCGAAAAGTTCAACAGTTAGGATTGGGTTTAAAGGCATCATGTTCCGGCGGGATATACTTCCTAATTTTTGACATCTATTGCATGAAACACATAACGTATGGGTATCACGAAACATGGGCCAGTAAAATCTACACTGCAAGATTTTCGCAGTTGTTTTTTTAGCACTAAAATGGCTTCCACATGCTTGATTATGACAGAAACTTATGACACTTTGTTGTTCTTCTTCAGGAATGCAACGACGAATAATTTGGTCCGCACAATGCTTAAACAGATATGGATCATCCCAGATGAAATTTTTGACTTGTGCCAGAAATTTAAGTATATCTTGTTTAGTCCAATGAGGAGGCATTTGACTAGTCACAAGATAATTGACAATGTCTGCGAACCATGGTACTTGGGAAAGGGACATGAGTTGCTCGTCAGGGAAGGACTTTGTGATAGCACAATTATTTTCAGTGAACTCAGTTACCAATCTATACAAATGGTCTGCTACCACATTTTCGGAACCTTTCTTATCTCGGATTTCATTATCAAATTTTGTAGCAAAAGTATCCATCGAATCAGGCGGGACTTAGCATCTTTCTTAGAAAGAAGATACTTGAGTGCAGTGTGATCTGAATAGATACTGACCTTCGAACCTACTAAGTAAGATCGAAATTTGTCTAGCCAAATACAACAGCTAACGGTTCTTTTTCCATGGTCGAGTAATGAAGCTGAGCGTCATTCAACGTTTTACTAGCATAATAGATAACATGAGGTAATTTGTTCATTCTTTGTCCTAACATGGCTCCTATTGCATAGTCAGAGGCATCGCACATAATTTCAAAAGGTACAGACCAATCAGGTGACTGTAAGATTGGATTAGAAGTCAAAACAATTCTCAAATTTTCAAAGGCTATAACACATTTTTCATCAAAATTGAAAACGACATCCTTGGTCAGGAGTCTACAGAGAGGTCGTGACATGTCACTAAATCCTTTGATAAACCTTCTGTAAGATCTAGCGTGACCCAAGAATGACTTAATCTCTTTAACAGTTTGTGGTCCTGGCAAATTAGAGATTAGGTTAACCATGGCTTTATCCACTTCAATTCTTTTTTTCTGAGATGATGTGCCCAAGTATTATGCCTGATTTCATCATAAAGTGACATTTTTTCCAATTGAGTACTAAGTTCTTTTCTTTGCACTTGACTAACATGAGGGTCAGATGGTGCAGGCACTGGTAAAAAGTTGATCCAAAGTCTGAGAAATTGTCCATAAAAACTTCTAGGAAATGTTCTTCCATGTCGGAGAAAATACTGATCATGCACCTCTGAAAGGTGACAGGTGCATTATACAGTCCGAAAGGCATACAACGATAGGCGAATGTACCGAATGGATAGGTGAATATTGTTTTCTCCTGATCCTCAGGAGCAACATAGATCTGGTTATAGCCTGAATAACCATCAAGGGAACAATAGAACGCATGACCGGCCAAACGTTCAAGCATTTGATCAATGAATTGGAGAAGGAAGTGATCTTTTCGAGTAATAGTGTTCAGCTTCCGGTAATCAATACAAACTCTCCAACCCATTTGAACGCGTGTTAGAAACTAATTCATTTTCCTCATTTTTTATTACCGTGACACCAAACTTTTTCGGGACAACTTGTATTGGACTTACCCATGCACTATCTGAAATTGGGTAAATAATTCCAGCTTTGAGAAGTTTCAAAATTCCGGCTCTCACTACTTCCTGCATTGTTGAATTTAACTGTCTTTATGGTTCCCTAGATGTTTTGGAATTTTCTTCTAGTTGAATTTTGTGCATGACCACATAAGGGCTAATTCCTTTGAGATCGGCGATGGACCATCCTATAGTTTCACGATGATCTCTTAAAACGGCTAGGAGTCTAAGCTCATACTCAGAAGTTAAGTTTGAAGCTATGATAATTGGCAATGTGTTTGAAGGTCCAAGATATGAATATTTGAGAGTTTCAGGAAACGCTTTGAGTTCTAATTTTGGTGGCTTCAAGATAGATGGGATTGACATAGATGGATTGACAGAAAGAGGTTCAGATTTGGTATTCACTTCATTGAAATTGAAATCCTTGTCTAAGATAGATAGTGATCTTTCGAACTGATCATTGCAAATGGAGTGAAGGAAAAATTCATCAACAAAACTCTGAATTAAGTTAACCTCGCATGGATCATCCGTGCAGAGAGGTTGTCGAAAAAGGCCAAAAACATTGAGTTCAGTTTTTAAATTTCCGAATGATAATCTAAGCATACCATTTTGGCAATTGATCATTGCTTTTGCAGTGGCCAGAAATGGTCGTCCAAGAATGAGTGGGATATGTTCATTATTGTCCTGAATTGATTGTGTATCCAATACCACAAAATCTGCAGGGAAGTATAAATTGTCAACCTTAACTAGAACGTCTTATATCACACCTCTGGAAATTTTTAGTGAGCGATCAACTAACTGTAGGGTGATAGAAGTAGGTTTCAATTCTCCCAAACCTAACTACTTATAGAGAGAATATGGCAGTAGGCTGCCACTAGCTCCAAGATCTAATAAGGCCCTTTCAATTGTGTATGTACTAATTGTACAAGCAATGGTTGGACATCCAGGATCCATATGTTTGATTGGAAATGTTTGTTGGAGTAGTACTCTCGCATTTTATGCTTGAAAAACCTTTGTGGGAACATTGGTTCTTAATTTCACCATACATAGGTCTTTGAGAAATTTGGCATACGAAGGTACCTGATTGATCGCATCCAATAAAGGGATATTGATGCAGACATATTTAAAAACCTCTAGTATGTCACCATAAGATATCTTTTGTTTTGTTGATAATCTATGAGGATATGGAGCCCTAGGTGAATTTTTTTTTCTTAGCTGATAAATTCGATGGATTTTGAATAGGGAATGAACTCAGCGAGTTATCCGATTGCTTTGATTGATCATTGATATATTCTTTAAGCATTTCCACTTTATTATCTAACTGTTTCCCTGATCTCAAGGTAGTAATTGATTTAACATCGTCTGGTTTGGATGATGAACCTTCATACTGTCCTTTAGGATTTGGAATAGGTTGATTGAGAAATTTTCCTTATTCCCTATCACCAATAGCAGTGGCCAATTGTCCAAGCTATGTTTCGAGCTTGTGCATAGCTCTGCTGGGTAGATTGCATGAATTGCTGCAACGTATCCTCCATTGAAGATTTACGTTGTTGTGAAGGATAAAGCTGATTTGACGGATTTGGATGGGGTGGATGATATGATTGATTTTGAGGTGGTGATTGATATGGGGGTGGTCGAAATGACTGATTTTGATATTGAGGAATGTTTTGATTCATTGAAAATTGATTCTATCGCCAATAAAAATTGGGATTGAGGTTCCTTGCTGTCTTACAAAATTATTGAGTGCATTTACTTGTTCAATTGAACACTCAGAATTTGACTCTAATGAAAAACAATTTTAAGTGGTGTGTCCTAGATTAGAACACATAGCAGAAAATTCAGCATTTGCTCCTATTGATGTATTAATCGTCTGAGTCGTCACTAATGTTTCAACTTTTTCGTTAGGTTTGAGATTGCTAACTTAACATCAAAATACTACTGACTTCATACAAACCCCCTTTTCTTGAGGTTTGTGCTTGATTATCTTTCTTGGAGAACTCTCATCGCTGAGAATTTTCTGCCAATGTTTCCAGGAATGTCCATCCATTGTTTTCAGTTAGCTTAAAAAAGTCTCCATTTTTCATAGACTCAACCATTTGACAGTTTGGTGTGGTTAAACCATCATAGAAAAATTGGTCGGGTCATTTTGTTAATATATCCTTAAATCTTTCCCATGCTTCACAGAATTGTTCACTCTCCTTTTGATTGAAGTTTACCATTTCTTTCTTGAAAGCATTTGTTTTTTATACTGGGAAAAGCTTATTAAAAAATTTATTAACTAACTGATCCCAAGTGGTGATGGTGTTCGCTAGTAAAGAATTTAGCCATGATTTCACTTTTTCTTTGAGAGAAAAAAGGAAATAATCGAAGTCGAATAAATTCGTCAGTGATTCCTTAGATTTTAATGATGGCGCATATCTTTAAGAATTCTTTGACATGGAGGTACGGATCTTCTCTATCAAAATCACGAAATGTTGGCAGTAGATGCAAAAGTCCTGGCTTAAGTTCAAAGGTAACACTAGTTGTAGGTACAACTATACCTGATGGTGTATTGGTTGTGACTGGTGAGAAGTGATCTTGGAGAGTTTTCTCCACAACTTCTTACGCCATGGGTGATTGTAACGCCCGCCCCTTTTCACCGAAATCAGAGTCTATTTTTTTTTTTGAAATGAAGAGTGACAAAGGGTGTAACACCCCGATTTCTCAATAAGATGAATATTTACGAAAATGCCCCTAGATTGGTGAATTCAATAAATATGATTGTAAATAAGGAAATGGTGGGGCCCATTGCTCAAATTAAGGTCATATGAGCACATTATAAATGTCAAGTTTGATTGGTTGGATAATTTCTCAATAAAGTGGATAATTACGAAAATGCCCTGATGTGTTAAATTAATTATTTTGTGATGTTAAGTAAGGAAATAGTGGGGCCCATTGCTCAAAATAAAATCATATGAGCACATTATGAATGTTAAGTTTGATTGGTTGGGTAATTTTCATCATTTGGGTCAAAAATGGCTAAATGGGTCAAAGGGCCCAAATGGGGCCCATCGGGTCTTGCTGGGTTATTTGACCGTTTTGTGATTTTAAATTAA
Source organism: Chimonanthus salicifolius (assembly GCA_013350335.1). NCBI lineage: Eukaryota > Viridiplantae > Streptophyta > Magnoliopsida > Laurales > Calycanthaceae > Chimonanthus > Chimonanthus salicifolius. The sequence goes on from CM023540.1 coordinate 60,447,250, forward strand.
AAGGGGTTAAGCCTATTTGATTGGAAATCAAGTGGAGGAAAAATGGGTAGGCTTGATCCATATGTAAAAACCAATTAGAAATGACCAAAATACCATAAATGGGTCATGTTGTCAAAACGGGTCAAGGAGCTAAAAGTGGACCCAACGGGTCGAGTTGACTATTGTTGACCGTGTGAACCCTCAAGGGAGCTCAAACACGATTCAAATCAGTTGAATGGGATTGAGGTGAGTTGGAATTAAATCAAAAGCTGAGTTAACTCATGTGCATTGAATGAAATGCATTAATTATGGTGAGTTGGACATTGAGTTGAGTGAGTCAAAAATGGAAGTCAAATGGGCTGAAAATTCAGTGAGTTAAGTGGAATATGAGGAGGTGTGGTGATCTCAAACAAACCAAAACAAGTCCCACATGTTGGGGACATGTTATGGTAAGTTTCATGCAAAACATTAAATGGGAATATGGGGGGTTTCTATTCCATTTGGAAACCCCAAGCCTTCAATGTTGGAATGCCAATGGGTGCATTTGTTGGCAGCAAGTGTCCCATTGGTTTAGGCAAGAATTGATGAGGGAGTGGAGGGGTTATGATGGCTGATATACAAAAGCAATGAACACCAAGGTTAGCCAACTTTTGTCATTGCAAACCCAAGTTTTTCCATCTCTTTCTTCCTCTCTCCAATTGGTGTTCTTGGCTGGAACAGCAGAGGCTTTTGGTACCAAATATTCAAGCTTAAACCAGCAAGGAATTAAGGAAGAAAGTAAGAAATAAAAGATAGGAAGCAAGGATCAAAAGTCAAGAAGAAAGGCTTGGGAAAATTGGTAAGTATTTCATTGAGTTTTGTTGAAAAACATGGAACAAATAGGGTGTGGATTGGGCCATGATCATGGCCGAATACACCAATAATTAACCTTGATTAATGGAGGTTTAGAAATGATTAAGATGACCATTGGGTTCGGCCACCATGAAGGGCCGAACCCCATGAAAAGAGATGATTTGGTTTTCATGTTTTGAAACATAAAAACCATGGATTTTGTGGACTGTTTTGGGTTTTGTTTTAAGATTTAAATACATGTTTTAGAATGGTTAAAAACATGGATCTGAATGACATAGGGACTGAAGTTTATATGGTCTAAAATCAGTGGATTAAAAGATGGAAATGGACCATTGGGTTCGGCCACTTTGCATGGCCGAACCCCATGGAAACAAGTGATTGTTTTTTTATAGTTTTTGGAAATTAAAACCATATAGTTTGGGACTGATATTAGATGTTATTATTTGGTTTTAAAAGGCATGCTTTGAGGAGGTTAAAACATGGATTTAGATGTTGGTTTCAGACCCAAGATAAAGGGTTAAAAGTTCAAAACCAAAGGTCATGGTGTTCGGCCAATGAGCACTGGCTGAACCCTATGTAATTGAGCTAATTTTGGATGTTAGTTTGAAAGATAAAAACCTGTTAATAATATACTGTTATTACATGATTATCTGAGGTTTAAAAACAGTAAGAATAATCATTGGGTTCGGCCACCATGGAGGGCCGAACCCCATGTAAAAGAGGGTTGGTTTTCATGTTGGAAAACATGGAAACCATAGACCTTTGTGGACTGTTTTTGGGAGATTTTTATGTGATAAGGTTACTGATTTTGGGTTGGCCATGGGATGGCTGAACCTTGTAGTTAATATGGCTAAATGGTAGAGCCTAACTTGTAAACAAATGATGGGATCATTGTGTAGGAGGATCATAGGGTTCGGCCATATGAATGGCCGAACCCCATAGATTGTTTTGTTGGAGATTATGACTTGGTTGTATGAGTTGGATTAAGTAAACATATGGATTTATCTTTGGACTTAGTGATAAGTAAATAACCAGCCACTAAGGTAGCTTACTTTTATGAACTTTGATTATGAGCAAGATTAGACATTAGTTATACCAATGGCAAATCTGTGAATACAAGTCAAACGAAGGGATTGATCAAAGGACTCACATGATGTAGTTGGGTCTTAGATATGAATGAACAAGTAAGTGATGGTATGATTTATTGATTGTTATATGGATAAGGTACCGGAAGTTGAACGACGTGCGAGTCGTGACCGGGTGACGCGAAAGAAAGATCAAGTACTGAAGTGAATCTTCTGTAGGTTTCCTACCTTTTTGTAACCACATATGCTATTTGTTGTTTTATGTTTATTTTGATAAGTTATTTGAATGAAATGTTATATTTACAAATGGCATGTTTGCATAGACATCTCATGCATGGCATGGGAAGATGGTGTTGTAACCGGAGGCCACACTCCGTCGGGGCGTCTGAAAGACCACTGTGGGGTACCTTGATGATGAGAATCCCATCAAGAGGAATCCGGAGGCCACACTCCGTCGGGGCGTCCGAAAGACCACTGTGGGGTACCTTGACGATGAGAATCCCGTCAAGAGGAGGCTATGTAGAATGGTGATGGGTGGGACTCATTACATGTTCATTTCATACATAGCATGTTTTTATGGAATTTTGTCACACGTATTATTATACTATTTGCATGATTTTGACTAACCATGTGGTAGCCCTATTCGGAAACACTACTGGGCGCGTTGATCTAACGCCCTAATTCTATCCTCAGAAGAGATTGCAGGTACAAGCAAGGGGAAAGGAAAGGTCATTGACCAGGAGGGGAGCTGAGCCTAAGTGCTTTAATGATGGATTTGGATTACGTTATATTACTGTCATTTGAATACTATTGTTGGACATGTAATAATTCGTTATTTGCTATGGTTTGATTAGGATAATAACCTGTGGATGGTTGATCTATGTTATTTAATATTTAAGACTGTTACTTGCTATCTCGTCTTTCTATTCCGCAATTATCTAGATTATTCCGCATGTTGACGTTAGTTCCATGTGTGATTCACTATCATGGTCTATTCCATGTATACATGGGTGGCCAGTTAAGGTTCAGACTTGGGTAGTCTGAACTTAACTCGCGTCGTGACGCCGCCCGCTCTCTTCCGATGTTTATTTTAAAAAAAAAAATTAGACTCTGAAATTCTCGGAAAGGGCGGGGTGTTACAAAGGGTGCGGATGTCACGACGTGAGTTAAGTCCGAGCTTCTAAAGCCCGTCCCTTAACTGGCCAACCCTACATGTGCGTGGAACGAAGTCCACGGAGAACAGTTCACACGTAGACGTAAGCTTCTGGAATATTAACTAAGTGCGGAAATTACCATAGAGACTATCCTACAAATTGGAGATAACAGGGAAGATACATTCATTTAATTACTAACATACCTTAAACTGATAATGTCCAAAATAACATCCAAACATTGCAAGTAAGCTAAATTATTACATTCCGACAAACTAAATTACTCAATTTACATTTTCCAAAATAAACATCAGTAAACTATCTAGCATGCCTTCCCAAGCTCCTCAGTTTGGCTCTCGTCTCGTCCTTCGCTTCCGGCATCTCCTGTGTCATCAGATAGGGTAGAAGTAGGGCGTTAGACAACGCGCCCAGTAGGACTCCGAGTAGGGCTAACACATGGATTAGTGATAACAAAGCATATAGATAATATTATAATAACACCATGTACTTTGGGCAATGTCATGCAATGGGTGTTCTATGTCATGAATCCCACCCATCAATCTCATCACCATTGTACAATGTCCCTTTTTCAACCATACATAGTGTTCCAAATAAAATCCATACCATCATCGTGCCATGACCCTCTTGATGGAAAAGCCTCATCAAGATGCGATCCACACTAGGCATCCCCCTTGATGGAAGAACCATCATCAAGGTATAACAATAAATACAACATCCCCCTTGATGGAAAACCATCATCAAGTTATCATAATTACAAAGGTCCCCCTTGATGGCAAAGCCTCATCAAGGTATAATAATACATATATGAAATATCCCCATGCTTGTTTATCGGTCGCCCCGACGGAGCATGGACTCCGGTTTCATTTCATCCTTCCCCTGTCATATCCCTCCCATGCCATACATGAGATGTAGATGCCATATGCCATGTCATATATGTAACTCATAGTCATAAAACTCATCTTAAAAACAATGCCATGATTATCAAAATAAATCAAAGGAAACCCATCACATAATACCAAAATCCAAAACCCATCTTAAAAACAACCACATAATTACCAAAATAAATTAGAGGAAAACATCACATGATACTAAATCCAAAACCCATCTTAAAAAAAACCATATAATTTCCAAACTAATTCAAAGAAACCATCACTCAATCCATGGCTTACAAAAAGGTAGGAATCCTACCAAATACCGACTAGCGTTCTTTCTTTCGTTTCCGCCTGATAGACCCGGTCGCCGATCCGCGTACCGCTTGCGATGTCCGGTACCTTATTACATATTAACAATTAGTCCATGTCTTAACCATTTCTAAGCCCATACATCATGTCTTAGTGGGTTTTCCTCATTGTGACCAATATTTACGGTTTTGCCATTACCTTTCCATGGATAATTCATTCCCTCTTCCATATACATTATGGTCTATAATGGATCCATAACTTAGACCCATTAATGATCCATAACTTAGGTCCGTTAATGACCCAGCAACCATATCATGTGATCATAAAATTAGTCCTTTTATTAACCTAACCCTTATTCCTTTAAACCCATACAAAACCCCATACTTAACCCTTTATATGATTCATACAATGGGTCATGGCTTCAAAATACCCAATTCATCAAATCTTCCCATGGGGTTTACATCATGCATTTAAACCACATTGAGTCTCTTATCCATTCATACCCTTTGGAGACCATAAACATCATTCACCCTCCAATTTAACCCATCAAAATGCTCAAAATTGGGCCATGGGTTCGGCCATACACCATGGCTGAACCCATGGTGTCCTTTTCCCATTTTTCTTGGGTCCATTGTTACACATTTGAATTTATCACAAGTCCCTCCATGAAGGTGTTTAATTCACACACTTAAACCCTCATCTTTTGCTACATTGGAGTCCATTACAAATATCAGCACTAGGTTCATTTTGGTACATTCCAAAACCACCAACATTAAATATATTTTGAGTCCATCAACTAAGCTACATTCCCCATTTGTTTTCTATGGTTCCAAAATACTTAGTCCATCCCAATTTCCCATTATTTTCTTAGGCCTACTTACCACATTTAGGTTTAAAATAAGTCCCTCCATGAGGTTCATGGTTCATCCCTAATTCCACACCTTTAAAACATTATATGTTATATTTGAAAATCCATACAATCTATCAACATTCTTAATCACTTTTTCCATCTCTTCACCCATCAAAACCATTTTTACATCACCATAGGGTTCCACAACATTCCATCCATGAAATCTTTCCATAGTTTTTATTTTTAAAACCTCGTTTACAATGCTTAAAGTCCATTTAAAAATTGTTAATCTTCTCCATCATTTTCCATAATTTATAATCATTAATCCACCATTTGATCACCATAGGGTTCGGCCATACACCATGGCCGAACCCATGGTTCATGGTCCATGATTTATCTGTCTCTTGAGGCCATGAAATCCATTTTCATGCCTCATGAATTTCCTCATTTAAACCCCTTTTTTAAAAAAATCACACACATTTACTCATTTACAACCCTAAAAATCATAAGCCCTCTTTCCATGATTTTTCTTATAAAACCCTTTAAACTTAACCACATTTAATCAATAAAACTAAAACCCTAAACCATCCTCCATGACTTCCATTCTTCATAAACCCTAATAAATCAAATAATTCCCTACCATGCTTACATAATGTCCTTAATCCATTTTTATTTTTCTTAACCCTAATTTACCCATTTAGGGTTAACCCATCTTTCCTCCTTTCACTTGATAGATTTAAGATCCAAGGCCATGATGTTTTGGCCACCTCTAAATCCAAGAAATGGATTTCATAACCTCTTAAACCCTAAGAAAAATTTAATCTCTTGTTTACAAAATACTTACGATCCGACGCCTCCTCCGACTTTCGTTACTCCCGTCGGCTTCCTTAACCTTCTTTCTTCTCCTTCTCCTTTGTTGGTTGGCTAAAATGCTTGATCAATGGTGAAAACCCCCAAGCTTGGGTTTGGCCATGATAGGGTTTGATTTGAGAGAGAGAAGGGAGGAGAGGATAAAGAGGTGTCTAGCTTCCTTGGCCTTGAGGTGAAGGGCCCAAGCTTAACCCTTTCTTCTCTTCTTCTCTTCTTCTTTTCTTCTCTTCCAAATTTTCCTTCTTCTTCTTTTTTTCTTCCTTAGAGATGAAGAACGGCCATGAGAGAGTGGAAGAGATGGAGAGAATGAGATGAGGGTGAAATGGAGAGAATAAGATAAAAACTTATCTTATCTCTTTGGGTTGCTTTAGTTATACTTTACATTAACTCTCCCAACCACCCCACATGAGATATTTCTCATGCTTTATGACCCAAGACAACTAGCCAACATTTCTTTTTTTTTTGGGATGCCTTAAGATACTTTTCATACTTTAATGGTTTATGCTTTATGCTTTAAGATTCATGGTGGTGGTTGAGATAAACCACCACCCAACGTTTTATGTGTTATAGATAAATGACTTTTGGTCTTCTACCTTTTGACCATTTGACCACCCTTTTGGATAATTTAAACATTTAATTAATTAGATAATTAGGTTAATTTAATTCCCATTTTAACTTAATTCCATTTACTTAAACTCCTTCATGCATCTACCTATGGTTGACCAATTCAACCATGGTGGACGGCCCCACCAATCCTTGGTCCACATGCCACCTCATTTGGTGAGATAGAGGTGGGTCCCAATTGGCCACATCACCTTGACCATTCCACCACCAACTTAGGTGATTTAAATTTAACTAAGTCCATTCCAACCAATTGGATCATCATTGGGCCCATGGCCCAATTACATTTTCCTCTTACCCACTTACCTTAGAGCTTACATCACCTTGATCCATTGGGTCCCAATGAGTATTGGGCCCAATTTGACCATCCTTGGCCCAATCAACCATCTTTGACCCTTTTAAGTAAACTTAAATCCAATTCATAGTCCATTGGGCCCTAGTTGGGCCTTTGTCCAAATTTTGGTCCATTTACCATTTATTCCATCAAATTTCCCATTTCCACCATTAAAAATAAATAATAACCACATATTTATTGATTTAAAAATTTTGGGCCATTACAGTGATGATGTTAATGAAGAAAAAGATGACGATGAAGGAGTAGATGGGGTTGATGATGATGATGGTGAAATAGGTGGATTGTCTAAGTCTATTACTGAGCTGGACTGAGGTTCGGACGCAATAATCGATGTACTAACGGGAAATGTAACTTTAAGCAAGCGATTGGAGGAGTGACGTGACCATGATGCATACACAGACACAATCATTCACGCTAAAACAAATTCACACAAAAAAATGCCTAGATCTAAATTTAAATTGCACTAATGAAATCAAAATTTTATTGGCTAATAGGACCCTAAAGATTGTTTCCAGACTTGCTCCTATTTTTCTTTCCAAACAATCTAAGTCTCCAATGAGAGTTCAACCACAATCATGGCCATGTAAGTTTCCAGGTAAGTGGAGGAACACTTGGCAATCTGCTTATATTCCACTTATCCTTAGGTTGTTTACACCTTAGTGACAGAAGTAATCCTAGACGCCATGATTGAAGATGAAGTAGTCATTGATTCCAAAAATTAATTTGAATTGTAAAGGTTCCTAATGAGCTTGAAACCCTAAAAATCTAGCCTAATGGTTCCTTCATTGATTTTATTAGAACATGTATGAACCATTTTTACTATCTTGTTTTTATAAATATTGTGAATGCAAATCTATTTTACCATATAAACATTCAAGCAAATATGCAAAACAGTAATAAAACAAATCTAACTAATGCATAAATCTAGCACCCTAATATGCATGAGCAATTTAAATTAAAGAACTTCCTAAAAAAAAAATTCTATATTAATGCATGATAAAAGTGAAAATTAAAATAAAATGATTAGGCACTCACCTTAACCTAGCATGCATGTTTCCAGCAATTTTTAAATGCGCATTTTAAAAATCCTGTAAAATAAAATCAAACAAACTGTGATGTAGAGTCTAAATAAAAAAAATGCATGATACCTAAACTAAAAGGATTGTTCTTAATCTATAATTAAATAAGGAGATGTGATATTTTCAATCTATAAAAAAGAATTTCAAACTATGATAAAATTATGAAAGTTAAATCAAAGTTCACCAACTTAAAAAATTTATTCCATGATTTCCAAGATTTGACATCTTATTTTGAAAATTTCATAAGTTAGATAGAAGTTCTAATTTTTAGAAAAGTTCTAAGTTTGGAAAATTTGCTAAAATTGGAAGCTTTCTGAAAATAGATCAATTACAAAAAAAAAGATTTTTCTAAAAATAGAAAGCTTTCCAGAAATAAATTGATTCCAATCATTGAGATTTTCAAGAATTTCTTATTTAGGGAATTTCCAAAAATAGAAAAAGTTTCCATTTTTAAAGAGTTACCAAATAGAACTTTTCAAAAATAGCAAATTTTCCTAAAAATAATTAATTTTTAAAGAGAACACAATTTAATTTTAGGATTTTCCCCAGCAATGGCGCCAAAAATTTGTTGTTGTCTTAAATTTACTCGCAAGCGCACGAACCATTCATAATATAGCAATGTGAGAGTGATGTCGAACCCAAAGGAAAATCTCAAAAATATATGAACTAAAATTTAAATTTTTGTCCTCTAAAAAATAATTGTTTTTAAGAAATTGAATCTTTATATGAATCATGTATCTAACTTGGAAAATCAGCAAATAAGATGTGTGATTTCATATTCTTACATGGTGAAATAAATTATAACTTTAATCATGATTAGAATTTCAAGTTACAAGATTAAATAACACATCTTCCTATCTTTTATTGAATGAATTTTGAGAGAGAAAGTGTTTATAAAGAAATTGAAAAATTAAAGAATAAATCATGAATTAAAGAATTAAAACATTAAATTATACAAGATTTGGGTTAGAACAAGAATTACACAACAATCATAAGATTTTAACATAATTGAAAGACATAAAATTAAATTGAATGAAAATAAATGACTGATAGTAAAAATGTAGTAACGTAAAGGTTGGTTGTTTGGAATAGACCGTTCATCACACAAAATGTGTAAACAAATCAAAGGCTTAGATTTAAAATTCATGTAAAGATCTAAAATGCAATTCATTTTTACTGATAAAACAAGACTCACAACTATTTAATTTAATTAATCAAACCTTAGTAATCATGATTCAATGTTTACAATCAAGATCCTAACTATTGCATATACTCATGTTCAATCAAATAAGCAAAAGTTGTAATCTTGAAATTAAAAGTAAAATAATCATAAAAGAATTTTAGAAATTGGATGTTCTAGGATTCTAAATGGATGCTTCACTTTATTAAATGGATGAATTAAAGTGCAAGGCTTGGAAGGAATTACATAGAAGAAATACAATTAAAATGGCAAAATTATTTGCCCACTTGGAAAATCATGTGGTGCTCTGTCTTCTAGTCTCTCTTCAGCCTCTAGTCCTCTTGAACTCCAGGTCATATTCGAATTTTACCTCTTGGGGTAATGGGTTATTTATAGACTTCAAAAGGAGATGGATGGCATGGAGTAAATCAAGGTTTAAGTTGGGAAATCAAAGGACTGGATTGGATCTAAATGGGAATGGATGTTGGAGATTTTAAGTTTGGATTTCAGGGTTTCACAAGGAGAGTCACACGAATTTGTTGTGGCTTGCCTTGGTGGCTAAGTCAAAGCGGAGGGAAGATAGGAGATTAGGAGAGAAAATATGATTTGGATTGGCAATGGTGATTTTCGAATTTACAATGTAGTTTTAGGGTTTATGCATGAGATAATAAATGGATGGATGAGATTTGAAGATGGGATGATTGAATGGTGGAGATGGAAAGGAGTGATGTGGAGAGTTGACCATGCAATATGCGCATGAGGTGGCTATGGTTGGAGCAAAATCATGTGGGATACTTGGGGATTGGATGGTGATGTATCATGAATGAATGTGGATGGAAAATGGGTTAAAAACATGGAGAAAAGTTAGTGCTAAAATCATGTGGAGTGATAACGCAATGGATGCTGTGGCTTATGCACAGAGGCAAGCTTGAGGTTCAAGTTGTGTAAACTTAGGGTTCAATGAGTGGATGGCTAAGATTAAATGGGGTTAGGATCTAATGGTTCTAAGGTTTTTGGGTAAAAATAATTATAGGAAGTGGATGATGGTTGATGGATGGTTAAGATTTAATGATGGATTTATGGTTTAACCTAATTGGGTGTGTGAGATGGAAGGTTAAAATCTAAGATAGAAGTTGGATGGTGTGGATGTGAAGTTGGGCTATGAGTTTTTGGTCATGGATAGTTGGGTTGGACTTAGGTGAACTCGAACGTGGATCCATAGGGTTCATTGGACTTTGGCTTTGGCTTTGGATCTAGACCTCAACTCAGGCCCATTCGAATTGGATTTTAGAGCGTGGGCCTTAATTGGACTGAGCTTGCATACTGGCCTGGCCCAATGTGTGAAATACGCATGGGCTTGTATGTGGCTTGGCCCATTGAAGCTTTGTGGTGCATAAGTTGGCCCATTTGAACTGAGTTTTGGCCCAATGACTTGAAATTCAGGCTTTGGCACTTGGATTGCAGCTTTTAACATCTAGAATTAAATAATTATTTAGCCACTTTAAATCTAAAAATTATTAATTATTCTTAGCCTCTCATAACTGGATCTAGATTTACATTAAAATCCAAAAAAGTGACATAAAATAATTATAATAATTCTAGGTATTCTCGTTAAATCTCTAAACTGCAATCGTCTGCTGTTTTAGCTTGATTTTCTTGAACTTTCCATTTTTTACTACAAAATTGACAAACTACATTAAATGCATCATTATATACAAAAATTTAGGATTAACTGGCCTAGTAATCAGGGGTAAAAATGTAATATTTCAATGCTCAATACATTTGTAGCTCTTTTTCGATGATGTGTGCTTCTAGAAGAGCCTCCAACTTGTCATTCTTTGATGACGAAGATGTACCTCTGTGTTAAGCAATCAGAAGTATCAGGGAGTCCTCTGGGAAATTGGTTTTGCCAATGTGTATGCTAGATGTGTATCCTTGTCCCTTTTTCCTCTCTCTTTTCACAAAATCAATCAACATTGGATACTCCAAGTATAAGCTCAAGAGAGAGTGATCCTTTCGTTGGCCCTTGTAAACTCAATGGTAATGATAAAGGTCTCAATGTTTTTCCAAAGGATATCAACTGGTTGCACAAAGATTGGTATTTATAGACAAGGAAACCAGTTTTTCGGGACAGTCTAGTGCCGACAGGTCGGGCACACCGAGGGGTCTGTGACTAAAAATATTACCGTTTAACTATCCGACCGTTGAGCATTACATGCACTTTCAACGGTACAATTTATATCTGACCGACAGGTTTGTGTTATCGATGGGTCGACAGTTATGGCACCGAGAGGTAGGTCCATACGAGAGGCTCGGTATAGGGCAACACCATACTGACAGAGTATCATCCAGAACGACATGTCGCCTTTTATCGAGGTGTCGGTCTTGGTACTCTGGATTGGTCCGTATTACTGATATGTCTGTTTTCTCAAGAGTCCACCTGAGTTTTAAGTTCCAGAACTCACAAGTCTCTATCGAAGAGTCGTTGACCACGAGGGGTCGTTTCAGCCTTTCACCGAGGGGTCGGTGCATATGAGACTCTCGATCAGAGGCACACCTAGAATGACAGTTCTATGATCCAGAACCTCTATCAATCTGGCCTACCAGTCTATGACCACGATGGATCGATCTTGTCTCCACCCAGGGGTCGCTGAGAACGACTAGTCGTACTGATTGTGAAACCAAATACATGTTTTCAAGTTGGGTTCCAATTCACTGTCAGACAACCTCTAAGCTTGGTTATGTCCATTATCAACATAATCAATTAAGAATAGGCAAGGTCCGCCTACGGTGTGAGTACCACCTAAAGTCATCTATGACCAAATACCTGTTTTGTGATTGCCATAACATGAGCTTTAATCCGGTGGAGCATGATCTTCACTCTTGATCACCTTAAGTCTTCAAGCTTCTAGAAAGTACTTCTTCTCGAGTCATGAAATTGACAAACTTAGGGACTCGGCAAAGCCGGGCACTAACAATCTCCCCCTTTGTTAATTTCATGACAAAACATAGAAGCTAACCCAAATACAAGCCCACCCTTATTACATGACATTTGATTACAAAAATTACATCAATTACTTGTACATATTCAAATGGAAAAAACAAGACTATGATCTTCGCATATTCTTGTTTAGCTTGCTTCATTTCATATTTTCCTGTTCAAGCACATAAGTAAGCAACACTAGAAAATCATTAGAGGGGTTAGTCCAAAACATAAATATGCATCTATGGACTAAACTAGATTTGTATTCTTGCTCCCCCAAACACCATGATTTCCTAGCCACCAACACTACCCATAGCTTATCTGGGCGAACAATGTTGAGAAGATTTTCTCCCCCAATCTTCTCTAGTTTGATCTCCCAAACTCCAACCATAGACATTCCCCTATGTCTGTTGGCTTCTTCATATTCTTTCCCTTTATGGCTCTCTCTTTCTAGAGGCCCAAGTACTTGGGCTCGACTAGTTACACCCCATAACTGGTTTTGATGTCTTATAGCTTCTACTAATTTCTCCCCCATTTTGTCATATAATTGACAAAGGTTAGTAGGCAAACATCGATTTTCCTTTCATTTTGAAGGAATTGGATTTCAAGCACTCCCCCATGCTTCTTGCATTTAGTGCTTCCACGAGTTAACTTTCAACTCATTAAATCTCCCCCATGGACCAATGCATGCTTCTTATGCATTCATATTTATCTGCCCCTGCATAAACTAAATTCCAGCTTAGTAGTTTTCTTCCCATGGGTCAAGCTAATTTACTTTGCTTCCTTTGAGTCTTCTCCCCCATTCTCAAAGCTATCTACTTTAGCTTCTCCAACTTATCTCCCTCAAGGTGTGCCAAAGTACATGTACACACAAGCTAGATGGAAGCATAAATCTCTCCCTTAAATGTTAGTCACATATATAAAATATATTACTCCCCCTGAATATGTGAACTAAAACCCCCTTTATTCATATGATTAGTCTCCCCCTTAATCATAGACTCTCCTCCCTTAAAGTTCTTCTTTACTTAAGATCTTTAAGCTTTTCCTCCAAAGCTTGAGCTTCTAACTCTCTCCCCTTTTTTGTCATAAATTGACAAAGGGCGTTGAGCAACAAGTCCCAATTGTTGGACTTAAGAGAAGGAAGAATGAAAAGCAGGAGCCACATGCATTTTCAAAGAAATTCATACTTTTGAAACCATAATTTATGCATGCTAGAGGAGGGAATCACTCATTTAATAATTATACCATGATTAGAACATATGAGTGAAGAACATCATGAACAACATAAGATATGACAACAAGTAGCCCAATGAATGCAAAACCAAAACTGTATGGTTTACAAGAAATTCTAACTGATCTTCAAAACACAGGTATGATACATAGATTTATACTAATCCAAGTACAATGCATCAACCTACCAAGGTAACTAATTCATTCAACATATCATACTACAATGAAAAGTATAAGAATGAGCAATTACCTTAACCCAAAATTTTTAGATTCAAAGAGGAAGATCTGAAAAATCGTTTTCAGTTTTATCCCAAAACGCAAACCCTTGGAAATTCCTTAATATTGAAAGATGGAGGCATTTCTTCCAATCAATTTCCAAGACCTGCTCTCCTTTGCTCAACAATTGAGAGCACACTGTACAAAGTCCTCGGATTTGGACTTCCCAATCAAAATGGCTTTCACAATGCCAATCAATCCAGATTTTGGCATTTCTTGCTCTTTGAAAACCAAACCTCTATGGTGCAGTCCCAAGATTGCATTCAAACCTTTATGTGACAAATCTCAAGGCACATAAGAATGATCAAACCATGAATGCAAACCGAGACAGATTTGGAGATGATTAATTTTCTTTTCTCCAAATCACAATTACAATGTCTAATAGATTTGTTAATAAAGAACATCATTAGAACATTGGAAAGTCAAGAAATCATCCCTATAAGATTTGATGATTAAGGGATGACAGGGTGTGTGTGCTTGTGATATATGTAAGTTCACAATACATCATGCTTTCCGTATACACCTTTGAATTCCAATGTAGATATATACATTCACACAAGTTTTGTGCCATTTGAAGTTTTAGTACAACCCTCTAAAAGTATGCACAAAAATATGGATCATGGATCACTATACCGTTATAAGTCCACTATGAAAATATGGATCCAATCCAAGAACCTTGGACACATTTAATTTACCAATTTAAATACATTGCCCAAGTGTGTGATGTCATGAGATGCGGCATTCTCACGTGTTAATTAAGACATGGTTTCTTGAAAACACAAATCATTCCTCACAATGTATTCCAAATAAAGCGAATAGGAATGAAAACCAAGAGCATACAACATGTAATCATTTCTCAAAATTTTCCAATAAAGAGTACATAGAAATGAGAGTTCAAGCACACAAGACATATATTCATTTCCCAAATGATATACAAATCAGTTACATGAAATGAGGTATGAAGCCACCCACATAGCTTCCATGCTTTTTATCATGTTAACGCTTAAAACATGATAAATAATCCTACCATTCTTTCAAGAACACTCCAATGAGTTACACCCCTTGAAAAGACTGGTATATGAATGGATTAGCTAAGCACATTCAACAATACCATTCACAAGCATGGAGCAAGTTTCATTCCACATAAAATACAAGTTAGGCAACTTGGAATGAAACGATACTGTGTATGTGCACAAGATCTTTTGTAAGCACATACACACCCTATACAAGTCGTAATGCATAGAGTTCATTCATTTCCAAATGATGCACAAGTCACATGGCATATGAAATGAGATGAAGCAAGTATAATCCAATACAAGGGTGAAAACCTACTTGTACAAACAAGTATCTTGTATAAGGTTCCAAAGGATACTTGGAGGTCACCATCCTTATCAAGATCCTTTCCAACATCCTCTTCTTCTCTAAAGGATACTTTGATGAAGCATTTATGGATCAGTTATGGACCTAAGTATGGGTAAGTAAATTAGGCGATTGCCTATGGAAGGAAATAATGGCCAAATGGTAAATTGAAGGACCATGGGTTTGGCCATGGTGTATGGCTGAACCCCATGGATCATGTTTTTGGATCTAGATATGTATAAGTGACCTAAGTGTATGATTGAACCATAGAAAATGTTTAGTTGTGGATCTATGTTTTGGACCTAAGCATGATGAGATGGAAATAATGGCAAAAATGTAAATGGGTGAAAATGATGGACCATGGGTTCGGCCATGGTGTATGGCCGAACCCCATGGAGAATGTTTTTGTGGATGTAGGGCTTTCATTAATGAAAAACTAATGGAATGATCTTGGACTTAATTAAAAGATCAAAGGATCAAAAAGGGGGACCCAAAACCAAGTGAGTGAGGTTTGGCCATGTTGTATGGCCGAACCCCACTAAGGTGTTTTGTGGACTTAAGTATGGTTGGAAATTAAATGGGAAGTTAGTTTGACTTATTGATATGTAATAAGGTAACGGGACCTCACAAGCGGTGTACGATCGGTGAGCGGTTTTCGGATGAAAACGCAAGGACACTTTAGTTGATCATTGGTAGGATTCTTACCTCATTGAAAACATGGGATATGTATGATGATTTTAATTCATATTTTGATGAGTTATTTTGTATAAATGATATGTTTCAAATATGAGATTTTAATGCTATGATTTGTAGTCTTCTATAGCATGTATACTTTGCATATCATGCATGGCATGGGAGGGATGAAATGTAACCGGAGACCACGCTCTGTCGGGGCGTCTGTACGGCATTCGTGAGGGGTACCTTGATGTGCATTATCCATCAAGAGGTAACCGGAGAACCACGCTCCGTCGAGGCGTCCGTAAGGCATTCGTGGGAAGACCTTGATGTGCATTATCCATCAAGAGGGATGTATGATTGATTTGTAACCAGTGACCACACTCCGTCGGGGCGTCCGTAAGGCAATTGTGGGGATACCTTGATAAGGAGTTTTCCATCAGGAGGATACTATGTGATGGTGATATGGCTGATGGGTGGGACTCATGGCATAAAACACCATAGCATGACATGACTTGCATGTTTTTGATATTATGATATCCATATGATTTTGTACTAACCATGTGTTGACCCTACTTGGAGTACCTACTGGGCGTGTTGTCTAATGCCCTACTTCTACCCTAGTTGATGACACAGGGAATGGACGGAATGAGGAATGAGATCGGAGCCAAACTTAGGAGCTTGGATGTTTTAGTTTCGTTTTATTTAAGTTATTCATGGACAATGTAATTTGAGTAACTAGCATTTGGGACTGTAATAACGTAGATATAGTTGCTATGGTTTGAATGTTAATTTTGGATATTTTAACTTAAGATAATTATTGTTAAGTGATGGACTACTTTGCTATCTAATATGGAATAGAATTATGATTCTATTATAATTCTGCATTTATGATTTATTCCGCATGTTTAACTTGAGTACGTGTGAATCGTTTTAGTGGACTTGGTCCACGCACACGTATGGTTGGCTAGTTAAGGGTCAGGATTTGGAAGCTCGGACTTAGCTCTCGTCATGATGTTCCCGCTCTCTCTCACTCTTTTATTCAAAGAAAAAAAAATAGACTCTGATTTTCGGCGAGTGAAAAAGGGCGGGGCATTACACCACATGGCACACACCTTGGTGGAGTGGTTTGCATGAGATGGAAATCCTCTTTGACTCACTCCATCTTATCTTCCGTGTGACTCACCCCCATTTGACTCACTCCATTTAAATGCAACTCAACTCCTAACTCAAGCATTGAATTTATTTCAAATTAACTTAGGTGATTTAATTAGATAATTTAATTCAACTCACTTCCTTGATCCTCTTTAATTCACCTTTGGACGGCCCCACTTGTGCCATAGTCCACACGCCACCTCACTTGATGAGGTGGAGTGGGACCCAACTTGGTTATGCCACTTGGATATAACCTCATACCTTTGCCACCTCACTTGATGAGGTGGACCCCGTGCCTTTGATCTTAATTGGGTCCATGACCCGATTAAATCCATTTCTTACTCATTTACCCTAATGCTCAATTCATCTTGACCCATTGGGTGTTGACCCAATTGACCATCATTGACCCAACTAAATGGAATTAATCCTATCCATGGCCCATTGGACCATACTTGGGCCATTGCCCCAACTTGGATCCATCTAGCATCCATCTCATCAATGAATCTTAATTTTCAACAATTAAAATAAATAATAGCCAATATATTTATTGCATTAAAAATCTGGGTTATTAAAAGTGATGCATTTGATTACCCGAATGTCGGTTGACAATGTAATGGAATTTGAATTCCAATAGTACATGGGCCTTGGGATGGCCGCACTGTATATCCGGGTACGACGGATGTAATGAATAGCATAGGGTAATCAGATTAATGAATTATGAGTTGTGGCTTGTGAAAATAAGACCCCATGTGTGGATGAGTGTGTGATATAAGTGTGTATAGAAATCATTTAAAATGTAGATGAACGGACTTGTGTTCAGTGTATTGTGCTGAAGTGGGATACAGTGCCTATATTGGAAGAAAAAGTTTAATGAAGAGGTAAATACTAGACACCATTGATATAGGAAACAATTACAAACAATGAAAGAAATGATGAACATCGATTTATATAATGGTTGTGTCTCCCCATCTGGATTTAGAAACTCATATGAATAATGGGAAATTTAGTTGGGAAAAATCATGATGGTAAAGGAACTTACTTTGAGAATAAGGATGGGCGAGGAGAGTATCCCATCCGAGGTGGATGGTATAGAGATAGTTTGGAACTTGAACTTCATTTAATATTCGGGATGAAAATTCCAAAAGGTGTTACTATTGTGACGCCTCGAAATTTTAAGATTTATGAAAAAGAAAAATTTAATAATTAATTGAGATTAAAGAGATTTAATTAAGTAATTAAGAGAAATTAAGTGGGACTTAAATTAAAGGATTAAAATATTTGATTTAATATTATTTATTGTGAGGAATTATTAAGTTATAAAATAAATGGATGACATGGTGGGCCACATGGAGAGGTGTGACCCAACACCATGCCCTATGGCTTAGGGCAACCACAAAGAGGAAAAAAGCCACTCTCCCCTCTTATTATTTTCACTCACACGACACTCTATCTTATTTCTACTATCACACACGGCAACCCACTCCTTCCATTTTCTCCATATGGTAAATCCCCTCTCCTCCACTCTCCACCGTGTACCTTCCTCCTTCCATTCCTCCACACCTCCCTCTCTTCTCCTCCATTAGAGGAACTCAAGAAAGGAAAAAGTCAAAAGAAGGAAAGGGGAAAGAATTTTGGAAAGATTCACCTAAGGTAAATATTTTCATCTAAACTTAGCATTTGGGTTCAATTTAAGGTTTTGGATGATTTAGAACCCAACCTAGACAAATTCGGGTTAAGAAATTGGAAATTGGAAAATTTGGAGATTTTTGGGTTTCCTCACTACTTATGGAATTTGATTTAAGATCCACAAATTTGTTAATCAAGTCATGAGTATTAAGCCTCTAATGTAACACCCCGGATGTCCTTAGATTATAAATATATTGGATTGATCCAATTGAATTGCGAATTAAATGAATTTGAGATTAAATGGTTGAAATAAACAATAGATGGGCAAGGAAATGGGTCAATTACCCAATTAAGACCCAATGGGTCATAGATGAGCTTAATTTTAAGGTAATTGGGTAAGTTTAAAGTAAATGAGTCAATTACCCAATTAAGACCCAATGCATTAAAGTCCACCTCATCAAGTGAGGTGGCATGTGAGTGATGTGGCATTGTCATGTGGCATGCATGTCATCATATGGAAGCCAATTAAGCAAGGTGCCACATCATCTAGTGACATGGCCAAGATGGGACCCAAGTGCCATGTGGTGAGCAAGTCACCACATGCATGGCCGGCCATGTCATGGTTGACTTGGTCAACCACTAATGAGTTCAATTGAGGTAAGGTGTTGTTGAGTTGAGAAGATGAAAGGTTTTCATCTCAAGGGGCGTGAAACCAAAGGACTCATTGGGAAATCAAGGGGTCTCTTTGGTTTAAGCCAAGGGTCTCCCTGGTTAAACCAGGGACACATTGGTTAAACCAAGCCACGATGAGAGGAAATGAAGAGATTAGGCTGTTATACAAAAGGACACAAACCAAGAGGCACTCCACACCCCTTCACTGACTCCTCCACTTATGAGCAAAGGATTTCCTCTCCTCCCTCTCTCTCCTACTTCTACCTCTATACTTGGAGACTTGGAAAAGCAAAGAAAGAAGAAGAAGGATTAAGGAAGAAAAGACAAATCAAAAAAGAAAAGAAGGAGATGGAAATGATTTACGTTTAAGGCTTAATAACATAGGAATGATTCAAAGGAAACCATAGATTTGGCCATGGTGTGGCCGAACCCACAGGTTCCATGATTGGTTGGAATGGATGGCCAAATTGTGTTAAGGCCATGAAATTGGAAATCCATCCAAGGGATGGTCATGAGTTGAAACAAAACAACCATAAGGTGATATTCGAATTCATTCTATGATAATAAGAATTGAATGAATTGTGGAAAATACCCTAGCCTTGGCTAGTGGGTAGAGTAAATTCACTAAGAGAAGTATGGAAGATGAAATCCATGTTTAAAAATGATAAGGATGGATTTCAAGAGGAAGGGCCTAACCATGCATGCAAACAGAGAGAACTGACAAAAAGTCAATCGACTGAATCTCAGGATTCAGTCGACTGAACTTGTGTTGGCAAAGCAAACAAAGGATATCTGGGTATTTCAGCAGACTGAATCTTATGATTCAGTCGACTGAAAGTGTGCTCGCCAACACATAAGGGATATCTTGGTGTTTCAGCCTATTGAATCATAACTGAAAATGGACTGGCAAGGCATAAAATCAAAGATTCAGTCGACTGAACGTATACATACCAAACAAGTTGTAACACCCCGATTTCTCAATGATGTGGATAATTACGAAAATGCCCCTGGATTAGTAAATTTAATGGTTGCGATGTTGAATAAGGAAATAGTGGGGCCCATTGCTCAAACTAAGATCCTATGAACACATTATAAGGGTCAAATTTTAATGGATGGGTAATGTACATCAAATTGGGTTAAAATGGTTAATTGGGTCAAAGAATTCTCAATGATTGGAATAATTACGAAAATGCCCCTGGTTTGTTAAATTAAATGTTTGTAATGTTAAATAAGGAAAAGTGGGGCCCATTGCTCAAATTAAGATCCTATGAACACATTATAAATGTCAAATTTGATTGGATGGGTAATGTGCATCAATTGGGTCAAAAATGGCTAAATGGGTCAAAGGGCCCAAATGGGACCCAACGGGTCTTAATGGATTATTTGACTGTTGTGTGAGCTTAAATTAAATGGGGTTAAGCTGATTTGATTGGAAATCAAGTGGAGTAAAAATGGGTAGGCCTGATGCACATGTGAAAACCAAGTACAAATAACCAAAATACCCATAATTGGGTCATGGAGTCAAAAACGGGTCAAGGAGCTAAAGGGGGACCCAACGGGTCGGGTTGACTTTGTTGACCACAGCCAACCGTGTGGGCCCACAAATGAGTTCAATGGTGAGTTAAATCAGGTTAAGTGGAACTGATTTTATTTAATTTGAATTAAGAATGAGTTGACTCAAATGCATTAAATGATTGCCAATTAATGAGGTGAGTTGGACATGTGAGTTGAGTGAGTCAAAATGGAAATCAAATGGCTGTAAATTCAGTGAGTTAAGTGGAATATGAGGAGGTGTTTTGATCTCAAACAAACCAAAACAAGTCCCACACGTTGGGGACTTGTTATGGTGGTCTCCATGCAAAGTCTTAAATGCATTTATGTAAATGAGATAAGATGCATGGGCTTACATGAAGGGTTGCAACGTTTGGCACCAAGGGGTGCCTTGGATGGCACCCAATACCTCCTTGTTTTTATCAATGATTAATGAGGAGTGATGAGATAGTTTGAGTTGTTTTAACAAAAGGAAAACAACCATCATATGGCCGATTGCACATTGCAAATCTTGGAGTTCCATCATCTCCCTCTCCCCCTCTCAAGAACATCATCTTCTTGGCTGAACCAGCTGCTGGTGTTTCACCAGTAGATCAAGCATAAACCAGCAAAGGAAGGAAGGCAAAGAAGGATAGGAAGTAAAGAGCAAAGGCAAGACAAGAAGCTTGAGAAATTTGGTAAGAATTCTTATGGATTTTGGTTTTAAATATGAGTGTTAAGTTATGAATTTAGATGACATAATTTGGTCTTGTATGGCCGAATTTGTCATAGGTCTAAACCTTGGATTAGATGGCTTAAAAGGATAAGAAAATATGCCATTGGGTTCAGCCATCTTGGTTGGGTCACTAATAGACGTGTATGGATCAGTTATGGATTGAATTATGTATGTGTTTTAATCAATGGAAAAAGAGGCTAAGTTAAGGGCTGATTTATGATAATCTTGTAACATGGTTAAAGAGCATTAATGAACCTAGGTTTATGATCAGTTAGAGACTTAACCATGGATAAGATATAGACTAACTTGGAAAAATGTATAATAAGGTATCGAGACATCGCAAACGGTACGCGATCGGTGACCGGAATTATCGGACGAAAACGAAAAGGGACGTTATCGGTATTCGTTAGGATTCCTACCTTTTTGTAAGCCGTGGATTATGTTTATGTGATGGTTTTCATATTTTATTCCGGTAATTATATGGTTTGTTTTATGGATTATATTTTATAGGCTATGGTTTATATATTAAATGCTATGGATTATATGTATTAAAAATATGAAATATATATATATATATATATATATATATATATATATATATATATATATATATATATATATATATATACTACATAGCATAATGCACTTACATCTCATGCATGGCATGGGCGGGAAAATAAAGGAACCGGAGTCCATGCTCCGTCAGTGCGACCGAGAACAGACATGGGGATAGCCTGATAGGCCATAACAGGAGTCCATGCTCCGTCGGGGCGACCGAGAACAGACATGGGGATAGCCTGATAGGCTATAACCGGAGTCCATGCTCCGTCGGGGCGTCCGAGAAGCAAACATGGGGACACCTTGACGGGATTTTGCTGTCAAGGGGGATGTGACATTTTATGATGATATAGATGATGGGTGGGACACATGACATAGACACCCATGGCATTGTAACACCCCGCCCTTTCTGAGAATTTAAGAGTCTAATTTATTTTTTTTTTAAAATAAACATCGGAAGAGAGTGGGGCGTTACAGTTGGTATCAGAGCGAAAAGGGAAGTTGAATCATCGAAGTAAGATTAAGACGGTTTCATGTCTCACTGAAGGATAAGAATCCCAACTGGCCGACTTTTCGGAGTCTGCTGACTGGGGGTCGGATTAATTTACTTCGAGTGACTCGGACTGAACAATCAATCTGAGAACGACAATGAAAGATAGCAAAGTAAAGTACAGTCATCATAATTGGACAAATCAAACATAGCAAGGTAGGATGAACTCCCCTAGAATCCCCACACTGAGAAACAAACAATAGGAAATTAGAGATTTCCCCTGAAACAAAAGAACACAAAGAGTGATGATTTGGTAATCTTCCCCAAACAAAGTACATGATATAATACATGATCAGATTCCCCTGAAAACCAAGAGTGGTTTATTTAGAATTGTTGTTGAATATTCTTGTGTTTTATTGATATGATACAGATATGTCGAGTAATGTGGAGTACTCAGAGTGTTACAGTGGAACTCCTAGCAATCCCATAGACTTGGTGTCTGCTTCTAACAACACCAACATGGAGGCTAATGTGAACCTTCAGGAAGAGGAATGGAATCTAGCACCATTGGAAGAGTTGAACTTAGCACAAATGGAGGAGGTGAATCTAGCACCGTTACCTGAGTATCTGATGGAGGATATTCCTTGGTTAGTGGAACCTCCTGAGGAGGAAAAGGATGATCTGGGATTTTTCTTTTATGAGGATCCTATGGAAGACTTTCCTATAATATTGGAATCGGCGGGGGAGGTAGATCCCTACGATACTTGTGAGTTGTGTAATCAGGACGATCACAACAGGTTGTATTGTCCTCATCCATTAGGAATTGTCTGTCCGGTCTGTGGATTACATGGGCATGGTGAGGCGAGGACTAATTGTCCTTATATAGGAGGACCTGGATTAATACCCTGTACGACATGTGAAGTATTGGGGCACACAGCGATGACGTGTCCTGATAACCGTTTCAAGTTTGCTGATGATGCGGAGTCTTCTACGGAAGACTAGGCTAGGAAGTAATATGAAGGGGTATTAAAGAGAGGGTTATTTGGTAAGGGCGTATTTTGTTCTCTATAGGGTTTTGTTTCACCCTACCCACCTTTGTACAAGGATGAAGTATGAATTTATATAAAGTATGCGATGTTATGATTCTAAGAGGATTTTTGGCACTAAGATATAAGTGACGAGGTCACTTGATTACATTGAGACGTGGTATGGGTGCGTCCCTCACATGGTATTGATGAGATAAGAATATAAACTTCATGAGTATGGCTTTGAGTAGCTATGAGGCTGTGGGAACCTTGATACGAAATACGGAGACTTGGTCCCGTAGGGCTACCGTTGAGGAGTGGGTCCCTCGCATGCTACGCGCTGGAGGGCACTCTCACGGCTGTTTGGCACACTAGATGTGCTGGAATGCGCAGAGCTAGATACTATTTTACTCGGTGGGGGTGGTACTAGTTTCGTCAGACGCGGAGCGACCGCCTTAGAGCTTGACTGAATCACCTATGAGGTGAAGGGATGCAGGGCGAGGTAGACTGGATCACGTTGGACGTGGGTCTTCTGCTTGGTAAGTCATGAGTCCTAAGTCTTGCAAGGGGTCGGGATATATTTGTGATTTGATATGGTTACCACAGTCTTATAGTGATTCATTTGAATGTTGTTCCTACGGATATTAAATCATGGATAGATGATACTCATGGACAGAGTGATACCAAGGATGGATGGTTTCCATGAATGGATTATACCCATAAGTGGGTTATTTCATGGATAGTTATTAATCATACATAAATGATACTCATGGACAGAGTGATACCAAGGATGGATGGTTTCCATGAATGGATTATACCCATAGGTGGGTTATTTCATGGATAGTTATTAATCATACATAAATGATACTCATGGACAGAGTGATATCAAGGATGGATGGTTTTCATGAATGGATTATACCCATAGGTGGGTTATTTCATGGATAGTTATTAATCATACATAAATGATACTCAAGGACAGAGTGATACTAAGGATGGATGGTTTCCTTGAATGAATTATACCCATAGGTGGGTTATATTCATGGATGGTTAGTAACTGTGTTTAGATAATGCTCCTGGACAGAGTAATACCAAGGATGGATTGTTACCATGAATGGATTATACCCATAGGGGTTATATTCATGGATGATTATAAAACAGAGATAGATGATATTTATTGAAAGCGAAACACCAGGGATGGATGTATTTAACCATGGGTGATTATTCCCATGGTGGTTTGGATTGATGCCGGGAATTGGTATCGTGGAAGTTGGAACAAAAGTTGTTAGTCACATAGAGACTTATGTGCAAAGAAAGATGTGTTTAAATTTGGAGATATACTCAACGGAAAAGATAAGTGTCTGGTGAAACTTGAATGGGAAACTATGGACGACTGTCGAGTTAGACTGATCACCTGGCTCTGTAGTTAACCGATGGAGTTCCAGGAGAGTGCAACTAGAAACCTAGTTGAAATGGAATCAGAAAAAGCTCTGAGCATAGGCTCGCATTGGCAGGCTACCTCACACAGAGAGTAGATAAAAGAACATATTGAGCCGGTACGTATGGAAAATACTATGAGAGCAGGTAAAGTGAAACAGAGTAGATTGATCTATGTGAGATCACAAATGGCTCACGATAAAAAGATATAACATGAGACAAAACAAAAGGTGTTACGGAACCAAGCGATTCAATTTGTCAAAGTGGTGTGGATCGACATGGTAATGAAAAAGTCACTTGGGAAACTGAAATCGGAAATAAGAATAGCATACTCTGAGATATTTATCGAATCATTTAGAAGCCTACTTCACTAGATTTTCGGGACGAAAATTTTAAAAAGAGGGTTATATTGTAACATCCCAATTTTTGAATAAAATGGAAAATTACGAAAATGCCCCTGAGTTGTGAAATTAATTATTTTGTGATGTCAAAATAAGAAATGGTGGGGCCCATTGCTCAAATTAAGGTCATATGAGCTCATTATAAATATCAAATTTGATTGGATGGGTAATGAACATCAATTGGGTTGGAAATGGCTAAATGGGTCAAGGGGCCCAATTGGACCCAATGGGTCAAAATGGATGAGTTGACCATTGTGTAAGCTTAAATTAAATAGGGTTAAGCCTATTTGATTGGAAATCAAGTAGAGAAGAAATGGGTAGGCTTGATCCATATGAGAAAACCACTTACAAATGACCAAAATACCATAATCGGGTCATAGAGTCAAAAACGGGTCAAGGAGCTAAAGGGGGGACCCAACGGGTCGGGTTGACCAGTTTGACCAAGGATGACCGTGTGGACCCTCAATTGAACTCAAGTGTGAGTTAATTCAGCTTGAGTTGGGTTGATTTGAAATGAGTTGACTCAAACTTAGTGCATTAAAAGTGATGAGTTGGATGAGTTGGTTTGGAATAAAAATACCTTGAGTTGGATGAGTCAAAATGGAAATTCAAGGGACTGTAAATCAGTGAGTTTAAGGGTAAGTTGAAGAGGTTGGCCGGCCTCAACCCAACCAAAACAAGTCCCACACGTTGGGGACTTGTTTTGGTGGGTTCCATGGTGAAAATTAAATGTAAATGCATGGATTTGAGGTGAGTTGTTTGGGAATATGAATGGCTGCATGGGTAGAATGCGAAGGGGTGCTCTGCTTGGCTGCAAGTTACTCCTTGGTTTGTGCAAGGCTTGATGAGGAGTAATGGGGATGTTGATGGCTGAAATACAAAATCAATGAACACCATCACTTGGCCAATTTATCATTGCAAAGCCTAAGATTTTCCTCATCTCTCTCTCCCTCTCTCCTCTCTCCAATTCGTTGTTCTTCTTGGCTGGAATAGCAGAGGTTTTGGCATCAAATATTCAAGCACAAAACAGCAAAAGAAAAGAAGAAATAAAAGGGAGAAAACAAGGATCAAAGACAAGGAGGAAGTTTGGAAAATTTGGTAAGTATCTTTATGATATTTTGGTTTAAAAACATAAAACAAGTAGGGTATGTATTGGGACCATGGTCATGGCCGAATATACCAATGTTTAACATTGATTATGGAGGATTTAAAATGGTAAAAATAACCATTGGGTTCGGCCACCATGAAGGGCCGAACCCCATGTAAGAGATGGCTTGGTTTTCATGTTTTGAAACATGAAAACCATGGATTTTGTGGACTGTTTTTGGGTTTTGATTTAAGATTTAAATACATATTTTAGAATGGTTAAAAAACATGGATCTGATTGACATAGGGACTGAAGTTTCTATGGTCTAAAATCAGTGGATTAAAAGATGGAAATGGACCATTGGGTTCGGCCACTTAGCATGGCCGAACCCCATGAAAACAAGTGGCTAGTTTTGATGGTTTTTAGAAGTTAAAACCATATAAGTTGGGACTGATGTTAGAAGTTTGTAATAGATTTAAAATACATGTTTTAAAGAGGGTTAAAACATGGGTTTGGATATCAGAAAAGGTGGAAGTTATGTGGTCTAAATCAGTGGATTAAAATTGGAAAAAATGGACCATGGGGATCGGCCATCTTGGGCGGCTGAATCCCATGGAGTTGTGTTGATTTTGGATGTTTGTTTGAAAGGTAAAACCTGATTTTTATTTACTGTTATTACATGATTATCTGAGGTTTAAAAACAGTAAACATAACCATTGGGTTCGGCCACCATGGAGGGCCGAACCCCATGTAAAAGAATCTTGGTTTTCATGTTGGGAAACATGGAAACCATGGACTTTTATGGACTGTTTGGATGAATTTAATTAGAGGGTTTCTAAGAGGTATAAGGGCAGCAAAAAGGGTACTGATATTGCATGATTTAAATAACACCTAATGCATGTTTGAAGGATCAATTCATGGACATAGGGTTCGGCCAACTTGAATGGCCGAACCCCATGAAAGAGATTGATGATTGTTGTGAAATCAAAGAGTTAGAAACCATGCAATACCATGGGGTTTCTATAGTAGTTTAAATAGAATTAGGTTTGCTGTTTTTATGCCTAAGATACAGGATAAATGATAAAAGATTATTAGAAGAATTGAATCCCAAAGAACCATGAGGTTCGGCCATGTGAATGGCTGAACCCCATGGGTTGCTTTATGGTTCTTATTTGGTTTACTTAGGGTTATGGTTACTGATTTGGGTCAGCCTTTGGATGGCTGAACCATGTATTGATCATGGTTGAATTAGGATGATTAAACCATGAGCGATCATGGTGATGATTGGATCAAGTGAACCCTAGGGTTCGGCTATGAGTATGGCCGAACCCCATGGGGCTGTTTTGATAATTAATGGGCTGTTTTAAATGGGAGCTTATGGTTGTTTTTAATTAGGGGATCATTCATGATAATTATGGACCATGGCATGGGTTAAATGGGCTAAGCTTATGAGTCATAATTGTTAATGGTTCCATGTTGAATTAAAAGGTTTAAAATATCCTAATGGAGAACCATATGGTAATGGATAATAGAACCATTGGGTTCGGCCAAAGGTATGGCAGAACCCCATGGAGTAATTTCGGTATATTAAAGAGATCCAAATGGGATTTGGGTGGTTCGGCCAAGTAGTATGGCCGAACCCCACTATGGTGGAATGGTTATGAATGTTCGTTTCAATATGGTTTAAGGTCAATGGCAAAAACTGTAAATACTAGTCGAATGATCAATGATGGAAACGATCATAGGGTTGGATGTACGGACACGAACCCCACATGATGTGGATGGGTCTATGATGTGATTAAATAAGTAAATGATGTTATGACTTATTGATTGATATATGGATAAGGTACCGGAAGTTGAACGACGAGTGAGTCGTGACCAGGTGAAGCTCAAAAAGGAACGGACACTTAAGCAAAGTTTGAATAGGTTTCCTACCTACTTGTAACCACGGTTTTTACCCAGTTTTTCTTATGATACTCTTGTTTTAATATATGTGTTTCAAATGATATATTATGCATTAACAAATAGCATACAGGCATTGGTATCTCATGCATAGTCATGGGATAATGAATGAAGTTCTACAGTGATGGCTACGATTGTACATGATGGGGGTTGCCCATTGCATGTACATATTGTATAGAAGAGATGAATGTTGTTGTAATTTACCTTGTCGGTGCAAGGCACGTCAAGTGATGGCTACGATGGTACATGATGGGGGTTGCTCATTACATGTACATCGCTTATAGAAGAGATGAAGGTGTGTTGTAATTTACCTTGTCGGTGCAAGGCACGTCAAGTGATGGCTATAAAAGTACATGATGGGGGATGCTCATTGCATGTGCATATTTCATAGCATTGTTTTACCTGTTTTGATGATCATGTATTATGATATGTATATGCATGTTTTATATGCTAACATGTGGTAGCCCTGATTCGGGAACCTACTGGGCGCGTTGATCTAACGCCCTAATTCTATCCTAGAGGAGATTGCAAGTACAAGCAAGGGGAAAGGAAAGGTCATTGACCGGGAGGGGAGCTGAGCCTAGGTGCTTTAATGATGGATTTGGATTACGTTATATTACTGTCATTTGAATACTATTGTTGGACATGTAATAATTCGTTATTTGCTATGGTTTGATTAGGATAATAACCTGTGGATGGTTGATCTATGTTATTTAATATTTAAGACTGTTACTTGCTATCTCGTCTTTCTATTCCGCAATTATCTAGATTATTCCGCATGTTGATGTTAGTTCCATGTGTGATTCACTATCATGGTCTATTCCATGTACACATGGGTGGCCAGTTAAGGTTCAGACTTGGGTAGTCTGAACTTAACTCGCGTCGTGACGCCGCCCGCTCTCTTCCGATGTTTATTTTAAAAAAAAAATTAGACTCTGAAATTCTCGGAAAGGGCGACTCTGAAATTCACGGAAAGGGCTGGGGCGTTACAGGCATAGCATTCATCATATGGTTTTATTATATTACTATCAGTATGCTTGTTATCACTAATCCATGTGCTAGCCCTACCCGGAGTCCTACTGGGCGCGTTGTCTAACGCCCTACTTCTACCCTAGCTGATGTAACACCCCAATTTCTCAATGAAGTGGAAAATTACCAAAATGCCCCTGAGTTGTTAAATTAATTATTTTGTGATGTTAAGTAAGGAAATAGTGGGGCCCATTGCTCAAAATAAAATCATATGAGCACATTATGAATGTTAAGATTTATTGGTTGGGTAATTTTCATCATTTGGGTCAAAAATGGCTAAATGGGTCAAAGGGCCCAAATGGGGCCCATCGGGTCTTGCTGGGTTATTTGACCGTTTTGTGATTTTAAATTAAAAGGGGTTAAGCCTATTTGATTGGAAATCAAGTGGAGGAAAAATGGGTAGGCTTGATCCATATGTAAAAACCAATTAGAAATGACCAAAATACCATAAATGGGTCATGTTGTCAAAACGGGTCAAGGAGCTAAAAGTGGACCCAACGGGTCGAGTTGACTATTGTTGACCGTGTGAACCCTCAAGGGAGCTCAAACACGATTCAAATCAGTTGAGTGGGATGGAGGTGAGTTGGAATTAAATCAAAAGGTGAGTTAACTCATATGCATGAAATGAAATGCATTAAATGTGATGAGTTGGGTTGGAATAAAAATACCTTGAGTTGAGTGAGTCAAAATGGAAACTCAAGGGGCTGTAAATTCAGTGAGTTCAAGGGGAATTGGAAGAGTTTAGCTGGTCTCAAATCAGCCAAAACAAGTCCCACACGTTGGGGACTTGTTTTGGTGAGTTCCATGGTAAATATTAAATATAAGTGCATGGGTTTGAGGTGGGTTGCTTGGGGATTTGAATGGCTGCATTGGTAGCTGCCAAGGGGTGCCTTGGATGGCACCCAATGCCCACCGTTTTGAGCAAGAAATTATGAGGAATTGAGAGGTTTTTGGGGCTGAACTACAAAAGAACAATAAACACCCATGGTTGGCCGTTTTTGTCAAAGGAAACCCAATTTTTCCCATCTCTTTCACCCTCTCTTCAATTGGTGTTCTTGGCTGGAGCAGCAGAGGCTTTTGGTACCAAATATTCAAGCATACAATCAGCAAGGAGTTAAGGAAACAAGGATTAAAAGTCAAGAGCAAAAGGCAAAGGAAAGTTGTAAGTTTTTCCCATTGATTTATGGTTAATAAAATGGGTAAAATAAGACATGATTTGGCCATGTGATGGTCAAATCTATCAAAGGGTTAAAATATGATTCCTTTATGCTCAATTAGATGGAAAACATGGACATAGGGTTCGGCCACTTTGGATGGCCGAACCCCATGAAATTTTATGGTTAGTGTTGATGGTTTTGTAAGGATTAAACCATGCAAGAATAGGACCGATTTTAGAGGTCTAAGATACATGCTTTGGAAAGATTGAAAACATGGATTTGCATGTCATACCATGGTCGAATTTGACAAGAGTCTAAACCATGGAAGAAGGTGTCAAAAGAAATGAAATGAACCATTGGGTTTGGCCACTTTGGGTGGCCAAACCCCATGAAAAGAGTTGGTTAATGGTTATGGTTTTTGAAATTTAAAACCATCCATTTGGGGACTGTTTTTACATATTTTATTAAGATTTAAAATACATGTTTAAAGAGGGTTAAAACATGGGTTTGGATATCAGAAAAGGCTGAAGATATGTGGTCTAATCAGTGGAGTAAAATTGGAGAAGATGGACCATGGGGATCGGCCATCTTGGATGGCCGAATCCCATGATATCATGTTGGTTTTTGGATGGTTTCTTTTAAAGTTAAAACCTGATGTTAATACGCTGTTAATTACATGATGATTGAGGTTTAAAAACAGCAAACATAACCATTGGGTTCGGCCAACATAGAGGGCCGAACCCCATGTAAAAGAATGTTGGTTTCATGTTGGAAAAACATGTAAACCATAGACTTTTTATGGACTGTTTGGTATATGGATAAGGTACCGGAAGTCGAACGACGTGCGAGTCGTGACCGGGTGACGCGAAAGAAAGATCAGTTACTGAAGGGATTCGTAAGTAGGTTTCCTACCTACTTGTAACCACGGTTTTTACCCAGTTTTCTTATGATACTCTTGTTTTAATATATATGTTGCAAATGATATATTATGCATTAACAAATGGCATACAGGCATTGGCATCTCATGCATAGTCATGGGATAATGAATGAAGTTCTACAGTGATGGTTACGATTGTACATGATGGGGGTTGCCCATTGCATGTACATATTGTATAGAAGAGATGAATGTTGTTGTAATTTACCTTGTCGGTGCAAGGCACGTCAAGTGATGGCTATGAAAGTACATGATGGGGGATGCTCATTGCATGTGCATATTTCATAGCATTGTTTTACCTGTTTTGATGATCATGTATTATGATATGTATATGCATGTTTTATATGCTAACATGTGGTAGCCCTGATTCGGGAACCTACTGGGCGCGTTGATCTAACGCCCTAATTCTATCTTCAGAGGAGATTGCAGGTACAAGCAAGGGGAAAGGAACGGTCATTGACCAAGAGGGGAGCTGAGCCTAAGTGCTTTAATAATGGATTTGGATTACGTTTTATTACTGTCATTTGAATACTATTGTTGGACATGTAATAATTCGTTATTTGCGGTGGTTTGTTTAGGATAATAACTTGTGGATGGTTGATCTATGTTATTTATTATTTAAGACTATTACTTGCTAGCTCGTCTTTTTATTCCGCATGTTGATGTTAGTTCCATGTGTGAATCACTATCATGATCTATTCCATGTACACATGGGTGGCCAGTTAAGGTTCAGACTTGGGTAGTCTGAACTTAACTCGCGTCGTGACGCCGCCCGCTCTCTTCCGTTGTTTATAAAAAAAAAAAAAAAAATTAGACTCTGAAATTCTCGGAAAGGGCGGGGCGTTACAGTTGGTATCAGAGCGAAACGGGAAGTTGAATCATCGAAGTAAGATTAAGACGGTTTCATGTCTCACTGACGGATAAGAATCCCAACTGACCGACTCTTCGGAGTCCGCTGCCTGGGGGCCGGATTAATTTACTTCGAGTGACTCGGACTGAACAATCAATCTGAGAACGACAATGAATGATAGCAAAGTAAAGTACAATCATCATAATTGGACAAATCATACGTAGCAAGGTAGGATGAACTCCCTTGAAATCCCCACACTGAGAAACAAACAATAGGAAATTAGAGATTTCCCCAGAAATAAAAAGAAAACAAAGAATGTTGATTTGGTAATCTTCCTAAACAAAGTACATGATATTTTGCATGATCAAAATTCCCTGGAAACCAAGAGTGGTTTATTTAGAATTATTGTTGAATATGTTTGTGTTTGAAATGATGTGGCACAGATATGTCAAGCAATGAAGAATACACTGAGTTATGGGATAAAGGGACACCAAGTTGTCCGGTAGATTTGGTGTCAACTTCCGACAGTATCAGTATGGAAGTTAATGTGGATCTTCAGGAGGGACCTCCTGAAGAAGCTGATGTGGACTTAGCGCCTCTTCCAGAGGATCTGATGGATGACATTCCTGAGATGGTGGAACCTCCTGAGGAAGAGGAGGATGATCTAGCACAATTACTGGAGGATCCCATGGCTGGTGTACCTATTATATT
Source organism: Chimonanthus salicifolius (assembly GCA_013350335.1). Classification (NCBI taxonomy): domain Eukaryota; kingdom Viridiplantae; phylum Streptophyta; class Magnoliopsida; order Laurales; family Calycanthaceae; genus Chimonanthus; species Chimonanthus salicifolius. The sequence goes on from CM023540.1 coordinate 60,480,354, forward strand.
GGAATCACTTGGGGAGATAGATCCCTATGACACATGTGAACTGTGCAATCAAGATGGGCACCACTGCCGGTATTGTCCTCATCCACTGGGTGTTGTCTGCCCGTCCTGTGGACTACATGGGCATGGTGAGGCAAGGACTAATTGTCCATACATCGGAGGACCTGGATTAGTACCCTGCACGACTTGTGAGGTATTGGGGCACACGGCGATGACGTGTCCTGATAACCGATTCAAGTTCGCTTTTGATGCGGAGTCTTCTACGGAAGACTAGGATAGGAAGTAATAGTAGGGGTATTAAAAAGAGGGTTATTTTTGTAAGGGGGTATATTTTGTTATACATAGGGTTTGTTTCACCCTACCCACCTTTGTACAAAGATGCAGTTTGAATTTATATAAATATGTGATTTCATGTTTTTATGAGGATTCATGGCATGTGTTGCATATTGTTAATGGAAACTAAGACTATGATGTTTCCATGAATTAGGACTAAATGGCGCCACAGAAAAAGGTGGTAAAAGATCTGAAGGGTAAAGAAAAAGTTTTACAGATCGGACTAGGTGAGGGGGTGTCAAAGAGAAGGACCCGTCAGGACGATAAAAAGAAAGATGACGTGCTCATTGTCACACCACAAGGGAGGGTGGTACCCCGACGCAAGAAGGCGTCATCGGAACCTGATAGAGAGCAATCCGTTCATGACGAAGAGAGGTCTATACATGAACAATCTCACAATAAGGAAGAGTCTAACCATTCTCGGCGGGAAGAAGAAGGGAGTGACCCTACGTATCAACAGGACGACGAGGAGGAATATGACTCGTCGTATCGACGCAAGGAGGAGGAGAATAGCAACATGACTGTACCCTTTGTGCCTCCTGAACTGCACAGCTTGGTGCAAGCTGTGGTTACATCTGTCCTCCAACAACATTTGAACGGAGGGGGAAACATGAGCGAAAATAATGACCGAAACATGGTCAGAGATTTTCAGCAACAGCGCCCACCTTACTTCAAGGGCAGAGAAGGGCCTATTGGGGCCGAGAATTGGTTGGAGAAGATTTCGCATATATTGACTCTTTTGAACATCAAGAGTCATGCCCATAAAATATTATTGGCCACGTCACAGCTGGTGGATGACGCTGCCAAATGGTGGAAGGTGGTGGAGAAACAGCAGGCACTTGTGCCAAGAAGAGAAAGAGTTACTATGACCTGGGAGCAATTCTCCGCGACATTTCTAGAGCGCTACTTTCCAGAGGAAGAAAGAGAACGTCAAATTCAGGCCTTTATGACGTTAGTACAAGGTTCAATGACGGTGGCTGAGTATCACCAAGAATTCCTCAGCCTGTCAATCTATGCATACTATATTGTGGACACGGAATATCGAAAGGCTCGCAAGTTCGAGCGTGGGTTACGGCCAAACATTAGGGCCAAGGTAACTGTGTTCAAAGCAGCCACGCTGGCGGAAGTGGTCAGCAGGGCCACCATTGTGGAACAGGAGATGGCGGAATTTGCCAGAGTGGACAACCGCCGAGCTCCGAGTGGGAGAGGTGGGTACCAACCCAACAAAAAGTTCAGACCGAATTTCAGCAGACCCTCACCGTCTGTTGGATCAAGTGGGGGCTTTCGCCCCAACCAGCCCACTCAATCTGTTGCGGTCACTCAAGCATCCCGAGGAGTGAATACTTGCTTTCACTGTGATCAACCTGGTCACTACAAAAAGGATTGCCCAAAGCTCAACAGGCTGTCTAACTCAAGAGGATCATTTCGTCCGCCAGCTAGACCGGCATACTCCAGAGGAGGCAGAATGCAGGGCCGGGGAGGTCGAAGGTCTAACCCTGCTGGGGCAGGACGATTATTCACTCTAACTTCTCCAGAGGAAGAGGAGGAGGATCATCCTGTGATACAAGGTATGGCGGTAGTGAGTAGCTCATATGCATATGCACTATTTGATTCCGGAGCATCACACTCCTTTATAGCTGCATCGTTTATTAGTGCTACTGGTACATTAGTTCAAAGATTAGCCACAGAACTTACTATTGTATCCCCTGTCGGAGATTCGGCATTGGGACTTATTTGTACTGCGGTTAACACCGAATTAGCTGGACTCAGATTTGAGTTCAATTATTTAGTGCTGGACATGTCGGAATATGATATTATATTCGGAATGGATTGGTTGGCAAAGTTTCATGCCAACATCGACTGTTATGGTCGAAGAGTGACATTTAAGTCACCCGAGGGCAAGCAATATGTAGTTCGTGCAGATAAACAAAGTGGATTACAAGAAGGGTTAAACCACGTGGTATTGAATAATATCACCATAAACAAAGCTCCAGTTACTGAACTTCCGGAAATTGTACAAGAATTTGGGGATGTGTTCCCAAAGGAACTCCCTGGTTTACCACCTATGAGAGAGATTAACTTCGAGATCAGGCTGTACCCTGGCACAGCACCAGTGTCGTTACCACACTATCGGATGGCACCAACGGAGATGTCGGAGCTAAAGAAGCAGATTGATGAATTGCTTAGGCTGGGTTGCATCCGGAATAGTACGTCATCATGGGGAGCACCAGTGTTGTTTGTGAAGAAGAAGGACGGTTCACTACGGATGTGCGTGGACTACCGGAAGCTGAATCAGTTAACAGTCCGGAACAAGTACCCTCTACCCAGGATTGACGATTTATTTGATCAATTGAGGGGTTCTAGTCATTTTTCAAAGATCGATTTGATGTCTGGTTATCATCAAATCCGAGTTAGAGAGGAAGATATAGAAAAGACAGCTTTTCGGACGCGATATGGACTGTTTGAGTTCGTGGTCATGCCATTTGGACTCACAAATGCGCCGGCTGTGTTCATGGATTTAATGAACAGAATCTTCCGTCCCTATCTGGATCAGTTTGTAATTGTATTCATTGATGATATCCTAATCTATTCTAAGAGTCAGGAAGAACATGCAAAGCATCTACGGATAGTTTTGAATATTTTGAGGCAGAATAAACTGTATGCCAAGGCCAGTAAGTGTGAATTTTGGCTATCTCAAGTGAATTTCTTAGGACATGTTATATCCGAGGAAGGAATAGCCGTGGATCCGGCTAAGGTGACGGCCGTGAAAGACTGGAAAGCGCCAAAAAACGTAACCGAGATCTGCAGTTTCTTAGGATTGGCGGGTTATTATCGGAAATTTATTATGGATTTTTCCAAATTAGCGTCTCCATTGACTCGACTCACTCAGAAAGGAGTCAAGTATGAGTGGTCAGATCTGTGCAACCAAAGGTTTGAAGAGCTAAAAGACAGACTTACAACCGCTCCTATTTTGATTTTGCCGGAAAAGGGCAAGGGTTATGAAGTAGAATGCGACGCTTTGGGAGAAGGACTGGGGTGTGTCCTCAGTCAAGATCATCGTGTGGTGGCTTATGGTTCAAGACAACTAAAAATACATGAACGCCTCTATCCTACGCATGATCTTGAACTAGCCGCAGTGGTCTTCGCTCTCAAAAGCTGGAGACATTATCTTTATGGCGAGAAGTTTGAAGTGTATTCTGATCATAAGAGTTTGAAATATTTATTTGATCAGAAGGAGCTTAATCTAAGGCAGCGTAGATGGATGGAGTATCTGGCGGATTATGAGTTCGAGCTTCGATACCATCCAGGCAAGGCAAACAAGGTGGCCGATGCTCTTAGCCGCATATCACATGCATCCGTGGCATGTCTGATCAGAACCGAGTGGGAGATGTTGAATACCATTCGAGAATTCAATCTATACATTACAAACCGTGGAGTTTTGCACAATTTAATCATACGGTCCAATATAGTCACCAAGATTGAACAAGAACAAAGAGCAGACCCGGAAGTCGAGGACATATGGGCCAAGATGTCTACTGGCACCGTTGTACCGGAATGGGAACTACGACCAGGACAGGGTCTTGTATTCCGGGGAAGAACTTATGTGCCAAAGAGTTGCAGGAAAGAGCTACTGATTGAGGCACATCAATCCAAGCTCTCTATTCATCCGGGTAGCACCAAAATGTATCATGATCTAAAGAGGCATTATTGGTGGCATGGACTAAAAAGGGATGTGGCGGAATTCGTGGCACACTGTCTAACTTGTCAACAAGTTAAGACTGAACACCAAAAGCCACCAGGGTTGCTCAAACACTTAGCCGTGCCAGAATGGAAATGGGAACATATTTCCATGGACTTTGTATCCGGGTTGCCGAGGTCTTCAAAGGGTAATGACGCCATTTGGGTCGTAGTCGACCGGCTGACCAAGTCTGCACATTTCATTCCTATCAAGATGACGGATTCGTCTGAGACGTTGGGTCGGCGTTATATTAAAGAGATCATTCGACTACATGGTATTCCCCGAACGATAGTATCGGACAGAGATGGCCGTTTTACTGGCAGAGTATGGCAAAGCATGCAGACAGCCATGGGGACTGAGCTATTGACTAGCACCGCATTCCATCCACAGACTGATGGTCAGTCTGAAAGAACAATACAAACCTTGGAAGACATGCTGAGAGCGTGTATGTTAGATTTCAAAGGAGGATGGGAGGACCACTTACCATTGGTGGAGTTCTCCTATAATAACAGCTATCAGGCAAGCCTTCAAATGGCTCCTTATGAGGCTTTATATGGTAGACCGTGTAGGTCACCGGTATGTTGGACAGAGGCAGGTGAGCCTGCATTGATCGGACCAGAACTAGTCGCAGAAACTACTGCACAAATTAAGTTGATACGTCAACACTTGTTGACTGCACAGAGTCGGCAGAAGAGCTATGCTGATAAAAGGAGACGGTTTCTGGAATTTGAAGTGGGAGACTTGGTGTTTCTAAAAGTCTCACCACGGAAGGGACATATGAGGTTTGGCAAGAAAGGAAAACTGTCGCCAAGATATGTGGGACCATTTTCCATCATAAGAAGGATGGGGGATGTAGCTTACCAATTAGCACTTCCATCGCAATTAGCAGCTCTACACGATGTGTTCCACGAGTCGATGCTAAGGAAATACAATCCGGATCCGTCCCATGTTTTAAATGTTCAAGATATTGAAGTACAAAGCGACGTGACGTACGTCGAGAAGCCGGTCAGAATAGTGGAGACCGAACAAAGGGTGTTGCGAAACAGAGCGATTCAGTTCGTAAAAGTGGTATGGGACCGTCATGGTGTTGAAGAGGCCACATGGGAACTTGAATCGGAGATGAGAACAGCTCACCCCGAATTGTTTGTGTAATTTAATTTGAGAACCCTACTTCACTCGATTTTCGGGACGAAAATTTTAAAAAGAGGGTTATATTGTAACACCCCAATTTCTCAATGAAGTGGAAAATTACCAAAATGCCCCTGAGTTGTTAAATTAATTATTTTGTGATGTTAAGTAAGGAAATAGTGGGGCCCATTGCTCAAAATAAAATCATATGAGCACATTATGAATGTTAAGTTTTATTGGTTGGGTAATTTTCATCATTTGGGTCAAAAATGGCTAAATGGGTCAAAGGGCCCAAATGGGGCCCATCGGGTCTTGCTGGGTTATTTGACCATTTTGTGATTTTAAATTAAAAGGGGTTAAGCCTATTTGATTGGAAATCAAGTGGAGGAAAAATGGGTAGGCTTGATCCATATGTAAAAACCAATTAAAAATGACCAAAATACCATAAATGGGTCATGTTGTCAAAACGGGTCAAGGAGCTAAAAGTGGACCCAACGGGTCGAGTTGACTATTGTTGACCGTGTGAACCCTCAAGGGAGCTCAAACACGATTCAAATCAGTTGAGTGGGATGGAGGTGAGTTGGAATTAAATCAAAAGGTGAGTTAACTCATATGCATGAAATGAAATGCATTAAATGTGATGAGTTGGGTTGGAATAAAAATACCTTGAGTTGAGTAAGTGAAAATGGAAACTCAAGGGGCTGTAAATTCAGTGAGTCCAAGGGGAATTGGAAGAGTTTAGCTGGTCTCAAATCAGCCAAAACAAGTCCCACACGTTGGGGACTTGTTTTGGTGAGTTCCATGGTAAATATTAAATATAAGTGCATGGGTTTGAGGTGGGTTGCTTGGGGATTTGAATGGCTGCATTGGTAGCTGCCAAGGGGTGCCTTGGATGGCACCCAATGCCCACCGTTTTGAGCAAGAAATTATGAGGAATTGAGAGGTTTTTGGGGCTGAACTACAAAAGAACAATAAACACCCATGGTTGGCCGTTTTTGTCAAAGGAAACCCAATTTTTCCCATCTCTTTCACCCTCTCTTCAATTGGTGTTCTTGGCTGGAACAGCAGAGGCTTTTGGTACCAAATATTCAAGCATACAATCAGCAAGGAGTTAAGGAAACAAGGATTAAAAGTCAAGAGCAAAAGGCAAAGAAAGTGGTAAGTTTTTCCCATTGATTTATGGTTAATAAAATGGGTAAAATAAGACATGATTTGGCCATGTGATGGTCAAATCTATCAAAGGGTTAAAATATGATTCCTTTATGCTCAATTAGATGGAAAACATGGACATAGGGTTCGGCCACTTTGGATGGCCGAACCCCATGAAATTTTATGGTTAGTGTTGATGGTTTTGTAAGGATTAAACCATGCAAGAATAGGACCGATTTTAGAGGTCTAAGATACATGCTTTGGAAAGATTGAAAACATGGATTTGCATGTCATACCATGGTCGAATTTGACAAGAGTCTAAACCATGGAAGAAGGTGTCAAAAGAAATGAAATGAACCATTGGGTTTGGCCACTTTGGGTGGCCAAACCCCATGAAAAGAGTTGGTTAATGGTTATGGTTTTTGAAATTTAAAACCATCCATTTGGGGACTGTTTTTACATATTTTATTAAGATTTAAAATACATGTTTAAAGAGGGTTAAAACATGGGTTTGGATATCAGAAAAGGCTGAAGATATGTGGTCTAATCAGTGGAGTAAAATTGGAGAAGATGGACCATGGGGATCGGCCATCTTGGATGGCCGAATCCCATGATATCATGTTGGTTTTTGGATGGTTTCTTTTAAAGTTAAAACCTGATGTTAATACGCTGTTAATTACATGATGATTGAGGTTTAAAAACAGCAAACATAACCATTGGGTTCGGCCAACATAGAGGGCCGAACCCCATGTAAAAGAATGTTGGTTTCATGTTGGAAAAACATGTAAACCATAGACTTTTTATGGACTGTTTGGTATATGGATAAGGTACCGGAAGTCGAACGACGTGCGAGTCGTGACCGGGTGACGCGAAAGAAAGATCAGTTACTGAAGGGATTCGTAAGTAGGTTTCCTACCTACTTGTAACCACGGTTTTTACCCAGTTTTCTTATGATACTCTTGTTTTAATATATATGTTGCAAATGATATATTATGCATTAACAAATGGCATACAGGCATTGGCATCTCATGCATAGTCATGGGATAATGAATGAAGTTCTACAGTGATGGTTACGATTGTACATGATGGGGGTTGCCCATTGCATGTACATATTGTATAGAAGAGATGAATGTTGTTGTAATTTACCTTGTCGGTGCAAGGCACGTCAAGTGATGGCTATGAAAGTACATGATGGGGGATGCTCATTGCATGTGCATATTTCATAGCATTGTTTTACCTGTTTTGATGATCATGTATTATGATATGTATATGCATGTTTTATATGCTAACATGTGGTAGCCCTGATTCGGGAACCTACTGGGCGCGTTGATCTAACGCCCTAATTCTATCTTCAGAGGAGATTGCAGGTACAAGCAAGGGGAAAGGAAAGGTCATTGACCAAGAGGGGAGCTGAGCCTAAGTGCTTTAATAATGGATTTGGATTACGTTTTATTACTGTCATTTGAATACTATTGTTGGACATGTAATAATTCGTTATTTGCGGTGGTTTGTTTAGGATAATAACTTGTGGATGGTTGATCTATGTTATTTATTATTTAAGACTATTACTTGCTAGCTCGTCTTTTTATTCCGCATGTTGATGTTAGTTCCATGTGTGAATCACTATCATGATCTATTCCATGTACACATGGGTGGCCAGTTAAGGTTCAGACTTGGGTAGTCTGAACTTAACTCGCGTCGTGACGCCGCCCGCTCTCTTCCGTTGTTTATAAAAAAAAAAAAAAAAAAAAATTAGACTCTGAAATTCTCGGAAAGGGCTGGGCGTTACAGCTGATGACGCAGGAGACGGATGAAATGGTGGACGCGACTGAAGTCAAGCTTAGGAGCTTGGGAAAACGACTACTTTGTTTATCAAAGTTTTATTTTGGAAAAGTTGTAACTTCAGTAGCTTAGCTTGTCGAATTGTAATAATTTTGGATTTCTTGCTATGGTCTGGATTATACTCTGTACGTTATCATTTTGAGACATAATTATGAACATTTGGGTATCTTAGTAGTTTAATGATGTATCTTTCCTTCTATCTAAAACCGGTAGGATAGTATCTATTATAATGTTCCGCATGTAATTATATTTTGCGAGCTTACTTCCTACGCGTGAACTGTACTCGTGGACTTCATTCCGCGCACGCGTGGGGTTGGCCAGTTAAGGGCCGGGCTTTAGAAGTTCAGACTTAACTCGCGTCGTGATGTCCGCGCCCATTGTCACTTTTATTTAATTCAAAAAAAAAAAAATAGACTCTGATTTCGGCGAAAATGGGGCGGGCATTACAGGTTTTGATGCTTAGAAAACATAGAAACCATGGAGTTTTGTGGACTGTTTTTGAGGTTTCTTAGTGATACAAATGCATGCTTTAAAGAGGGGTAAAAAAATGTATTTGAATGACATAAGGACTGAAGTTAGCATGGGTCTAAAACAGTGAATTAAAATTAATGAAATGGACAATGGGGATCGGCCATCTTGGATGGCCGAATCCCATGAAGTATGAGGGTCATCTAGACAAAGAGATGAACTTATTTGGATGGTTTTTAAGGGGTATAAATGCAGTAATGTTATACTGATATTGTGTGTTTAAATAACACCTAAAACATGTTTGAAAGACCAAAACATGGACATACGGTTCGGCCACCTTGGATGGCCGAACCCCATGTAAGTAATTGATGATTTTGATGAGTTTAAAACCATATAAAATATGGTGTTTGATGTGATTTGGTGAAGTTTAATTTACTGTTTCGGTGGATGTTTATGCGGCTGAACCATGTATAATTCATGGTTGAGTTAGCATGATTAAACCATGAATAATCATGGTGATTATCGGATCAAGTGGACCCTAGGGTTCGGCTATGAGTATGGCCGAACCCCATGGAGCTGTTTTTGAGATTAATGGACTAATTTGGATGGGAGGTTATGGTTGTTTTAATTAATGAATCATACATGATAAGTTATGGACTATGTGTAAGAAAATAATCAACTATTGATGATGATGGATTATGGGATGAAAATCTATAGGATGTGGTTCGGCCATGTAGTATGGCTGAACCCCATCAATGATTATTTGATACAATTGGGTTAAGTAATAAATGGGATTAAAGGTGATGAATGAAGAACCCCACAAGATGTGGTTGGGTCTTAGATGTGAATGAACATTTAAATGATAGTATGATTTATTTATTGTTACATCACAAGGTGACGGAAGTGAACGGCGGGCAAGTAGTGTGCAAGTGACGCTAGAGAAAGATCGAACACTGAAGTGAATCTTCAGTAGGTTTCCTACCTACTTGTAACCACAATTATGATTTGATTTTATTATGTTTTTATGAGATATGTTGTATTTGATATTATGTTTCAAATATGGTTTTGAATGATGAGATATGTATTTACAAATGACATACATGTACATTGACATCTCATGCATGGCATGGGGTGATGATTATGGATTACCTTGACTTGAGAGTCCCAATGAAAGAACACCGTGAAACAACTCAATGATGAAGTGTCTTTCCACAAGTAATGAGGATTACTGTGGATTACCTTATCATGTGAGTCCTAATGAAAGAATACTGTAAAACAACTCAATGATGAAGTGTCTCTCCACAGGTAACGAGGATTACTGTGGATTACCTTATCATGTGAGTCCCAATGAAAGAATACTGTGAGTCCCAAATGAAAGTGCATTGTGATTTACCTTGACGGTGAGAGTCCCGTCAAGTGATGGCTATGTATGTGTGATGGGGTGGGGCTCATTACATATGCACTTACATACATAGCATTGTTTTCAGATGTTTTATTGATAATCATGTACTATGATATATATGCATATTTTATATGCTAACCATGTGGTAGCCCTGATTCGGGAACCTACGGGGCGCTTTGATCTAACGCCCTAATTCTATCCATAGAGGATAATGCAGGTACAAGGAAAGGGAAAGAGAAGGACGATGACCAGGAGGGGAGCCAAGCGTAAATGCTTGAATGCTGGAACGAATTTATATTTGATGTTATTTGAATACTTTATTATGGACATGTAATAATATAGATACCTTGCTATGGTTTGATTAGGATATTAATAATGGTTGGTTGATTTATGTTAATTATTAATTGAGACTGGTACTTGCTATCTATTCATGATATTTCCGCAGTTAGTCTAGTTTATTCCGTAAGTCTTTGTTTAGTTCCATGTGTGTATTATCTATTATGGTTTAGTCTATGTACACATGGGTGGCCAGTTAAGGGTCAGGCTTTGGGTAGTCCGGACTTAGCTCGCGTCGTGGCGCCTCCCGTTCTTGTTCACTCTATGTTTTTTTCAAAAGAAATTTTTAGACTCTGATTTTCGGAAGGGTGAAAAGGGCAGGGGCGTTACACAAGTAAGTGATCTGGTGTGTTTCAACCGACTGAATCTTACGATTCAGTTGACGGAAGGTATCTGGGTGTGATTCAGTCAACTGAATTGAAAAGTTTGATTTTTGGATGATCTTCCATATGCCTTTGTCTATCTGGGAGGATGGAAGGGATGATAAAATTAAAATGGAAAATCAAATTAATATATGTTGCTGAACTTAATAAGGTAAGGAGATTCGTAAAAGGATTGTGATATGGCTTGTATGAAGCTATGTGAACTGCTGAGATTTAGTTCTTACATAGCTTGTATACAAGCTGAACTTAATAAGGTAAGGAGATTCACAAGACAAGACAAGTAAGGATAGAGTATTCGACATTGGTAGGATTCCTACCTTATTGAAAACACTATGGAAAATGATATGATACTGATCTTTATTCGAAATATGATGATTACTTTGGTTAAACAAATTGTATATGTTTATGAACTGAATTTCAATAATATTATGTATTTTGAAATGAAATGGCATTCTGCATACATTACCTCATGCATGGCATGGGAGAGAATACATATGACCAGTAAGCCAAGTCCTGAGCAGTCCAGACATGACTTGGGCTTGAGACTAGCTTGTATGAAGCTATGTGAACTGTTGAGATTTGGCCTTGTCCGGGTTGATAGAAATAGGTATGGCCTAATTTGGGCCAAAGTGCTCCTGGGAAGGTCCCGAAACCCTGCGCAGAGGGAGGAGTCCACACTCCACTGATAGTCTCGGTTGTTAATATGTGGATGGGTATACAGTGACCTTGGCGGTTGCCGCCACAAAACACTGCCGACGTAATTGGCCAAGTAAACCTTGATATGGTGATTTATCAAGGAAACCATTGATATTTATTTATGATGTGATTGGATATGAAAATTGGGTGAGAGTTCATTTGGCATTGACACCCATGACAATATACATAAGTAAGCATGATTATGATATGGACATCATGCATTGTTTTTACTACTTATGAGATATTTTGCAAATGTGATATGATGTATCTACCTTGATTTATATTATTCATATGTGTACCATAACCCTATTTGGAATACCTGCTGGGCATGTTGACTAATGCCCTACTTTTACCCCATAGATGATGGAACAGGGAATGGTAATAATCAGGAAAAGAACGATGGACTGGAAGGGAGCCAAGCATAGGAGCTTGGAAAGATTATGTTTAAATTACTCAATTTTAATTTCCATGATGTATTGGGAGAACTAATATTTTGGATTTTAATAACTTAGACTTAATTGTTATGGTTTGATAATATTTAATTTTAAGTATATGGTGATTGGCTTTCCTTGCCTTATAATGACAAGTATATGAATAATATCTTATTCGTATAAATAATTCCGCAAGTATTTAGAAAAGTGTTTGAAATGTTTTAGTGGATTTAGTCCACGCACATGTAATGGTGGCCAGTTAAGGGTCGGGTTTTGGAAACTCGGACTTGACTCACGTCGTGCCGTCCCACTCTCTCTCACTTGATTTAATATATATATATGTATGTATGTATATATATACTCTGATTTTGTGAAGGTGAGAAAGGGTGGGGCATTTTCAGTTGGTATCAGAGCAAAACCGGAAGTGTTGAATCTCGCAAAGTAAGATTAATATGGTATCATGTCTCACTGACAGATAAGAATCGCAACTAACAGACTCTTCAGAGTCTACTGCACGGGGGCTGGATTAATTTACTTTGATGAGAATCAGCTGTAAGCATTCAATTTGATAACAACATTTGATGAGCAAAACAACAGCAAGGGAAGGACAATCACTATAAATTGTAGATTTATCAAATATAGCGAAATAGGTAGTTCCTCCCCCGAACAATAAACATCATGTGATACTTAGAAAATCTCCCCAAAACAATAAATACAAGATGTCACTTAGGCAATTTCCCCAAGAAAGGAACACAAATGATATTTAGGAGAGCTAAGCAGAACTTTCCCCTCCCTATGATTATTTGAACAATTATAACATCAGAGTATGTGAACAAAAGTTCTTATTAGCAAATTAAGTCAACCAATGTTTCAATGACTTAGGAAAATGCCTCCAAGAAGAAGCAATACCTGACAGAACCCACATCAGGAAGAGGGACAGGACAGTGTAAATATTCCTGAGGTGCCTCTCGAGCTACAGAGCTTAGTAATAGGCAGTGGTCACCTCCGTTCTACAGCAACACTAGAACGGCAATGGAGGTTCAACCTCCAATGAATCTCAGGACCGAACAATGGTCAAGGATTTTCAATAGCAGCGTCCCCCTTATTTCAAAGGGAAGGAGGGACCCGCAAGAGCGGAGAACTGGATTGAGAATATTACAAAGATCTTAAAGTTGCTCAAAATCACCGATGACCAGGACCGAATACTGCTAGCTACCTCACAACTGGTAGATGATGCCAGCAAATGGTGGAAGGTTATCGAACATCAACAAATGCAGATTCCAGTAGAGGATAGAACATAGATAACTTGGGATCAGTTTGCTGGGATGGTTTTGGACCATTACTTTCCAGAAAAGGAGAAAGAGGCGCCAAACACAGGCACTCATAGCCTTGGTCCAGGGCACCATGACCGTCGCAGAATATTATCAAGAATTCCTTCATCTATCATGTTATGCTCTGTACATTGTGGACACTGAATATAAGAAGGCCCGGAAGTTTGAGCAAGGTTTGAGACCAAACATCAGAGCCAAAGTTACTATTTTCAAATCAACTACTTTGGCAGAAGTGATCAGCAGAGCCGGTATAGTCGAACAAGAGCTAATGGAGACAGTTAGATTTGTGAACAACAGACGAAGCCAGAGCGAGGGAAATACTTTCCGCCATCACAAGAAATTCAGACCCAACTTTGGGAGACCCTCAGCCTCTACTGGTTCTACTGGTGGTTTTTCGTCCCAATCAGCCCTCCACATCAGGACCAGTCTCTCAGGCTCCTCGAGGTGTTATCACCTGTTATTAGTGTGGCCAGCAGGGCCATATGAAGAGGGATTTTCCGCATAACAATAGACCTTCTTACTCCAGGGGTTCTTTCCGTCCTCCAGGCCGATTAGCTCAGTTGCAAGTAGCCAGGGCACATAACCAGTCAGGACAGGCACCCATTCCGACAAGATCTGGATGGTTATATACTTTAGTTCCTCCTCCAGAGACAATGGATCACTCAATGATTCAAGGTATGGCAGTAGTTGGTAGTTCTTATGCTATTGTATTATTTGATTTAGGAGCATCCCACTCCTTTATGTCTGCTACCTTCATGTCTGCTACTGGTATCTTAGTACAACAACTATCCACTGCACTTACTATTGTATCCCCTGTTGGAGACACATCACTGGGTCTAATCTACACCTCCGTAGATATTGAACTTACTGAGTTCAGATTTAAATTCAACTACCTGGTACTCGAGATGACAAAATAGGATATCATACTTGGCATGGACTGGTTGGCTACCTTTCAAGCCGGCATTGACTGTCACCTTCGCAGAGTGATATTCTAGTCACCCGAGGGAAAACGGTTTATAGTACATGCCATCGGTAGAGATTCCTATGACCAGGAGATTACATGAAGAAATGAACCATCTCGTACTAATCAACATCAGACTAGACAAGGCGCCGATGAAAGAACTACATGCTGTAGTGAAATACTACGAGGGGTATTTACAACAGAACTCCCTAGTTTGCCTCAAAAAAGGGAGATTGATTTCGAGATTAAACTCCATCCTGGCACTACTCCTGTATCATTACCTCATTACCGGATGGCCCCAGCAGAAATGTCTGTGCTGAAGAAACAAATTGATGAGTTGCTCAGACTAGGATGCATCCGGCACAACACCTCATCCTAGGGAGCACCAGTATTGTTCGTAAAGAAGAAAGATGGTACTCTTCGGATATGTATGGATTACAGGAAGTTGAATCAATTGACTGTCAGGAACAAGTACCCTCTACCCAGAATTGATGATTTGTTCGATCAAGTCAGAGGCTCCAGCCATTTCTCCAAAATTGATCTTATGTCAGGCTACCATCAAATCCATGTTAGGGATGAGGACATAGAAAAGATGGCTTTTAGAACTCGGTATGGACTGCATGAATATGTGGTCATGCCTTTTGGACTCACCAATGCACCAGCCATATTCATGGATCTGATGAACAGAATATTTTGTCCTTATGTGGATAAATTCGTAATTGTCTTCATTGACGACATTATAATTTATTCCACCAGTTGGGAAGAGCATGCTGAACATCTAAGGATAGTTTTGGACACTCTAAAGAAGAATCAGTTATATGCCAAAGCAAGCAAGTGCGAATTATGGCTATCTGAGGTCAACTTTTCGGGACACGTTATATCAGCTGAAGATATAGCCGTAGACCCAGCTAAAGTGGCAGCGGTTAGAGACTAGAAAGCTTCAAAGAATGTGACCGAAATCCACAGCTTTCTGGGACTAATTAGATACTATCGAAAGTTTATTATGGACTTCTCCAAGAATACAGCTGTAACACCCCGCCCTTTTCACTCTAATTATCAGAGTTTTTTTTTATAAATAATAATACTCAAGTGATCGGGGCAGAGTGTCACGACGCGAGTTAAGTTCGGACTTCTAAAATCCGACCCTTAACTGGCCGAGCCCATGTGCATATGGACTAAGTCCATAAGAATCGATCCACACATGGTACTAATAGAATTGCAAAAAATACTTAAACCTAAACTAACTGATGGTTATAATGGAACCTATGACTACTCCAATTATCATTCTTAGATAGCAAAGTACTTAATCATAATCTCCAAAAATTACTAAACAATCTTAACTAATCGTTCAATCAAACCATCCAAATAAATAAAACCATAGCATCTACTTAACTACTTATTACATGCCAACACATCTAATTACCAAATTACATTGTCCAAATAAATCAAATAACAAGTCCATAAATAGTCCATTCAAATCATTCAAACCGCCCAAGCTCCTTTGCTTGGTCCCCCTCTCGATCCTCATTTCTTGTCTTTCCTGCGTCATCCACTAAGGGTAGAGATAGGGCGTTAGATCAACACGCCCAGTAGTGTTTCCGAATAGGGCTACCATAAGGTTAGTATAGAACATGCAAATAATATAATAATACATGTGTGTCAAAGTTCCATAAAAACATGCTATGTATGAAATGAATATGTAATGAGTCCCACCCATCACCATTCTACATAGCCTCCTCTTGACGGGATTCTCATCGTCAAAGTACTCCACAGTGGTCTTTCGGACGCCCCGACGGAGTGTGGCCTCCGGATTCCTCTTGATGGGATTCTCATCATCAAGGTACCCCACAGTGGTCTTTCGGACGCCCCGACGGAGTGTGGCCTCCGGTTACAACACCATCATCCCATGCCATGCATGAGATATCTATGAAAACATGCCATTTAGAAACATAACTTTACATTCATATAACTTATCGAAATCAACATAAAACAGCAAATAGAAATGTGGTTACAATAAAGGTAGGAAACCTACACAATGATCACTTAATTTGGCTCTTCTTTTGAACCGTCTCTTTTTTACAACTTGTACACTGTTCAAGCAAACCCCGTGGCCCTATTTATATAACGGCAAGTCAAACTTTTAACCATAAAATTCCAATCTAGTCTAAGTCCCAAAAATCCATTATGTGGGGTTCGGCCAAATCCCATGGCCGAACCTCACCTATTTTCAATTTGTCTCTCTTTCATACAACCATACAATTTAACCAACCTCCAAATAAGCCTTGGTAGGGTTCGGCCATACATTATGGCTGAACCTTACCACTTTGGTTTTGGCCCATTTATCCAATCACATGATCATTTTATCTTTGATCATTTCATCCATAATTTACAATAATGCCACCATACAACTCTTTGCTTAATTTTCCTTAAAATTCAAAGTCCAACCCCAAACCACCTTAGTGGGGTTCGGCCATACACATGGCCGAACCTCACCATCTTTATTTGCTCCTTTAAGTCCCTCATACATGTATCTCATTTGCTTAATTTTTATCACAAATTGATCATCAAGTCCATCAATTGACAATTGGTGGGGTTCGGCCCCACATATGACCGAACCTCACCCTAGAGATTTTAATCCCAAGTTCCATCCTCTTTCATGTTTAATCTCCTTAGTACTAAGTCCATAATTGAGATATGTAATTTCAAAATCATAAACATATATCATTCATTAACATAATCCATAAAACAGTCCATGGGGTTCGGCCATACATATGGCCGAACCCTATGGTTCTCTTGGTGTAATCCTTCCAACATTTGTCCATGGTTTTAATCCATAAATTAGCCATAACAATAATATGTTTCAGCCAAGCCATAGCTACTCAAAAACAGTAAGCTATCTTCACTTAAATTCCTTTAAAAATCTTCATTACCCAATATGGACTTTATCCCTCAAACACCATTAAAATCACCAAGTTTTTCCATGGGGTTCGGCCATCTAATGGGGCCGAACCCTATGGTCCATATTTTACCATTTTTAAACATCATAATCCTAGATCTAAACCATTGATGGATCTGGCCATACAATGGCCAGATCACATTCCCTTAACCAACTTTATTTATCAATTGTTTAAAGTGCACTTACCGATACAGCGACTCCTTCGGTCTTTCACTTCTTGATCTTTTTCTCCGATTTGATCTTCCTTCCTTTCCTAGTCCTTCTCTCTTCCTTCTGGTTCTCTTGGCTGAGACTGGCCTTGCTGCAAGCTCCTTGGGATAATTCAGCCAGGTGATATGGATTTGAGAGATAGATAGAGAGAGAAAGGGAACTTTGATCTTAAACCTTGGTGCCAAACTCTTTTGCTCAAAGTGTGCTTTTGTCTTGGTGAAAGAAATCAACCAAGGACTGATTGCAAATCAATAACCAGCTGCTGTTCTTGCTTTTGGAAAGATGAAGGACGACCAAGGGAGAGAGAGATAGAGAGAGTAAGAAATGAAACTTCTTTGGCTACTCAAATTTAGTCCAATTTTATCTCTCATGTAACTCCCATATTAACAATGCCTTTTATGCTTACTTGGGGGTTTCATCTATGAAATGAAACCTCCCCAAGCTTCCAACGTCTCCCTTGGACTGTATTTGTGTAACCCCCTCCTTAGATCCTCTCTCATTAACAATTCAAATGGGGGTTTCATCTTAAGATGAAACTCTTCCCCTCCTCCAATGTGTAATCTAACCATTTGAATTTGAACTATTATAATCTCTCATGTAACTCCATAAAATAGCCAGCCCTATTCATGCTCCATCTTTGGGAGTTACATGCATGAAATAACCATCCCATGCAACTCCAAATGTAACTCTCATTTGTTTACTACTTCCCTTGGGGTTTCATTTTTGAAATGAAACACACCATGTTCCAACGACTCTCTATGCATGTCCTTGTGGTTTACATCTTCCCCTCATTCATCTCTCATTAACCATCTTGCATGTGAGAGTTTCATTTGAAATGAAACTCTCCTAGGTCCCAACGGCTAACCCCTTGATTCATCTTGTGTAACCGCCACTTCTTAATACCTTCCTTGGAGTTACATGCATGAATTATCAATCCATGCCGCTCCAACGTGCATCACCACTTGAATTTGAAATCACCCATCAACCTTTTATCTACACACCTCATTCATTTAAATATTCCATCCAACTCATTTATGTAACTCACCCATCTCAACTCATTCATTTAATGTAACTCAACTAATAAATTCAACTCACTCATCTCCATCATTTAATTTATCTCAATCCCACTCAAACATTAAATTAAACTTATCCCAAATTAACTTCGAACTTAATCAATGATTAATCATATCCATCTCAACCCGTTGGGTCCCATTTGGGTCCCTTTAACAATTTATCAAAATTTGACCCAATTACAAATCTTGACCCATTTGAGTACATCTCATCCATTTATTGGTCTTGTAAACATAATTATCAACCATTGGTCTTGATTGGACCATTGGCCCAACACCTTACAAATTTAAATCCATATCAAATAAACCACAATGGCAATTCCGTAAATATTAATATATTGAAAATTCTAGGGTCTTGCAGCAGCTCCACTTACCCGACTAACTCAGAAAGGAGTCAAATTTGAATGGTTTGACGTGTGCAACCGAAGGTTTGAAAATTTGAAAGAGAAGCTTACCACCGCTCCCATTCTGATTTTGCCGGAGAGAGGCAAGGGATATGAAGTATACTGTGATGCTTCCGGAGAAGGACTTGGGTTCTCTCTCACTAAAAGTCATCATGTAGTGGCATATGGTTCAAGGCAACTGAAAATCTATGAACGCAACTATCCCACCCATGGTCTGGAACTACCTGCAGTGGTCTTCGCTCTCAAAAGCTGGAGACACTATCTATATGGTGAGACATTTGAGGCGTTTCAGACCATAAGAGCTTAAAATATCTATTCGATCAAAAGGAACTTATTTTGAGACAGCGCAGATGGATGACATACCTGCAAAACTATGAATTTACATTGCCATATCACCCGGGCAAGGCAAACCAAGTGGCATCTGATGGTACGGTCCAGTATGGTTTCCAAGATTGAGCAAAAACACTGGACAAATCCTGAAGTGGCAGAAATTTGGGCCAAGATGACGATTGGAGAGGTTATACCTGAATGGGAATTACGACCTGGACAAGGTCTCTTATTCCGAGGCAGGACATATGTACCCCAAGGCTGCAGAAGAGAGTTGTTGACAAAAGCTCATCAATCAAAACTCTTTATTCATCGAGGTAGCACCAAAATGTATCATGATCTAAAGAGACATTATTGGTGGCATGGACTCAAAAGAGATGTGGCTGATTTTGTCTCTCACTATCTTACTTGCCAGCAAGTCAAAACAGAACATCAGAAGCTGCCAGGATTGCTAAAACCCTTACCTGTGCTTGAATGGAAATGGGAACACATTTCCATGGACTTTGTGATAGGACTGCCGAGGTCTTCAAAGGGTAACGATGCAATCTGGGTTGTAGTGGATCGTCTGACTAAGTCCTCACATTTTCTTCCTATCAAGATGACAGACTCGTCTGAGACTTTGGGACGGCGGTATATGAAGGACATCATCAGGCTACATGGTATACCAAGGACTATTGTATCCGACAAAGATGGCTGATTCACTTGCAGGGTGTGGTAGAGCATGCAGTCGTCTATGGGGACAAACTTGTTAATCAACACAGTTTTCCATCCACAAACCAATGGTCAGTCGGAACGAGCAATACAAACATTGGAGGATATGCTTAGAGCTTGCATGTTAGACTTCAAGGGTGGTTGTGTAACGCCGCCCCTTTTCGCTACGCCAAAATCAGAGTCTATTTTTTTTTTTGAAAATAAGGAGTGACAAGAGAGCGGGACATCACGACGCGAGTTAAGTCCTAGCTTCCAAAGCCCGGCCCTTAACTGGCCAACCCTACGTGTTCGTGGAACTAAGTCCACAAGAACGGTTCACACGTAGAAAGTAAGCTTGTGGAAAATAAACTTAATGCGGAAGTTTATCCTACCAATTTTAGATAGCAAGGAATTGCATCACTTAATTAATAAATACCTCAATTTAAAATGTCCAAAATGAAAGTCCAAACCATAGCAAGTAATCTAAATTATTACAGTCCAACAAGTTAAGTTACTCAAATTACATCTCCATAAATAAAACTTAAGTAAATAAAACTAGCTCCTTCAAGCTCCTATGCTTGGTTCCGATCACGTCCTTCACTTCCTCCATTTCCTGCGTCATTGTCTAAGATAGAAGTAGGGCGTTAGACAACGCGCCTAATAGGTACTCCGAGTAGGGTCAACACATGGATTAGTATAAACAAAACACATAGATATAAGTAAATCAAAACCATGCAATCAATGCCATGCCATGGGTGTCATATGCCATGAGTCCCACCCATCATCCATATCACCATCACATAGTATCCTCTTGATAGAAAAAAATCTTCATCAAGGTATCCCAATCACAAAGTATCCCTCTTGATGGAAAACCAGTCATCAAGGTATCACAATCATATAGTATCCCTCTTGATGGAAAAGCCTCATCAAGGCATCACAATCACATAGTATCCCTCTTGATGGAAAAGCCTCATCAAGGTATCACAATCACATAGTATCTCTCTTAATGGAAAAGCCTCATCAAGGTATCACAATCACATAGTATCCCTCTTGATGGAAAAGCCTCATCAAGGTATCACAATCACATAGTATCCTTCTTGATGGAAAATCCTGATCAAGGTAGCACAATCACATAGTATCCCTCTTGATGGAAAAGCCTCATCAAGGTATCACAATCACATAGTATCCCTCTTGATGGAAAATCCTCATCAAGACATCAAAATCACAAAGTACCCTCTTGATGAAAAATGCACATCAAGATATCCCCATGTTTGTTTATCGGTCGCCCCGACGGAGCGTGGACTCCGGTTACATCTCAAACATAGTATCCCTCTTGATGGAAAATCCTCATCAAGGCGTCACAACTCCATAGTATCCCTCCCATGCCATGCATGAGGTACAAGTGCAAAATGCTATGTAATAATAATAAACACCATAGCATTCAAAATCCCATCAATAAGACATAACATTTGATACCAAAATAATTCAAGTGAAAACATCATATGCACATATTCCATGGTTTCAATGAGGTAGGAATCCTACCAATGTCTAGATACCGGGTCCTTGGGTTTCTGTCCAAAGATCGATCACCGATCGCGCACTGCTTGTGAGATCCCGTTACCTTATTACATATCAACAAATCAAACCATTGTTCCATTTGATTTCCAACCATGCTCAAGTCCACAAATATGCCTTAGTGGGGTTCGACCATACAACATGGCCGAACCTCACTCACTTGGTTTTGGGTCCCTTTTTAATCCTTAGATTATTTTGATCATGTGGGTCCAAGATCATGCCATCCTTTGATTCATTAATCCAAACACACATAAGTTCATCATTTACCACTAATAAACCATAAGTCCCCAAAAACATTCTCCATGGGATTCGGCCATACACCATGGCCGAACCCATGGTCTTTCATTTTTAACCATATTTACCTCTTAGCCACCATTCTTCCCATAGCTAATTACTCCTTTTATTTATACATACCTAGGTCCATAACTGATCCATAATATAGATCCATAAATGATTCATTAATCATGACATAAAACCCTAACAAATGCCTCCATTCCTTAGCTTGATAATCCATTCATTTAACATGCATAGATCCATAGATGACCCATTAAAATGGTTCATGGGGTTCGGCCATACAACATGGCCGAACCCATGATGCCATTTTTTCCTCATTTTCCTTACATCATCTACCACATTAGATCCATAATCCAAGTCCCTTCATGGGGGGGTTTAATCATACACTTAGGTCATCATTTTAGATCATCATTAACCACACTTAAAACCTATTAAAATTACCAACATTCCCCCATCATTTTCATGGTCCAAAAACACTTAAGTCCATCAATATCTCTCCATGGGGTTCGGCCATACAACATGGCCGAACCCATGGTCCATGGTTCTTCACCATTTATAATATTTGAGACCATTTAAACTCATTAACATGCATCTATTCAAAACCTTTTAAAATTACTAACATGCATCTATGATTTTCATCCTTTAAAACTCATTACAAATCACCAATATCCTTCGATGGGGTTCGGCCATACAACATGGTCGAACCCTATGGTTCATCACTTACCCTTAGAAATCACATACTTATGATTTTATCCCTTGATGGGGTTCGGCCATACATCATGGCCGAACCTCATCCAAATCCTTATTAGTTCTTATGATCCATATACATAGAAATCTAGGGTTTGGCCATGCAAGGGCCAAACCATGATCTTGATCATATACCTTATCTTAGACATGCATGAGATCCTTTCCATGTATCCATAACAATTAGGGTTCGGCCATGCAAGGCCAACCCATGATCCATGATCATAATCCTTATATTGTTCATGCAAGAGGTCCTTAGCCATATATACATAATGTCCTTAATATTCCATCATTTACATAGCCTATCTTACCCATTAGGGTTTGTCCATTTTCTGTCTCATTTCTTGGATGGATTTTTAAATCCATGGCCCATAATATTTTGGCCAACTCTCCTATCCAAAAATGGGATTCCATGGTTTCCTTTAACTCCTTCAAATTAGTAAAATCTTATTAAGTGATACTTACCGATTCCGCGGCTCCTCCGGTTTCTTTCACTCCTTCTTTCTCCTCCGATCTTCTCCTTAGTCTTTCTTCTTTCTTCCTTCTTGATCTTGGGCCTTGAGAGGGAGAGGGTCGGCCTTGAGAGGGAGAGGGTCTAAGATGAAACCCCCCAAGAAGATGGTTTAGCCTTGGTGAATGTTTGAGAGAGGAAGAGGAGGAGAGAATGGAAACCCTAAGTCCTTTTCTTTTGTCTTGTGAGAGAGGTCGGCCAAGCTTGAGATCCAAATTTCTCTAAGTCTTTTTCTTCTTTCTCTTAGAGTGATGGTCGGCCAAGAGAGGGAGAGGGAGAGGGAGAGAGTGAGATGAGAGGAATGAGATCAAAAGTCCTCTTTCCCATCTTGTCTAGGGTTTGCTTGGGTTAGACTCCACCCTCATCAATGTGGAGTCTTCCCCATGAGCCCATTGACCAAACAAAGAAGTGCATGCCCCCCACATGGCACATACCACTCCCATGTCCAATGGTTTTGGCTTGGTTTCATCTTGGTGGTTTGTGGTTTGGATGAGGTGGAACCACCACCTCTCTTTTGCCCAATGCATGGTCTTGCATGTCCCCAATTTAAACTTCTTGTCTTGCATACCACCCCCATGGCCAACGGTTTTGGGTTTGGGTTTCCTTGGGTGGTTTGGTGGTTTGGATGAGGTGGAACCACCATCTCTCTTTTGCCCAATGCATGGTCTTGCATGTCCCCATTTTAAGCTTCTAGTCTTGCATACCACCCCCATGTCCAACGGTTTTGGGTTTGGGTTTCCTTGGGTGGTTTGGTGGTTTGGATGAGGTGGAACCACCACCTCTCTTTTGCCCAATGCATGGTCTTGCATGTCCCCATTTTAAGCTTCTTGTCTTGCATACCACCCCCATGTCCAACGGTTTTGGGTTTGGGTTTCCTTGGGTGGTTTGGATGAGGTGGAACCACCACCTCTCCTTTGGCCAATGTATGCCCTCCACCTAAGTATCCTTGTGTAGCCAAGGGGGTGCATGCCCTCCACATGGCACACACTACCCCCCAACGGTTTTGATGGAGTGGTTTCCATGAGATGAAACCACCCTCTTGACTCACTCCATCTTTTGGTCTTTTATGTGACTCACTCCCCACTTGACTTACTCCATTTAAATGCAACTCATTTCCCAACTCAATCATTTGAATTTATATCTAACTTAGGTCATTACCATTAAATAATTTAATTCTACTTACTACATTTAATCTTCTTTAATTTATCTTTGACTCACCCATGGTTGCCCTAGTCAACCATGGTGGCAGGCCCCACTTGTACATTGGTCCACACGCCACCTCACTTGATGAGGTGGAGTTGGGTCCCACTTGGCCGTTTATCTCTATTGAAAAAAAAAAAAAGAAAAAAAAAAGGAAAGAAACCCTAAAACCCCTTACTATAAGACCTTCCCGTGGCATTGTAGCTTTCCAGCTACAGTGTGCTGTAGCACCCTCACCCGCGGCCCTCTCTCTCTCTCGGTGCTTCTCTTTCTTCTTCTTCTTTCTCTTTTTCCCTTGTCTACTTGACCAGTCGTCGCCCTCAGACATTTGCTGCCCGGGATTTGCCGGTTTCCACCCCCCTCTCGCCATCTCTATCTTCACCCCCTTTCTTCTCCCTCTGATTTTCTCAATTTTCCTCTCTTTTACTTAGTTTTCCCTCCCCTTTTTTCCTCTGGTTTTTCTGGGATTTCCCTTTATTTCCATTGGTTTTTCCTGACTTTCCCGATTTCTCTGATTTCTTCTTCTTCCATGTTTTCCTTGTTTCCTCTTTCTTTTCTCGGTAATTTCTTCCTAGAAGTTTTTCCTTGATTTCATTTTCCCTGATTTTGTTTTCCCTTTCCTTTCCCCTTTTCAGACTTAGTTGGACAACTGAGTTGGATCGACTTAGTCTCCAAACGGACTCAGTTCAAGCGCTGGGTCATCCCAGTCTTAGACCTGGCTTGGTCCACTCCGGTCCAACTTTCGGCCCAATTCTGTTAAGCCCAGTCTTTGCCTTGGACTCAGCCCTGGATCTGGCCCAACCAACCTTGGACTCAGCCTGGCCCATTTCCAGGCCCAGACCTAGTCCGGTCCAACCAGATTTGGTCTGGCCTAGTCTGACGGCCCGTTTCCAGGCCCGGCCCATTTTGGGCCCAACCCAATTTTAGGCCCATTTTCAGTCCAGTCTCGTTCAGCCCTTTTTAGCTTATTTACTTATTCATTCTTCCTTGTTTCAATAGAGTGAGCTTCATACAACCTTTCAAGCCGCTTGCTCGCTTCGAATTTTCGACTCCTCACACACTGTGAGGGGACTTATCACTATTTTAGCATGCATTCACATCTATTTGACTCTTGACCTTGGACATGGAGTGACTCAAGTGGGGCCCTTCGTTCATTAAGCCACTCGGTAAGGGAACTGTTGTATGAATTTGTGGCAAAGGGTCCGTTCGGGTGCAGTCATGTCAACTATATGTGATTAAATGGAAAATTTTGATCGGATTAATGGACAATGAACATGATGCTTGAAACTTATTGATAACATATGTATTTAGCTATAACATGTAAATGAATTTATGATGATAATAAGGCATGGATTGGATGTTGAACATGATGTTAGGGAGTTAATGATAACTTGTTGCGCATTTAATTATAACATGTGAATGCATTTATGCTGAAAATGAGATATGCGTCTAGACTTTCGATATGATGCTTGGGACTTGTTGACAACATGATGGGTGTTTACTTATGATACGTGAATGAGATCATGATAAGTATGTGGACTTGTGTTTGAGACCTTATTATATACTTGTGTTGTTATATATGATCATGATATCATGCGCCCTGCCTGCATTTTGGGGGGGGGGGGGGGGGGGGGTATCCCACAACAGACAGCGCTTCGTTGGGTGTTGAGATGGAGGAACTATTGACATGTGTATATGTTTATGATGATGTGATGAGTTTGGTTGTTGGGAGGACTTCCCCGTTACGCCGCGGTGGTTGACATCCCAATAGGGAGATGCGGGTTTTCCCGTTGCACTCCGGCGGTTGAGGTGCCTGCCTTTGAGATTGGCTTCCCCGTTATTCTCCAGCGGTCTAGACCCCCATAGGGAGATGTAAGTTTCCCTATTGCATTTTGGCGGTTGAGGCAGTTGTGTATTATGAGGTCTCCCACTTGTATTGGTAGGGAGACCGGAGTTGGAGGATGATAGTTGTGAGTTATGGGGATGATGTTTTGGATTAGTCGATGGGACCACTGATTAGTTGTATGGTTGAGCACTCTTGTACGTAGAAATTCATTTTATTACGATGTCCATTATTCCTCATACATGTGATATATGTTGTCGTTGACATGTGATATGATTATTCCCTTCACTGGGTTGGTTAGCTCACCCCTTATCTTTCAGGTACCCCTGTTACGGAGGGACCAGGAGGGCCCCTTGAAGAGGTACCTAGAGAGGAGTAGCAATAGTTAATATCGCATATTCTACTTATGCTCTAATTTTGAGAGGCTCTTGTTTATATAGACTCGTTATCACATGCTTTCTTTGGATGATTGTATAACTGTACTGCACAGTCGATGTAACACCTGCCCCTTTTCACCGAAATCAGAGTCTATTATTTTTTTTTTAAAAATAAAAGTGACAAAGGCGCGGGACGTCACGACGCGAGTTAAGTCCGAGCTTCTAAAGCCCGGCACTTAACTGGCCAACCCTACGTGTGTGTGGAACTAAGTCCACGAAGAACGGTTCACACGTAGAAGTAAGCTTGCGGAATATTAAACTAAGTGCGGAATTATAATAGAGACTATCCTAAAAATTTTTAGATAGCAGGAAAGTGACATTCATTTAATTACTAAAATACTTCAAAATCATAATGTCCAAAATAAAAACCAAACCATAGCAAGTAATCGAATCTAAATTATTACAGTCCGACGAGCTACATTGCACAAATTACATTTCCAAAATAAATCTTAAATAAACTAAGTAGCTCGCTTCCCCAAACTCCTAAGCTTGGCTCCCGTCTCGTCCTTCGTTTCTGCCATCTCCTGCGTCATCAGCTAGGGTAAAAGTAGGGCGTTAGACAACGTGCCCAGTAGGTCTCCGAGTAGGGCTAACACATGGATTAGTGATAATAATGCATATAGGGAATAATATCAAACAAAAACCATAAAATCAATGTCATGCCATGGGTGCCTATGTCATGAGTCCCACCCATCATCCTTACCATTGTACAATGTCCCTTTTTCCAATCATATATGAAATCCCCCCTTGATGGAAAAACCTCATCAAAATATCCCCATGTTTGCTTCTCGGTCGCCCCGACGGAGCATGGACTCCGGTTATAGCATATCAAGCTATCCCCATGTTTGCTTCTCGGTCGCCCCGATGGAGCATGGACTCCGGTTATAGCATATCAAGCTATCCCCATGTTTGCTTCTCGGTCGCCCCGACGGAACATGGACTCCGGTTATAGCACATCAGGCTATCCCCATGTTTGTTTCTCGGTCGCCTCGACGGAGCATGGACTCTGGTTTCATTATTTTCCCGCCCATGCCATGCATGAGATATAGATGCATTATGCTATGTTATATATAAATCATAGCCTTAATATATATAACTCATAGCCTTAACATATAATGCATAACCTTCAAATATAATTCATATCATAAAGATATAATTCATAGCCTTAAAACCCATCATAAGACAAATCATATAATTATCAAAATAAATCAAAGGAACCATCACATAAACCATGGCTTACAAAAAGGTAGGAATCCTACCGAATACCGACTAGCGTCCCTTTACGTTTTCGTTCACGAATCCGGTTACCCAAACGTGCACCGCTTGCGATGTCCGGTACCTTATTACATATGAATAATCAGTCCATGTTTTTAACCATTTAAGTCCATTAATCATACCTTAGCGCGGTTCGGCCATACACTATGGCCGAACCTCACTAACTAGGTTTGTGGGTCCCATTTAATCCATTAATTATTTTAATTACATGAGTCTAAAAACCAGTCACCCTAGGCTTTATTTAGCCTTACATAAGGTCATCTTTAAAACACCTAAGTCCATGATTAATCTCCATGGGATTCGGCCATGTACCATGGCCGAACCCATGGTTCTTCCTTTCGGCCCTTATTACCATTTTGCCACTCTTCCTCCATGGTTAAGTTACCTCTTCTATCCATGCACACTTAAGTCCATAATTGATCATTAAACTTAGATCCCTTAGTACCTCATTTAATCATGCCATAAAATCATTAAAAATAGCCCTTTTTCTTAACTTAATCCTCATTAATTAAAACACCTACAGAACCCCATACTTAGCCCATCAAATGGCTCATACATTGGGTCATGGATTCGGTCATACACCACGGGCGAACCCATGATGTCTTTCTTCCCCATTTTTCTTGGATCCTTTGTCACACTTTGGATCTACTACAAATCTTCCCATGAGGGGTTTACATCATGCATTTAAACCACATTGAGTCCATTAACTTAACCACATTCTCTATTCATTTTCATGGTTCCAAAATACCCAAGTCCACCAAAATTTCTCCATGGGGTTCCGCCATACACCATGGCCGAACCCATGGTCCATGGCTCACCTTTATTTGCCAATATTTGAGGCCATGCATAATCACTAATTTTTTCCTCCATGGTTTATCATTATTTCCACCCCTTTAAAATATTATAAACTATGCTTAAAAATCCATTTAAACCATCAACATTCTTAATCATTTTTCCCTCTTTTTACACCCTTTAAATTTACAAACACATCACCCTAGGGTTCGGCCATACACCATGGCCGAACCCATTGCTCATGGTCCATTATCCATTCATGCCTTTTGAGGGCATAAACATCATTCACATCTCCCATGAATTTCCTCATTTAAAATCACTACATTTAATCATTAAAACCCTAAAAATTACAAATCATCCTTCCATGATTTTAAACCTAAAAACCCCATTAAAATTTCTTAATTACCTACCATGGGGTTCGGCCATACTACATGGCCGAACCCTATGGTCCATGGTTCTTTCTAAAAATCATAACCTCTCCATGTTTAAATAAAATTTTAATACATAATACCCTTAATGTAACGGCCGCCCCTTTTCTCCAAAATCAGAGTCTATTTTTTTTTTTTTGAAATAAAGAGTGACGAAAGGAGAGAGACGTCACGACGCGAGTTAAGTCCGAGCTTCTAAAGTCCGGCCCTTAATTGGTCAACCCTACGTGTGCGTGGAACGAAGTCCACGACAACGGTTCACACGTAGACGTAAGCTCGCGGAATATAACTTAATGCGGAACATTATAATAGAGACTATCCTACCAGTTTTAGATAGCAAGGAAGTACGGCGCTTAAATTAGTAAAATACCCCTAAATTCATAATTATACCTCAAAATGATAACGTTCAAAATAAAGTCCAACCATAGATAGAAATCTACATTATTACAGTCCAACGAGCTAAGCTATTCAAAACACATTTCCAAAATAAATCTTAAATAGACCAAGTAGCTCTCTTTCCCAAGCTCCTACGCTTGGCTCCCGTCATGTCCTCCGTTTCCGCCATCCCCTGAGTCATCAGCTAGGGTAGAAGTAGGGCGTTAGACAACGCGCCCAGTAGGACTCCGAGTAGTGCTAACGCATGGATTATTGAGAACAAGCATACAAATAATAATATAATGAAAACCATAAAATGAATGCTATGCCATGGGTGTCTATGTCATGAGTCCCACCCATCATCCATACCATCATGATATCCCCATGTTTGCTTCTCGGTCGCCCCGACGGAGCATGGACTCCAGTTATATCTCAACACATCAAGTTATCCCCATGTTTGCTTCTCGGTCGCTCCGACGGAGCATGGACTCCGGTTATAGCATATCAAGCTATCCCCATGTTTGCTTCTCGGTCGCCCCGGCTGAGCATGGACTCCAGTTATAGCATATCCAGTTGTCCCCATGTTTGCTGCTCGGTCGCCCCGACAGAGCATGGACTCCGGTTCCTTTATTTTCCCGCCCATGCCATGCATGAGATGTAATTGCGATATGCTATATAGTATTTAAAATCATTGTAAATGTAATATGCCATATGCCATATAATATATATAACTCATAATCTTAAAACCCATCATAACACCAATCATATAGTTACCAAAATAAATCAAGGAACCCATCATATAACACGTAATCCACAGCTTACAAAAAGGTAGGACTCCTACCGAATACCGACTAATGTCCTCTTACGTTTCCTTTCGATAATCCGGTCATCGATATGCGTACCGCTTGCGATATCCGATACTTTATTACATACGAATCATCAGCCCATGTTTTTAACCATTTAAATCCATTAATCATACCTTAACGGGGTTCAGCCATACACCATGGCCGAACCTCACTAACTAGGTTTGTGGGTCCCATTTAATCCATTAATTATTTTAATCACATGGGTCTAAAAACCAGCACCCTAGGCTTTATTAAGCACACATAAGGTCATCTTTAAAAGACGTTTAAGTCTATGGTCATCATCCCATGGGGTTCGGCCATGTACCATGGCCGAACCCATGGTTCTTGAATTTGGCCATTATTTACGGTTTTGCCACTCTTCCTCCATGGTTAACTTCTCATTTCATTCCTTCATTCTTAGGCCCATATTTGATCCATAATCTTGGATCCATTAATGACTCACCAATCATGAGGTACCACCATTAAAAATCAGCCACTAACTTAACATAATTCCCATTAATTAATGCATATACATAGATCTTAATCTTAGCCCATCAATTGGTTCACAAAATGGGTCCATTGATGTCTCATTAACCATGACATAACAACATTAGAAATCAGCCATTTAATTAACCTAATCTCCATTCATTTAAACACATACATAACCCCATACTTAGCCCATCAAGTGGCTCATAAAAATGGGTCATGGGTCATCATCATTGGTGATATTTAAGACCATAAAAACATTAACCTTCATCCATGGATTCCGTCATTTAAAACCTCTTCAAAAATCACTAACATTTATTCCTTTAAAACCCTTAAACCCATTAACCACCTTCTATGATTTTAATCCTTTAAACCCATTAAAATTTCCTTAATCACCTACCATGGGTTTCAAAAACATTCCCTCCATAAAATCCCTCCATGGTTTTATTTTTTAAAACCGTATTTACAATGCTTAAAATCCACTTAAAAACCATCACCCTTCTCCATCAATTTCCACATTTTTACACCCATTACATTTACCAACACATCACCATAGGGTTCGGCCATACACCATGGCCGAACCCATGGTTCATGGGTCACCTTCATCTATGCCTTTTGAGGCCATAAAACCCTTTGCATCTTCATGAATTTCCTCATTTAAGATCCCTTCAAAAATTACTACATTTAATCATTTAAACCCTAAAAATCATTATCATCCTTTCATGATTCTAACCCTAAAAACCCCATTAAACATTTCTTGATTACCTACCATGGGGTTCATTTATCCTTAAAAAATCCTCACTTCCAAAAATCACATACATCCATGCTTAAATAAATGTTTAATACATAATGTCCTAAATGCATCCTTTATTTTCTTAACCTAATTTACCCATTAGGGTTTGTCCATTCCTCATCCTTTCCTTAGATGGATTTGAGATCCAAGGCCCATGAATATTTTGGCCACTATTACATCCAAGAAAAATGGATTCCATGGTCTCTTTTTAACCCTTAAAAAAAATTGTAAATTCTTGTTTAGGAATACTTACAATCCGACGGCTCCTCCTACTTTTCTTTCTCCTCTTGGATTCCTTGGCCTCCTTTCTTCTTCTTCTTCTTTGTTGGTCGGCCAAGATGTGCTTGACCCAATGAAAACTCCAATTCTTGGGTCGCCCAATGATGGAGGTAGATTGAGAGAGGGAGAGGGGGAGAGGATGGGGAAAGGATGTCTCAAGCTTTGGCCTTGAGGTGGAGGACAAAACCTAACTTCTTTCTTCTCTTCTTCTCTTCTTAGTTTTCTTCATCTTTTTCTCCTTGGTGAGGGACGACAATGAGAGAGTAAGAGAGGAAGAGAGTGAAATGAGAGTGGAATGGAGAGATGAGATGAAAACCCATCTCATCCCCTTGGTTGCTTAAGTTACAGTCTACCATTAATTCTCCCACCAACCAAGCATGGGCTAAAGTGCATTAGTGGTGGTGGTTGGGATAAAACCACCACCCTTAGTCCATGGTTTAATTTGTGTTTTCTTTAAGTGGTTTGGTCTTCCATTTGACCATTTGACCAAACTTAATTAATGTAATTAATTAAATCCTTAACTTAGGTTAATTAATCCCCATTTAATCTCCTTTTAATCTACTTGATTCCTCTCCATTATTCCACCAATGGTTGACCAATTCAACCATGGTGGCCGGCCCCACCAATCCTTGGTCCACACGCCACCTCACTTGGTGAGGTGGAGGTGGGTCCCAATCGGCCAAGTCACCTTGGTCAATTCATCACCAACTTAGGTGATTTAAATTTAATTAAATCCATTCCTCTTATTGGATCACCATTGGGCCCATGGTCCAATTAAATTCACCCTTACCCATTTACCTTAGAGCTTACATTATCTTGACCTATTGGGTCCCAAATGGGTATTGGGCCCAATTTGACCATCCTTGACCATTTAAATGATTTTAAATCCAATCCATGGTCCATTAGGCTATACTTGGGCCTTTGTCCATATTTTGATTCATTCACCATTTATTCCATCAAATTTCCAATTTCCACCATTAAAATAAATAATAGCCACATATATATTGATTTACAAATTCCGGGTTATTACAATATACAATCCTCTTTTGAAATTTTCGTCCCGAAAATTCGAGGGAAGTAGAGGTTCAAAACATCTCATACAAAGAGCTCCGGATAAGCGGTTCTCATTTCTGATTCAAGTTCCCAGGTGGCTTCCTCATTGCCATGTCGTTCCCATACCACCTTGACTAACTGAATAGAGCGGTTCCGCAGTACCCTTTGTTCACTCCCGATCACTCTAATCGGCTTCTCCACATACGTCACGTCACTTTGCACATCGACGTCTTGCACACTCAGGACATGTGAAGGATCAAGATTGTACTTCCTCAACATGGACACATGGAATACATCATGTAGAGATGATAGCTGTGGAGGGAGCGCTAACTGATAGGCTACCCCCCCCCCCCCCCAAAACCCTCTTCAGGATTGGAGATGGTCCCACAAATCTAGGCGACAGTTTCCCCTTCTTCCTGAATCTCATGTGTCCCTTCCATGGTGAGACTTTCAAGAACATTAAGTCTCCCACCTCAAACTCGAGGAACCTTATCCTCTTGTCGGCATAGCTCTTCTGACGGCTCTGCACAGTGAGTAAGTGTTGCCGTATCAACTTTATCTTCGTTGTAGTCTCTGCAACCAACTCCGGTCCAATCACCGCAGGCTCACCTGGCCTCTGTCCAACACACTGGCGATCTACACGGCCTACCATACAAGGCCTCAAATGGAACCAGCTGGAGGCTTGCCTGGTAACTGTTATTGTAGGAGAACTCCACCAGTGGCAAGTGATCCTCCCATCCATCCTTGAAGTCTAGCATACATGCTCTCAACATATCCTCTAGTGTCTGTATCGTCCTCTCTGACTGTTCATCAGTCTGGGGATGAAATGTTGGCTAGTCAATATGTCAGTCCCCATAGCTGACTGCATGCCCTGCCATACTCTACCGATGAATCGGCCATCTCTGTCGGGCACAATGGTCCAGGGGATACCATGCAGTCTGATGATATCCCGGATGTACCGTCGACCCAAGGTCTCCATTGAATCTGTCATCTTGATGGGAAGGAAATGCGCAGACTTAGTCAATCGGTCTACCACGACTCATATCGTATCGTTGCCCTTTGATGACCTTGGAAACCCTGTTACAAAGTCCATGGATATGTGCTCCCATTTCCACTCTGGACACTGGCAAGGGTGCGAGTAAACCTGGTGGTTTCTGATGTTCTGCCTTAACTTGCTGATAAGTTAGGCAACGAGCAACAAACTCTGCCACATCTTTCTTGAGTCCACTCCACCAATAGTGCCTCTTAAGATCATGATACATCTTGGTGCTGCCCAGATGGATAGAGAGCTTGGTTTGGTGTGCTTCAATCAACAACTCTCTTCTGCAGCTCTTAGGCACATATGTTCTGCCTTGGAACACAAGAACCTATCTTGGTCGTAGTTCCCACTCCTGTACAACTTCTTCGGTAGACATCTTAGCCCATATCTCCTCCACCTCTGGATCTGTCCGTTGCTCCCATTCAATCTCGGAGACCAAGTGGGATTGTATGATCAGGTTATATATGGTCCTATGATTATTGAGGTAGAGTTTAAACTCTCTAATGGTATTCAATACCTCCCATTCCGTCCTGATCAAGCTGGCTACTGTCGCATGTGACATGCGGCTGAGGGCATCCGCCACCTCGTTCGCCTTGCCCGGATGATACCGAAGTACGAACTCATAATCCGCCAGGTATTCCATCCATCTGCGCTGTCTCATGTTGAGTTCCTTCTGATCAAATAAGTACTTCAGGCTCTTGTGTCGGAGAACACCTCAAACTTCTCACCATAAAGGTAGTGTCTCCAGCTTTTGAAAGCGAAGATCACTGCTGCTAGCTCCAGATCATGTGTGGGATAATGGCATTCATGAATTTTCAACTGTCTTGATCTATACGCCACCGCACGATTACCTTGACTGAGTGTACACCCCAGTCCCTCACCTGAGGCATCACAGTATACCTCATAACTTCTGCCTCTTTCCGGCAAGATCAGAATAGGAGCGGTTGTAAGCCCCTCCTTTAGCTCCTCAAATCTCCGGTTGCACAGATCTGACCACTCAAATTTGACTTCTTTCTGAGTGAGTTGGGTAAGTAGAGCTGCAATCTTGGAGAAGTCCAAGATGAATTTCCTATAGTAACAGGTCAATCCCAGAAAACTGCGGATCTCGGTCACATTCGTCGGTGCCTTTCACTCCCTTACTGCCGCTACCTTAGCCAGGTCCACGCCTATGCCTTCCTCCGATATAATGTGCCCCAAGAAATTGACCTCAGATAGCCAGAATTCACACTTGCTGGCTTTGGCATACAACTGGTTCTTCCTCAACGTGTCCAGGACTATCCGCAGGTGCTCCGCATGTTCCTCCTGACTCTTGGAATAGACCAGAATATCATCAATGAATACAATCACAAACTGGTCCAAGTAAGGACGGAATATCCTATTCATCAGGTCCATGAACACAGCCGGTGCATTAGTAAATCCAAATGGCATGACCACATACTCATATAAGCCATACCGTGTCCTGAAGGATGTCTTCTCTATGTCCTCCTCCCTAACCCGGATTTAATGGTACCCGGACATCAGATCAATCTTGGAGAAGTGAGAGGAACCTAAAGTTGATCAAATAGATCATCAATCCTAGGTAGGGGATACTTGTTCCTGATAGTCAGCTGGTTCAATTTCCTGTAGTCCACACACATCCGAAGGGTACCGTCTTTCTTCTTCACAAATAATATTGGGGCTCCCCATGCGGATGTGTTGTTCCGAATAAAACCCAGTCTGAGCAGTTCATCAATCTGCTTCTTCAACTCGGTCATCTCAACTGGTGCCATCCTGTAATGTGGCAGCGATACTGGAGCAGCGCCGGGATATAACTTAATCTCAAAGTCTATCTCTCTCTTCGGTGGAAAACCAAGGAACTCTGTTGGGAATACCTCGGCATAATCTGCTACTACCGCCGGAAGTTCAGCCACTGGATGCCCTTTCTGTCAGCGTGCACCATATACCGTTTTCCCTCGGGTGACCAAAATATCACCCTACGAAAATGGCAATCAATATTGGCCTGAAATGTAGCCAACCAGTCCATGCCAAATATAACATCGTACTCAGCCATATCGAGTACCAAATAGTTGAACTCGAATCTGAATCCAGCGAGTTCAGTGTTCAATGCCGTGCATATGAGTTCCAAAGATGTGTCTCCGACGGGGGATCCAATGGTAAGTGATGTGGACAGGTTTTGTACTAATGTGCCCGTAGTAGATATGAATGCAGCAGATATAAATGAATGAGAAGCTCCAGAATCAAACAATGTAACAACATAGGAACTACCAACTATGGCCATACCTTGAATCACTGAGTGATCTGCCGCTGCTGGAGGAGCTATGGTAAAAAGCCGTCCAGATCCCGTAGGGTTTGTCGCCCGCCCCTCTTGGTTGTATGCTCTGCCTCCTCGCGACTGAGCTGGTCTAGCTAGAGGGTGGAAAGAACCCCTGGAGTAAGAGGGTCTGCTAATCTGTGGACACTCCCTCTTGAAGTGGCCCTGTTGGCCACACTGATAGCATGTGTTCCCACCCTGTGGAACCTGAGTGATTGATGCTGATGGGGAGGGCTGATTCGGGCGAAAGCCCCCTGTAGATCCAGTGGAGGGTGAGGGTCTGCTAAAGTTCGGGCGGAACTTCTTGTTGGGTTGAAATGCACCCCACCCACTCTGCCCTCGACAGTTGTCAAACCGCACTATCTCATTCAACTCTCGTTCTGCTATAGTGGCCCTGCTGACCACCTCTGCCAGTGTAGGTGCCTTGAAGATGGTCACCCTGGCTCTGATGCTTGGCCGAAGGCCCCGCTCAAACTTACAGGCCCTCCGGTGCTCGGTATCCACCATATAAAATGCATAGACAGATAGCCTAAGGAATTCCCTGTGATATTCTGCCACCGTCATATTGCCTTGTACCAATGATAGGAAGGCTTGAGTCTGGTACTCTCTTTCCTCCTCCGGAAAATACTGCTCTAGAAAGGTAGCTGAGAACCCTTCCCATGTCATGGTAATCCTTTCCCCTTCCGGCACCAGTGCTTGCTGTTTTTCTACAACCTCCCACCAATTACCGACATCCTCGATCAGTTGAGATTAGCCAGTAAGATCCTATCAACATGACTGGAAATCTGAAGCAGATTCAAGATCTGAGTGATCTTTTTCAACCAATGTTCTGCTCCGACAGCCTCTTCTTTTCCCCTGAAGTAGGGAGGGCGCTGTTGCTGGAAATCTCTAACCATGTTCCGGTCGTTGGAGTCGCTGGTGATCGCATTCCCATTCAAGTGTTGTTGCAGGACAGAGGTGACCACTGCTTGAACCAATTCTTTCAACTCGGGAGGCACAACCGGCAGGTTCACACTATTCTGTCCCTCCTCCTGATGGGGTGGTTGTACCTCCTCTTCCTGACGAGGTGGTGGTACCTCTTCCTCTACCTGTGGGTTGCGGCGAGTCCTTCTCTTCGGAGACATTTCCTAAGTTATCGACAAAAATATTTATTGACTTAGTTCCTTCTCAAATTGGGAGGGAAAATTGCTAAGTAACATACTTTGTTTTGGGGGAAAGACTTCCCAAGTATTGTTTCTCATTTTGGGGGAAAATTACCAAATAAACATACTTAGTTTTTTGGGGGGGATTTTTCATGTATAATACAATGTATATTTGTCGGGAAAATTGTCAAATCATCACTCTTTGTTTTCCTTTGTTTCGAGAGGGGGGGGGGGGGGGGGGGGGGGCGCTGGGGGGGGGGGGGAGAGGGGGGGAATCTCTAATTTCCTATTGTTTTGTTCTTCAATTTGGGGGAAAATTTCTAAGTAAGTATACCTTGTTTGGGGGAAAGCTTCCTAAGTATCAAATATCATTTCTCATTTGGGGGGGAAATTTCCTAAGTACCAAAATATTGTGTTCTCATTTTTGGGGAAAATAGCCCTATTTGCTATGTTTGATAATCTAATTTAGTGTGATTGTCCTTCCCTTGCTATCATTCATTTCCGTCGAATGTTGTTCTCAGATTGAATGCTTCAGTTTGAGTCAATCGAAGTAAATTAACCCGGCCCCCGTGCAGCAGACTCCGAAGAGTCGGTCAGTTGGGATTCTTATCTATCAGTGAGACGCGAAACCGTCTTAATCTTACTTCGAGAGATTCATTCTTTCGATTTCGCTATGATACCAACTGTAACAGCTGCCCCTTTTCACCGAAATCAGAGTCTATTATTTTTTTTTTTTGAAATAAAAGTGACAAATGCGCAGGATGTCACGACGCGAGTTAAGTCCGAGCTTCTAAAGGCCAACCCTTAACTGGCCAACCCTACGTGTGCGTGGAACTAAGTCCACGAAGAACGGTTCACACGTAGAAGTAAGCTTGCGGAATATTAAACTAAGTGCGGAATTATAATAGAGACTATCCTACAAATTTTTAGATAGCAGGAAAGTGACATTCATTTAATTACTAAAATACTTCAAAATCATAATGTCCAAAATAAAATCCAAACCATAGCAAGTAATCGAATCTAAATTATTACAGTCCGACGAGCTACATTGCACAAATTACATTTCCAAAATAAATCTTAAATAAACTAAGTAGCTCGTTTCCACAAACTCCTAAGCTTGGCTCCCGTCTCATCCTTCGTTTCCGCCATCTCTTGCGTCATCAGCTAGGGTAGAAGTAGGGCATTAGACAACGCGCCCAGTAGGACTCCGAGTAGGGCTAACACATGGATTAGTGATAATAATGCATATAGGGAATAATATCAAACAAAAACCATAAAATCAATGTCATGCCATTGGTGCCTATGTCATGAGTCCCACCCATCATCCTTACCATTGTACAATGTCCCTTTTTCCAATCATATATGAAATCCCCCCTTGATGGAGAAACCTCATCAAGATATCCCCATGTTTGCTTCTCTGTCACCCCGAAGAAGCATGGGCTCCGGTTATAGCATATCAAGCTATCCCCATGTTTGCTTCTCGGTCGCCCCGACGGAGCATGGACTCCGGTTATAGCATATCAAGCTATCCCCATGTTTGCTTCTCAGTCGCCCCGACGGAGCATGGACTCCGGTTATAGCACATCAGGCTATCCCCATGTTTGTTTCTCAGTCTCCCGACGGAGCATGGACTCTGGTTTCATTATTTTCCCGCCCATGCCATGCATGAGATATAGATGCATTATGCTCTGTTATACATAAATCATAGCCTTAATATATATAACTCATAGCCTTAACATATAATGCATAACCTTCAAATATAATTCATATCATTAACATATAATTCATAGCCTTAAAACCCATCATAAAACAAATCATATAATTATCAAAATAAATCAAAGGAACCATCACATAATCCATGACTTACAAAAAGGTAGGAATCCTACCGAATGCCGACTAGCGTCCCTTTACGTTTTCGTTCACAAATCCGGTTACCCAAACGTGCACCGCTTGCGATGTCCGGTACCTTATTACATATGAATAATCAGTCCATGTTTTTAACCATTTAAGTCCATTAATCATACCTTAGCGCGGTTCGGCCATACACTATGGCCGAACCTCACTAACTAGGTTTGTGGGTCCCATTTAATCCATTAATTATTTTAATTACATGACTCTAAAAACCAGTCACCCTAGGCTTTATTTAGCCATCATAAGGTCATCTTTAAAACACCTAAGTCCATGATTAATCTCCATGGGATTCGGCCATGTACCATGGCCGAACCCATGGTTCTTCCTTTTGGCCCTTATTTACCATTTTGCCACTCGTCCTCCATGGTTAAGTTACCTCTTCTATCCATGCACACTTAAGTCCATAATTGATCATTAAACTTAGATCCCTTAGTACCTCATTTAATCATGCCATAAAATCATTAAAAATAGCCCTTTTTCTTAACTTAATCCTCATTAATTAAAACACCTACATAACCCCATACTTAGCCCATCAAATGGCTCATACATTGGGTCATGGATTCGGTCATACACCACGGGCGAACCCATGATGTCTTTCTTCCCCATTTTTCTTGGATCCTTTGTCACACTATGGATCTACTACAAATCTTCCCATGAGGGGTTTACATCATGCATTTAAACCACATTGAGTCCATTAACTTAATCACATTCTCTATTCATTTTCATGGTTCCAAAATACCCAAGTCCACCAAAATTTCCCCATGGGGTTCGGCCATACACCATGGCTGAACCCATGGTCCATGGCTCACCTTTATTTCCAATATTTGAGGCCATGCATAATCACTAATTTTTTCCTCCATGGTTTATCATTATTTCCACCCCTTTAAAACATTATAAACTATGCTTAAAAATCCATTTAAACCATCAACATTCTTAATCATTTTTCCCTCTTTTTACACCCTTTAAATTTACAAACACATCACCCTCGGGTTCGGCCATACACTGTGGCCGAACCCATGGTTCATGGTCCATTATCCATTCATGCCTTTTGAGGACATAAACATCATTCACATCTCCCATGAATTTCCTCATTTAAAATCACTACATTTAATCATTAAAACCCTAAAAATTACAAATCATCCTTCCATGATTTTAAACCTAAAAACCCCATTAAAATTTCTTAATTACCTACCATGGGGTTCGGCCATACTACATGGCCGAACCCTATGGTCCATGGTTCTTTCTAAAAATCATAACCTCTCCATGTTTAAATAAAATTTTAATACATAATACCCTTAAAGCATCCTTTATTATTTTTTAACCTGATTTACCCACTTTGCGCATTTCTCACTTCATCTTTGGATGGATTTAAGATCCAAGGCCCATGATGTTTTGGCCACCATTAAATCCAAGAAATGGACCCCAAATCTTAAACCTTAAGAAAATCTAACCTCTTGTTTAGAAATACTTACAGATCCGACGGCTCCTCCGACTTTTCTTTCTCCTCTTGGATTCCTTGGCCTCCTTTCTTTTTCTTCTCCTTTGTTGGTCGGCCAAGATTTTTTGGACCCAATGAAAAACTCCAATGCTTGGGTCGGCCAATGATGGAGGTAGATTGAGAGAGGGAGAGGAGGAGAGGATAAGGGAAATGCTTAAGTCTCCTTGGTCTTGATCTTGGAGTGGTGGCTTATGCTTTGATTTTCTTCCTTCTCTTCTTCTCTTCTTAGTTTTCCTCTTCTCTTCTCCTTGGTGTGGGACGGTTTTGGAGAGAGCAAGAAAGGGAGAGAGTGAAAGAGTTAGAAGGAAAGAGATGGAGAAATGACATGAATCTATCCCATTTTGGTTGAGTGACCTACACTCCACCATTTAATTCCTCCCACCAACCAACATGGGCTAATGTGCTTAGTGGTGGTAGGTGGGATAAAACCACCACTTTAGCCAACGTTTTTGGTGTCTTGTGATAAGGTGATTTTTGGTCTTCCATTTGACCATTTGACCAACTTAATTAATGTAATTAATTAAATCCTTAACTTAGGTTAATTAATCCCCATTTAGTCTCCTTTCAATCTAATTGATTTCTCTCCATTATTCCACCCATGGTTGATCAAGTCAACCATGGTGGCTGGCCCCGCCAATCCTTGGTCCACACGCCACCTCACTTGGTGAGGTGGAGGTGGGTCCCTTTCGGCCATGTCACCTTGATCATATTAACATTAACTTAGGTAATTTAAATTTTATTAAATCCATTCCAACTAATTGGATCACCATTGGGCCCATGGCCCAATTACATTCACCTCCAACCCATTTACCTTAGAACTTACATCATCTTGATCCATTGGGTCCCAAATGGGTATTGGGTCCAATTTGACCATCCTTGGCCCAATTAACTATCATTGACCATTTAAATGAGTTTTATCCGACACATGGTCCACTGGACCATACTTGGGCCTTTGCCCCAAATTTTGATCCACTTAACATCTATTCCATTAAAATTCTCAATTTCCATCATTAAAATAAATAATAGCCACATATATGTTGATTTAAAAATTCCGGGCTATTACAATCGATGGTTATTTGATATACTTTATCATGTTGGTTTTGGCCTTTATCAAATTGTTGAATGGGAGATAGTTACCCCATTTCAAAAAAAAAATGCCCGATATCTGTCCTTTTGTGTTGATTTGAGTTATTTCGGAGATAACGCACCCGTAGCGGGACGTTACAATTTCAGCTGACTGAATCTTATGATTCAGTCGACTAAATGTGTACTTACCAAACACGTAAACGATTTGTTGGTATTTTAGCCGACTGAATCTGTGATTCAGTCGACTGAAAGTGTACTGGCCGAGAACACAGAGGATTTGACCCAAAGTCAACCGACAGAATCTATGATTCAGTCGACTGAAAGTTTACGGGTCAAGTTTATACAGTACATGGTTGTATGTTCAGCCAACTGAATCTTATGATTCAGTCAACTGAAAGTTTACGGATAGAGAACAGATTGTATCTGGGTGTGATTCAGTCGACTAAATTGAAAAAGTTTGATTTTTGGATGATCTTCCAAATGCCTCTGTCTATCTAGTAGGATGGAAGGGATGATGAAATAAAAATGGAAAATCAAATTAATATATGTGGTTGAATTTAATAAGGTAAAGAGATTCGCAAAAGGA
This sequence comes from Chimonanthus salicifolius, assembly GCA_013350335.1. Lineage (NCBI taxonomy): Eukaryota > Viridiplantae > Streptophyta > Magnoliopsida > Laurales > Calycanthaceae > Chimonanthus > Chimonanthus salicifolius. Next base: position 60,522,710 of record CM023540.1, read on the forward strand.
TTGTGATTCGTTTTGACGCGATCATTAGCATTGTTCTCACAAGACAAGCAAGAATAGAGTATTGGACATTAGTAGGATTCCTACCTTATTGAGAACACTATGGAATATGATATGATACTGATTTTTATTCGAAATATGATGATTACTTTGGTTAAACAAATTGTATATGTTTATGAACTGATTTTCAATAATATTATGTATTTTGAAATGAAATGGCATTCTTGCATACATTACCTCATGCATGGCATGGGAGGGAATACATATAACCAGCAAGCCAAGTCCTGAGCGGTCCAAACATGACTTTGGCTTGAGACTAGCTTGTATGAAGCTACGTGAACTGCTGAGATCTGGCTTTGTCCAGGTTGATAGAAATAGTTACGGCGTAATTTGGGCCAAAGTGCTCCTGGGAAGATCCCGAAACCCTACGTAGAGGGAGGAGTCCACACTCCACCAATAGTCTCGGTTGTTAATATGTGGATGGCTATACACTGACCTGGTGGTTGCCGCGACAAAACACTGCGGACGTAATTGGCCAAGTAAACCTTGATATGGCGATTTATCAAGGAAGCCATTGATATTTATTTATGATGTGATTGGATATGGAATTGGGTAAGAGTTCATTTGGCATTGACACCCATGACATGACACATAAGTAAGCATGATTATGATATGGACATCATGTATTGTTTTTACTACTTATGAGATATTTTACAAATGTGATATGATGTATCTACCTTGATTTATATTATTCCTATGTGTACCATAACCCTACTTAGAATACCTACTGGGCATTTTGACTAATGCCCTACTTCTACCCTATAGATGATGGAACAGGGAATGGTAATAATCAGGGAAGGAACAATGGACCGGAAGAGAGCCAAGCATAGGAGCATGGAAAGATTGTGTTTAAATTACTCGGTTTTAATTTCAATGATGTATTGGGAGAACTATATTTTGGATTGTAATAACTTAGACTTAATTGCTATGGTTTGATAATATTTAAGTTTATTTTAAGTATATGGTGATTGGTTTTCCTTGCCTTATAATGACAAGTATATAAATAGTATCTTATTCATATAAATAATTTTGCAAGTATTCAGAAAGCGTCTGAAATGTTTTAGTGGATTTAGTCCACGCACACGTAATGGTGGCCAGTTAAGGGTCGGGTTTTTGAAATTCAGGACTTGACTCGCGTCGTGGTGTCCCGCTCCCTCTCACTCATTATAATATATATATATACTCTGATTTTGTGAAGGTGAGAAATGACGGGGCGTTACATCTAAAATGTCAACCAATTATATGAGGAATCAATCTAAGGGACTAGATGTAATAATCAATCTAAGGGATTAGACCAATGACCCACCCATATGTGATTTTCAGAGTTTAAGAAACTCGGCCCGCCCTGCAGTTTTCTACAAGTGACTGTCTGAGGAAGACAAGTCTCGGAACCTGTCTCGGAACCTTCTCAGACGTTCCGAGACAAGTATCGAAGGTTTGGACAATCCGAGGGAACGAATGACGTTCCATGGACCATTGAAAGATATGAGGTCTCGGAATCTTTCTCGGACATTCCGAGGCCAAGTTCTGAGAAGACCAATAAACCCCTGAAGGACTAAAAACTTAAGAAAATTTGTTGAGTCCAAAAGGAAACCCGAAGTCTCGGAACCTGGCTCGGATGTACCGAGACCAAGTTCCGAGCAACCTAGTATGAACTACCTGTCTCGGAAGTGCCGAGAGAAGACCTAGAAGTTCCAAAGTCTCGGAACTTGGTTCGGAGGTTCTGAATTCAAGTTTCGAGCAGAACCCATGTATTGTATACTTCGGACGATCCAAGGGATGACCCGGATGCTCCGAAGCTTGGGAACAAGCTTAGGAAGTGCCGAACCCAATGACTCAAGTTCCGAACTAACAGTTACGAGACTGTTTTGATTTTAACCCCACACCGTAGTTTTGATCATTAATGTGGGATTAATAAGACAACAATAATATTCTCCAAATCTGATACACTCAATGGCAATTAATAAAAGTACTAGGTATTAGATTTGGCTTCTTACATGTTTGAAGTATGAAGTGAATATATAAATATATACTTGAATAAAAGTTGCATGAATTGTTTTCAAAGCATGTTTTGATGATGAATAGTTAATGCGTACTTTGGAGTATGGAAAAATGTAAATTGCCTTATATTTGATAGAATGGATTTTGCATCATTTCATAGTCATGTATTTCAGGCATTTGCATGGGATGGGAAGAGCATACACCGAAACAAAGGGGTGACATACTTTGATTTCAAAGAGATATTTATATACATATGAATTGATTAACCATTTATTTTGAGTATGTTAGGTGTTAGTGCCCCGGCTTGGTCGAGTCCCTAGCTTGTCAATTCCATGACTCGGGAAGAAGCACTTGCTAAGACACTTGAAGACCCAAGGTGATCAACAGTAAAGATCATGCTCCATCGGATTGAAGCTAATTGTTATGGCAATCACAAAATAGGTAATATGGTCATAGGTGACTTTAGGTGGTACCCACACCTTAGAGAGGACCATCCCTAGGCTTAGTTGAACAAATGGTAAAATCATTAAAAGCCTAGAGAGGGAGCTAGACAGTGAATTGGAACCCAACTTCGAAATATATATTTGGTTTCACTGTCAGCTCGACCAGTCGTTCTATCCTACCCCTCGGTGGAGACAGGATTGACCCATCGTGGTCAAAGACTGGCTAACCAGATTGACATAGGTTCTGGATCATTGAACTGTCATTCTGGGAAAACCTCTCATCGAAAGTATCGTATACACCGACCCCTTAGTGAAAGGCTGAAACGACCCATCGTGGTCAACGACTCATCGATAAAGATGTATGAGTTCTAGTGTAACATCCCGGATTTTTCAATGCAATAATATATTGGATTTTGACTATTTAAATTGTTTAATTAGTTGAATTTAAGATTTATGGATGAAATGGATTTTAAATGGGTAAATGTAATTAAATGGGTCAATTACCCAATTGGGACCAATGGGTCAAAGTGAATGGATTTTGGGAAGTAAATGGGTAAGGGATTAATTTAAGTGGGTCATGTACCCAATTAAGACCCAAGACATGGGATCCACCTCATCAAGTGAGGTGGCATGTGTATGAGGTGGCATGTAAGTGGCATGGCCAAGTGGGACCCAAATCCACTTCATCAAGTAAGGTGGCGAGTGGTCTAAGGTAACATGCATGGTCGACTACCATGGTTGACTTGGTCAACCATGGGTGAGTTCAAATGGGGTGAGTTGAGTTATATTGAGTTGGAAATTAAAATCACTTGAGTTATATGGAAATGAGTTCAAGAAAATTAAGTGAGTCAAAGTGAATTGGGATTGAGTTGAATGGGAAAGACCAAGCCCCAAGTGTAAGCCATGTGTCTTCTTGGTTGACCAAGGGACACATGGGAAAGACCACACCTTAATGTGGGTGGTTGGGAGGCTAGGGCTAGACAAAAGACAACACCACCAAAACCCTCCTTGGCCGATCCTCTCTCCCTCTCTCTTGAGCAAAAGAAATCTCATCTCCACTCCTATCTCTCTCTCTCTCTCTCTCCCTCTCTCAAACTACACCACATTGGCCGATCCATAGAGATTTTCACCTCATTTTCTCCCTCTCTCATTCAACACCTTGGCCGAATGCTCCATTGAAGGGCAAGGAGGTTTCATCTCTTTCTCTCTCACACACATTACTCTAGACTTGGAGGAAGAACAAGGACCAAGGAAGGAGAAGGACGGAGGAACAAGATCAGACCTAAAGAAACGGAGGAGACGCTGAATAGGTATGTAATGTTTAACGAGGGTTATTGATTAAAAAGAAGCTAAGGGAACCATGGTTTCGGCTATGAAATGGCCGAAACCATGGGGTTCCATATTGGATTTAAAAGATTGGCCAAAACGTTATGGGCCATAAAATGTAAAAGAAAAACCCATCCAAGAAGATGGTTAAGCGTTTGTAATGAAAAGAAAAGACCCTAACCTTGTTGGTGGTAAGATAAGTTGTACAAATGAGTTGTGATAATAAGGACTATGTTTATACATGATTAATGGATGACATTAGATATGTTGAATATACGAAATAAATTTCATAAGGAAAGGACAAGCCAAACATCAAATAAAATGATGAATGATTTCGGATGACACTATCAGCGGACAGGTATCACCATCTGCAGACGGGTCTTTATTGTCCGCGGGATGGGTTTTGACCGTCCGAGGACGAATAATAAACTAGACATGGATTTTCTGTGGACAGGTATCTGTCGTCCGTATGATGGGCTGCGGACGTGTGACCGACTGATTTTTAAAAGTGAAGTTTTCTATGATGATGTTCCTTTTCCAAATGATTAAGTTTAAATGGAGGAATGTAAGGTATGCTTTAAATTAATTAAATAATTAATTTAACTATTTTGTATGATGGAATTAATTTAAGGTAACGGGATTTCACGAACGGGTGTAATATCGGCTTTGACGTGATCAGTGATCGTTTTGACGAAAACGCAAGGATACAAAACTTGGATGTGGGTAGGATTCTTACCTTGTTGAAACACTTGGAATTATGTACATGTGATGGTTTTTATTTCTATGTTTGATGATCTATTTTTGGTATCAAAATGCTATGTTTTAAGCATGGAATTTCAATGCTATTATGTTTAATATGAAATAACAAACGTGGGGAGGGATTCGTACTAATTCTGATTGAGAAATGGTATATGATGTTTGAAATGAAAGAGGAGTCCACACTCCGTTCGGCGGCACCGATAAGGCATACGTGAGGAGTCATGACAATGAATACCATGATGTGGCTTGTTCATCAAGAGGATTATCTATGTATTTTTGAGATATGGTTGATGGGTAGGAAATCATGGCATATGACACCCATGGCATGGCATTGTTTTATCATGATTTCATATTATGTATCTATTCTGATTTTCATACTAATCCCATGTATTTAACCCTACTTGGAATACCTACTGGGCTCGTTGACTAACGCCCTACTTCTACCTTAGATGATGGTATAGGGAATGGAACGGACGATGGACGCGAAAGGAGCCAAGCTTAGGAGCTTGATATTACTCTGCTATGGTTGTCGTTACCTTCGGATATTAAGTTCAGTTAAGTTTTGGGTCATTAACTTCCTTGCTAAGTAAAGGTTATGGTTGGTTTATGTAATCAAATATTAATTCCGTAATATCTTTATTTCCCCAAGTATAACCTTAAGCGTGTGAACGACTTTAGTGGACTCGGTACACGCATACGTACGGTTGGCTAGTTAAGGACCGGGCTTTGGAAGCTCGGACTTAGCTCGTGTCGTGGCGTCCTGCTCTCTCTCACTCTTTATTTAAAAAAAAAAAATAGACTCTGATTTCGGCGAGTGAAAAAGGGCGGGCCGTTTACATCTAGAACTTAGAACTCAAATGGGTTCTCAAGAAAACAAACATATCGGTAGTTCAAGACCGATCGAGAGTACCAGGGCCGACCCCTCGGTAAAAGGCGACAGGTCGTTCTCGGTAAGACAGGTTTCTAGACTTGAAACTACTGTCAGCATGGTGTTCCCAGATAAAGACCACCGTATGGACCTACCTCTCGGTGCCATAACTGTCGACCCATCGGCGACACCAACATGTCGACCTGGAAAGAATATTACCGTTGGGGGTGCATTATTGCGCAACGGTCGGGTTGTTGAATGGTAACATTTCTAGTAACCTACCCATCGGTGCGCCCGACTTGTCGGTACATTACCGTTGCTGCAACTGATTGCCTTCTCTATATAAACCAATCTTTATGCAACCAGTTGGCATCCTTCGGCATAATCAATTGGCCCTCATCTTTATCAGTGAGCTTAAACAAGGGCCAACAGAAGAATCACTCTCTATCTTGTGCTTATACTTGGGGAATCAAATACAACCAATCATATGGATTGAGTTTGTGAGAGAGAGAGAGAGAGGAAGGAGATAAAATCATAAATAACCAATCAGTTGATTGAGTTTGTAAGTGAGAAAGAGAAAGGGAAAGAAGCCATAAACAATCAATCTTTTGATTGAATTTGCAAGGAAGAAGATAAAAGAACATAACTAGGAACCTTTGGTCACCCTGCATTGTGATTGCCTTATGATGACTACAAGGAGGAGCATCGACACCGGCACACATTCGTTGGATCTTGAAGAAACACACATCAGGAGAAAGAGCTTCAAAGACAAATACTTCTTGGTTTTAATTTTATTTTAAAACCTTTGTTCCAAAAGTGAATTAAGGAAGGTTTGTTCTGGAACCACTAAAATAAAATCTGGAGCGTCGTCCCCAACACATGTGGTGGGTGGAATTCCAAGCCAAATGAATAGATGTAATTCCTATTCTACAGTGGTGGGAGAAATTTCCAGCCGATTGAGTGAGGTGGAATTCCTACTCTAATTGTGAGGGTGTATGTCCCCACTTAGTGGATTTGGGGATAACTCAAGATTAAGTTAGTCCTAACAGTGGATGTAGGTTGGCTAACTGAACCACTTTAAATTGGTCTTATGGTGTTTGATTTTTGTGTGTTTGTATTTACTATTTAAGTACTCTTCTCAACACACATCACTTTGCACATTGATTATCTTATTCTACACATTGTGCACTGTAATGCCCGCCCCTTTTCACCGAAAATCAGAGTCTAATTTTCTTTTTAAAAAGGAAAAGTGACAAAGGGCGCGGACGTCACGACGCGAGTTAAGTCCGAGCTTCTAAAACCCGGCCCTTAAATAGCCAACCCTACGTGTGCGTGGAATGAAGTCCACGGAGAATGGTTCACACGTAGAAGTAAGCATCGGGGAACATTTAAACCAATTGCGGAAAATTATAAAAGAGCCTAACCTACAAATTCTTAGATAGCAGGGAAGTTACATTCATTCAATCACCAAACATCCTTAAAACCATAATTTCCAAAATATAGTAAGTAATCTCAATTATTACATTTCCGACAAATTAAACTACTTCAAATACACATTTCTCAAAATAACTTAAATAAAATAATTAGTCCGCCTTCCCAAGCTCTTAAGCTTGGCTCCCGTCTCGTCCTTCTGCTCCGGCATTTCCTGCGTCATCAGCTAGGGTAGAAGTAGGGCGTTAGACCACGCGCCCAATAGGACTCCGAGTAGGGCTAACACATGAATTAGTGATAACAAAGAAAATAGATAATACATAACGAAAAGCCATAGAATGAATGTCATACCATGGGTGTCTGTGTTATGAATCCCACCCATCATCCTTACTATCCCGATGCCATATCCCCCTTGACGGTAAGGCCTCGTCAAGGCGTAACCACAAATACAATATCCCCCTTGATGGAAGAACCATCATCAAGGTATAACAATAAATACAACATCCCCCTTGACGGTAAGGCCTCGTCAAGGTGTAACCACAAATACAATATCCCCCTTGATGGAAGAACCATCATCAAGGTATCATAATACATATGTGAAATGTCCCCATGCTGTTTATCGGTCGCCCCGACGGAGCATGGACTCCGGTTTCATTTCATCCTTTCCCTGTCATATCCCTCCCATGCCATGCATGAGATGTAGGTGCCATATGCCATGTAATGAATATAATAACACCCATGACATGTAAAAATCCCATAAATCAAACACATGACTTGATTATCAAAAGGAGATCAAGCAAAGCCTCAATAAACACATCATAGCTTTAAATCCATTCTAAACCAATTATATGCTTACCAGAATAAATCAAGTAAAAACCCCTACATAATACATAACTCAAAAACAATCTTAAAACAACCCATATAATTTCCAAGATAATTCAAAACAACCATCACTCAATCCATGGCTTACAAAAAGGTTAGAATCCTACACAATACCGACTTGCGTCCTTTTACATTTTCCGTTCGATAAACCCGGTCGCCGATCGCCACCGCCTGCGATGTCCAGTACCTTATTACACATTAATCATTAGTCCATGTTTCAACCATTTATAAGCCCTTATAAAAAAAACCGGTCACCATTTAGGTTTTGTGGGTCCCACCTAATCCATTATATATTTTTAAGTGCATATGTCTAAAATCAGCCACCCTAGGCTTTATTAACCACTTATAAGGTTATCACATTAGATCCCCTCATTCCATGATCAATCTCTATGGAATTCTTGAATTTGGCATTTAATTACGGTTTTGCCACTACCACATTTTCCATGGTTAATCACCCATTTATCCATGCATGATTAAGTCCAAAATTGATTTTTAAACTTAGATCCCTAACTTAGGTTCATTTATGACCCACCAAACTATTAAAACTTGTCATCTAATTAATCCAATTCCCATTACTTAATCACATACATACCCATTAACTTTAGACCCAAAAATGATCCACCATTTGGGTCATGGGTTCAAAATACCTAATTCATCAAATCCTCCCATGGGGTTTACCTTATGCATTTAACTTCAATGAGTGCATCACTCATTCATTCCCTTTGGAGGCCACAAACACCATCCATCATCCAATTTAACCCACTACAATGGGTTACAATTGGGCCATGGGTTCGGCCATACACCATAGCCGAACCCATGGTGTCCTTTCCCCCTTTTCCATCCTTTTAACCCCATCAATTGATCCCTATTACATCACCATAGGGTTCGGCCATTCTCCATGGCCGAACCCATGGTTCATGGTCCAATATTTCTTTATGCCATTTTAGACCATTAACTTAGCCACATTTGCATTGATTTAAACACATGCATAATTTCACATTTTAGCCCTTCAAGCATCCTAATTTGTGAGACTAAAATGCATCAACCCCAAGCTTAATTTAATCACTCATAAGGTCATCTTAATTTAATTAAACTTTCCATCATCTAAACACAACATGGACTCACTTAGCTCATACAATGATCTACAAAATGGGTCATGGGTTCGGCCACACACCATGGCCGAACCCATGATGTCTTGTTCCCCATTTTCCTTGGATCCTTTGGCACATTTTAGATCTATCACAAGTCCTTTCATGAGAGATTTACATCATGCATTTAAATCACCATTTTAGGGTATCATTTCATACTTTGGTTCCATCAAAATTACCAACATTTTTCCATTTATTTCTCCATAAATCATAACCATTAAATCCACCATTATCACCATAGGGTTCGGCCATACACCATGGCCGAACCCATGGTTCACAATCCATCACTTCCTATGCCCTCCAATGCCATAAAATCCCTTTACATTTCCTTCATAAAAAGCATTTTGAAACATTTCCCACATTCACTCATTTACTACAATTCATTAACTTAACACCCTCATTGATTTCCATTCTTAAAACCTTAACCAATTACATCAAAGACCAAATCACCCACCATGGGGTTCGGCCATACTACATGGCCGAACCCTATGGCCCATAATTTTATTCCAATTACCCCATTCCATGCTTAATTTCATAATTCACATAATGCACATAACCCAGTTATTCATTTTCTTACCCTAACCCTAATTCACCCATTTAGGGTTTTCTCCATCTTCCACCCTCTCATTTGATGGGTTTAAACTCCATAGCATAAAATTATCTCTCCACCATTACATTCATATAAAATAAATTCCAATTCTTAAACCCTAAAATCCAAAATTTCTTATTTAAGAAATACTCACAATCCGACGTCTCCTCCGATTTCCGCCACTCCCGTCGGTCTCCTTAGCCTCCTCTCTCCTTCCTCTTGATCTTTGATAGGTCAAGATGCTTGATCCATGGTGGCAACCCCTAACCTTAGGATCGGCCAAGGTAGGGTTCAAAATTGAGAGAGGGAAAGGGAGGGATGATGAGAGGGGAGGTGATAACATCAAATCTTAGAGTGATCTCCCTCCATTTTTCCATTTCTTTCTTCTCTCCTTGAGCTCCTCTCTTTTCTTTCTTTATTTTCTTCTTCTTTTCTCCTTCCTAGTGTGGGACGGCAATGGAGTATGAAGAATGGAGACAAATAAAGAGAGGATAAGAAAATGGGAAAGAACTCAAGACTTATCCCCATTTTTTCTTTACATTAAAGACCCCACCAACTCTAAGATATTTAAAAGATCTTTTAATTGCTTTATGGTGGTGGTTATCTAAACCACCACCATGCCCAACGTGTTTAACATTTTGAGGTGGGGTAGCTTGGTCTCCCTTTGACCAATCTAACCCCATTTAGCCACCAACTTATTAATTTAAGTATTTAATTAATTTGGTAATTAACTTAGGTTAATTCATTTTTATTTAACCTAATTCCCATTATTCCACCCATGGTTGACCAAGTCAACCATGGTGGCCGGCCCCACCAATCATTGGCCCACACGCCACCTCACTTGATGAGGTGGAGGTGCGTCCCACTTGGCCACACCACCATTGTTTAATTCCAAATTACTTAGGGTGATTAAATTTCATTAAGCCCACTCTAAATGGATCACCATTGGGCCCATGGCCTAATTACATTTCCATCTTGACCCATTGGGTCCCAAATGGGTATTTGACCCCATTTGACCATTCATGACCCATTTAAATAAATTTAAATCCAAACCATAGTCTATTGGGCCATAATTGGGCCTTTGTCCAAATTTTGGCCCATTTACCCTTTATTCCATAAATTTTCTAATTTTCATCCTTAAAATAAATAATATTCCCATTTATATTAATTTTAAAAATTTCGGGCCCTTACAATACAATCCTCTTTTAAAATTTTCGTCCCGAAAATTCGAGCGAAGTAGATGTTCAAAGCATCCACACAAAGAGTTCCGCAGTACCCTTTGTTCTCTCCCGATCACTCTGATCAGCTTCTCCACACACATCACGTCGCTTTGTACATCGACGTCTGGTACATTCAAGACATGTGAAGGGTCGGGGTTGTATTTTCCTCAACCTGGACACATGAAACACATCATGTAAAAATGATTACTGTGGAGGAAGTGCTAACTAATCGGCCACCTCCCCCACCCTCTTTAGGATTGGAAACGGTCCCACAATCTAGGCGACAATTTCCCCTTCTTTCCGAGTCTGATGTGTCCCTCCCGTGATGAGACTTCCACAAGCACCAAATCTCCCCCTCAAACTCGGGGAAACTTCTCCTCTTGTCGACGCAATTTTTTTTTTTTTTATAACGGCTCTTCGCAGTGAGTAAATACTGCCGTATAAATTTAACCGGCGCCGCTAGTCTCCGCAACCAACTCCGGTCCAATAAGCGTAGGCTCACCGACCTCTGTCCAACGCACTGGAGATCTACACGGCCTACCACATAAGGCCTCAAATGGAGCCATCTCTGTCGGACACAATAGTCCGGGGTACACCATGTAGTCTGATAATATTTCGGATGTACCGTCGACCCATATTGCATCGTTGCCCCTTGATGACCTTAGTACCCCTGTTACAAAATCCATGGCTACATGTTCCCATCTCCACTCCGGCATTGGTAAGGGTTTGAGTAACCCCGGTGGCTCCTGATGCCCCCACCTTAACCTGCTGACAAGTTAGTGCAGCAAGCACAAACTCTGCCACATTTCTCTTAAGTCCATGCCACCATTAGTGCCTCTTAAGATCCTTGCACATCTTAGCGCTGTCCGGATGGGTAGAGAGCTTGGTTTGGTGTACCTCAACCAACAACTCCCTTCCGCAGCTCTTAGGTACCTCCGTCCTACCTCGGAACACAAGACCCTATCCTGGTCGTAACTCAAATTCCGATACTACTTCACATGTAGATATCTTGGTCCAGATCTCCTCCATTTCTGGGTCTATTCGTTGTTCCTGTTCAATTGTGTCAAGTACCTCTTAATTACATCAACACCACTCATATCAACCTATGAGTTTCATTCTTGCAGAATTTACTTTGCCTTGTATTATCTCTTTTCCCCATGAATCCATTTGCGACTTTCTATAGATTAATGTATTCTATTTCACTCTATTTGTTACCAAAACATTTCCCATACGTACTCCTTCAATACGTTCTTTTGTCTACTCTCCGTGTGAGTTAGTCTACCAATACGAGCCTATGCTCAAGTCCATTGTTGATTCCATTTTAACTAGGTTTCTAGCTTCACCCTCCTGGAACTCCATCGGCCAACTACAGAGTCAGGTAATCAGTCTCACTCGGCAGTCGCCCATAGCTTCCCATTCAAGTTTCACTGGACTCTTAACCTTCCCCTTAAGTGCATCTCTCAATAGCAATCATACCTTTTATTTGCATATAAGTCACTATGGGACTAACCCTTTTTTTTTTTGTTCATAACTCCTCCAATACCAATACCCGACATCAATCCCAATCATATATATTAATTTCCTACCCTTCTGGATTATTCCACATATTCATAGCTTCCATAAAAAAAACAGTTATATAACTAAGCTTACTTAGACTATGTCAAATAGTGTCCATTCATCACTAAAAATATTCATCGGTATTACCAATTCCACCAACCACCAAATTCCACCCTACATGCCTACGTTATCAATAGTTACCACATCATACTATTCATATGCCTTCATTAGTAGGCCACGTAGAATTGAAATCACACACCATCTTCGAATAACACAACTCATGTGTAACCAGATCTTTCACCTCCATTCACATCAAACAACAACCTGGGGTATCATAAGAAATAACACATTAATAAGATGTAGTGATTCAACCTAATTATGATTAGGTTACCCTACCCCATTTACAACACACACCTAGAGATTTTTTAAAATAATAATGCTACTCATCCAAAGAAAATCATCCCAATACATTCGAAGACCATCCATGATCATCCATAAATTCCTAAACTTTGGAATTATTCATTAGCTCCACCTAGGTTTCCAACCAAACACATTGGCATATCACGGCCTTGTCATGCATACTACATGTTCACAACTCCCGGCACTTTATCAACTCATCATCATACCCATAGTCTATAACACATCCTTGTTCCTCAATGATTACTCATTGAATACCACCAATTATCAAAGTACATCATATAAACTCATTGCACAATTGATAATTCACAACTTAATAATCTCATAAGGAATCCTCATAGAATCACTAAATAAAATGCTTTCATAAATTCATGGTCCATCATTCATTCATGCCTTTTAAGGCCATAAATCCATTTCAAGGCCTATCATTACTTATTCATAATCTATACTACACATTGGGAGAATGCACTTGCATTATACATAGAGGATTTTTTTTTTTTTACAACATATTAGTCTTGGTAAGCTAGATCCTTCTCATTCTCCTCACAATGCCATCCTCTCACGAGTTTCATGTGGCAAGTTAACCCATGCATTCCGGTCTCTTTCAAGTACATTGTTTATCCAACATCTCTCAAATGGCACTTTGTTCACATGAGAACCTTTTATACCCCTTCACAAAGCGTTTACATCATCACCCATTATATGCCATAACATAAATCCCTTCACTTGATCATGACAAATTACCAAGCCATGGGTCATCACCAATATAAAAGCCATTTCTAAAAGCCATTGTACCCTCCCCCAATTATACCCATATATCACATTAACAAATACTCCCCACTCTTTTCATTCACATTTACCTCACTCATAAACATATGCAACACATACCCCACATCAAAAGTTCATGCCTCTTATCCTCATTTGATGCATGTAGTTCACAAATCGGACATACCCCTTCAAGAGGGTAGGGGTAGTATGTGCAGTTGTGCCCAACCTGGTTGCACAACTCGCGCATATAATCGGGTTCCATTTCCCTTACGACTCTCTTATCATTGGAGAGTCTTCCTCATTCTCCTCAGGAAGAGATGTTACATCCTATTCATCTTCCTCGGGAGGTCCCTCCTAAATGTCCATGCTAACTTCTATACTAGAAGTATACACTAAGTCTATGAACCAGTTAGGGGTTCCCTTACCACATAATTACGTACACTCCCCTTCATTTGACATACCTGTATTCATAGAATACAATTAGAACCCAAAAATCATCAACTACAACTTCCAATAAAACCAACCTAGGTTTTGGAGAATTTCTTATGTATATCACAATGTATTTTGTCTGGGGAAAGTTGCCAAAGAAGCACACTTGTTTTTCCTTTGTTTCCAGGGGGGGAATCTCTAAATTCCTATTGTCTGTTGTTCAAATTGGGGATACCGGGGAAGTACATCCTACTTTGCTACGTCTGATAAATCTGGTACTGTTTCATCAATTCGGGGGGGGAAAAACCCTAGATGTTTTCTCATTTTTGGGGAAATAAACCCTATCTTGCTATGTTTCAATAAATCTCTCCTAGAATGAATCTTTCTTCCTTTGCTATCATTCCTTTCCGTCAATTGTTGTCCTCAGATTAAACACTTCAGTTTGAGTCAATCAAAGTAAATTAACCCGGCCCCCGTGCAGCGGACTCCGAAGAGTAGGTCGGTTGGGATTCTTAGCCGTCAGTGAGACGTGCAACCGTCTTAATCTTACTTTAAGAGATTCATCCTTCCGAATTCGCTCTGATACCAACTGTAACGCCCGCCCCTTTTCACCGAAAATCAGAGTCTAATTTTTTTTTTAAAAAGGAAAAGTGACAAAGGGCGCTGGACGTCACGACGCGAGTTAAGTCCGAGCTTCTAAAACCCGGCCCTTAACTAGCCAACCCTACATGTGCGTGGAATGAAGTCCACGGAGAATGGTTCACACGTAGAAGTAAGCATCGGGGAACATTTAAACCAATTGCGGAAAATTATAAAAGAGCCTAACCTACAAATTCTTAGATAGCAGGGAAGTTACATTCATTCAATCACCAAACATCCTTAAAACCATAATTTCCAAAATATAGTAAGTAATCTCAATTATTACATTTCCGACAAATTAAACTACTTCAAATACACATTTCTCAAAATAACTTAAATAAAATAATTAGTCCGCCTTCCCAAGCTCTTAAGCTTGGCTCCCGTCTCGTCCTTCTGCTCCGGCATTTCCTGCGTCATCAGCTAGGGTAGAAGTAGGGCGTTAGACCACGCGCCCAGTAGGACTCCGAGTAGGGCTAACACATGAATTAGTGATAACAAAGCAAATAGATAATAGATAACGAAAAGCCATAGAATGAATGTCATGCCATGGGTGTCTGTGCTATGAATCCCACCCATCATCTTTACTATCCCGATGCCATATCCCCCCTGACGGTAAGGCCTCGTCAAGGCGTAACCACAAATACAATATCCCCCTTGATGGAAGAAACATCATCAAGGTATAACAATAAATACAACATCCCCCTTGACGGTAAGGCCTCGTCAAGGTGTAACCACAAATACAATATCCCCCTTGATGGAAAAACCATCATCAAGGTATCATAATACATATGTGAAATGTCCCCATGCTGTTTATCGGTCGCCCCGACGGAGCATGGACTCCGGTTTCATTTCATCCTTTCCCTGTCATATCCCTCCCATGCCATGCATGAGATGTAGGTGCCATATGCCATGTAATGAATATAATAACACCCATGACATGTAAAAATCCCATAAATCAAACACATGACTTGATTATCAAAAGAAGATCAAGCAAAGCCTCAATAAACACATCATAGCTTTAAATCCATTCTAAACCAATTATATGCTTACCAGAATAAATCAAGTAAAAACCCCTACATAATACATAACTCAAAAACAATCTTAAAACAACCCATATAATTTCCAAGATAATTCAAAACAACCATCACTCAATCCATGGCTTACAAAAAGGTTAGAATCCTACACAATGCCGACTTGCGTCCTTTTACATTTTCCGTTCGATAAACCCGATCGCCGATCGCGCACCGCATGCGATGTCCAGTACCTTATTACACATTAATCATTAGTCCATGTTTCAACCATTTATAAGCCCTTATAAAAAAAACCGGTCACCATTTAGGTTTTGTGGGTCCCACCTAATCCATTATATATTTTTAAGTACATATGTCTAAAATCAGCCACCCTAGGCTTTATTAACCACTTATAAGGTTATCACATTAGATCCCCTCATTCCATGATCAATCTCCATGGAATTCTTGAATTTGGCATTTAATTACGGTTTTGCCACTACCACATTTTCCATGGTTAATCACCCATTTATCCATGCATGATTAAGTCCAAAATTGATTTTTAAACTTAGATCCCTAACTTAGGTTCATTTATGACCCACCAAACTATTAAAACTTGTCATCTAATTAATCCAATTCCCATTACTTAATCACATACATACGCATTAACTTTAGACCCAAAAATGATCCACCATTTGGGTCATGGGTTCAAAATACCTAATTCATCAAATCCTCCCATGGGGTTTACCTTATGCATTTAACTTCAATGAGTGCATCACTCATTCATTCCCTTTGGAGGCCACAAACACCATCCATCATCCAATTTAACCCACTACAATGGGTTACAATTGGGCCATGGGTTAGGCCATACACCATGGCCGAACCCATGGTGTCCTTTCCCCCTTTTCCATCCTTTTAACCCCATCAATTGATCCCTATTACATCACCATAGGGTTCGGCCATTCTCCATGGCCGAACCCATGGTTCATGGTCCAATATTTCTTTATGCCATTTTAGACCATTAACTTAGCCACATTTGCATTGATTTAAACACATGCATAATTCCACATTTTAGCCCTTCAAGCATCCTAATTTGTGAGACTAAAATGCATCAACCCCAAGCTTAATTTAATCACTCATAAGGTCATCTTAATTTAATTAAACTTTCCATCATCTAAACACAACATGGACTCACTTAGCTCATACAATGATCTACAAAATGGGTCATGGGTTCGGCCACACACCATGGCCGAACCCATGATGTCTTGTTCCCCATTTTCCTTGGATCCTTTGGCACATTTTAGATCTATCACAAGTCCTTTCATGAGAGATTTACATCATGCATTTAAATCACCATTTTAGGGTATCATTTCATACTTTGGTTCCATCAAAATTACCAACATTTTTCCATTTATTTCTCCATAAATCATAACCATTAAATCCACCATTATCACCATAGGGTTCGGCCATACACCATGGCCGAACCCATGGTTCACAATCCATCACTTCCTATGCCCTCCAATGCCATAAAATCCCTTTACATTTCCTTCATAAAAATCATTTGAAACATTTCCCACATTCACTCATTTACTACAATTCATTAACTTAACACCCTCATTGCTTTCTATTCTTAAAACCTTAACCAATTACATCAAAGACCAAATCACCCACCATGGGGTTCGGCCATACTACATGGCCGAACCCTATGGCCCATAATTTTATTCCAATTACCCCATTCCATGCTTAATTTCATAATTCACATAATGCACATAACCCAGTTATTCATTTTCTTACCCTAACCCTAATTCACCCACTTAGGGTTTTCTCCATCTTCCACCCTCTCATTTGATGGGTTTAAACTCCATAGCATAAAATTATCTCTCCACCATTACATTCATATAAAATAAATTCCAATTCTTAAACCCTAAAATCCAAAATTTCTTATTTAAGAAATACTCACAATCCGACGTCTCCTCCGATTTCCGCCGCTCCCGTCGATCTCCTTAGCCTCCTCTCTCCTTCCTCTTGATCTTTGATAGGTCAAGATGCTTGATCCATGGTGGCAACCCCTAACCTTAGGATCGGCCAAGGTAGGGTTCAAAATTGAGAGAGGGAAAGGGAGGGATGATGAGAGGGGAGGTGATAACATCAAATCTTAGAGTGATCTCCCTCCATTTTTCCATTTCTTTCTTCTCTCCTTGAGCTCTCTCTTTTCTTTCCTTTATTTTCTTCTTCTTTTCTCCTTCCTAGTGTGGGACGGCAATGGAGTATGAAGAATGGAGACAAATAAAGAGAGGATAAGAAAATGGGAAAGAACTCAAGACTTATCCCCATTTTTTCTTTACATTAAAGACCCCACCAACTCTAAGATATTTAAAAGATCTTTTAATTGCTTTATGGTGGTGGTTATCTAAACCACCACCATGCCCAACGTGTTTAACATTTTGAGGTGGGGTAGCTTGGTCTCCCTTTGACCAATCTAACCCCATTTAGCCACCAACTTATTAATTTAATTATTTAATTAATTTGGTAATTAACTTAGGTTAATTCATTTTTATTTAACCTAATTCCCATTATTCCACCCATGGTTGACCAAGTCAACCATGGTGGCCGGCCCCACAAATCATTGGCCCACACGCCACCTCACTTGATGAGGTGGAGGTGCGTCCCACTTGGCCACACCACCATTGTTTAATTCCAAATTACTTAGGGTGATTAAATTTCATTAAGCCCACTCTAAATGGATCACCATTGGGCCCATGGCCTAATTACATTTCCATCTAGCCCATTTACCTTAGAGCATAACCATCTTGACCCATTGGGTCCCAAATGGGTATTTGACCCCATTTGACCATTCTTGACCCATTTAAATAAATTTAAATCCAAACCATAGTCTATTGGGCCATAATTGGGCCTTTGTCCAAATTTTGGCCCATTTACCCTTTATTCCATAAATTTTCTAATTTTCATCCTTAAAATAAATAATATTCCCATTTATATTAATTTTAAAAATTCCGGGCCCTTACATGCACAAACATCGATAATCAAGCAAAATGTAAAGGGTCAAAATCTTAGTGTGATTGTTTAAAGAAATTATAAACAATCTATCACACTAAACAAATCTCTTGATTAATGTTCCGTTGCACTTAAAAACAATCAAGAAATTTGTAAACACCATGGAAACTGGGATAGACCTATTCCCACCCCCCCCCCCCCCCCCCCCCCCCCCCCCCCCTTCCTTCCTCTCTCTCTCTCTCGGGCCAATCATGTTGTTCTAGCACCGTGGACAATTGGGACTTTCAATTGGTATCAAAGCTTTGTGCTCTTTGAAAGGGATCTAAACATCTGAGTTGATCCGTGCTAGAACAATGGTTATGAGAGAAAGCCATGATATTTTCAAACCTCTATTTATGATGAAAAATGGAATGAATATCTTTGAATGTTTTCATCAATAAATATGTCCGGAAATAGGTTAATAGAAAGTGGTCTATGCCTATGGAAAATGTATTGAATAAACCTTCAAACTTCCATGACCACTCAGCCCAAAGACCAAATTGCTTGGACTAGTGATGAATTGTCTATGCACTTTAATGAAACTCTTGTAGCATTCATCATTGTTGTTTCATAATATGCTTTTAAAATATTTAAAAAATATTAAACAACAAAAGAGGCTAAAAGAAATCCATGAAAAATTGCCTCTTTTAGCCCAATGGATAACACCACCTATCATGACCAAGTTGTGTACTGAGAATATAGGTGAATGATTCATCCATTGAAAAATTTCAAGCTAAATCCTCTAAGAGAAGAAGAGGATAGAGAAAAGGAACTTGATGAATGTAGTGATCTTCAAGTATCCTTTGTGGCCATGTACCAAATATTTGCCTCTCATGTTTAGGTCAAAACATTGTGGTACAAAATCTGGAGTTTTTTATTCATAAGATCAAATGGGAAGGCACCCAAGGTTGAAATCAGATATAGTAAAAGGCCATCACTAGATTGAGGACTTAGATTCCAAGTCTCACAATGTTATGTTCAAATGTGTAAAGGGCTACCATTGTTGGTACCACATTTGAAATATGTTTTGGAATCACGTGTATATCTTACATTTAATCCATGTTCTTGTTTGATTATTAGATTGATCTAATCTAAGATATTCCTTTGACATGTAGGTTAGCACTGTAGTATTGGAATATACTTATCTCATTTCATTTCATATGCCATGTGATTTGTGCATCTTTCGGAAATGAATGAAGCTTGTGCATTACCTCATGTATAGGGTGTGTCTGGTACACATACACAGTGTCATTTCATTCCAAGTTCTTAAACTTGTGGATCCCGTGTGGAATGAAACATGCTCTATGTCAGTTGATTGCAAAATTTGGTCAGTGGTGGGATGAGCTATCAGAAGCTAGGCCTGAAACAAAGGTTGTGACTTGGAAGAGTTTTACAAAGGGATTGCTTGAGAAGTACTTCCCACAAGTTGTTCGAGAATCGAAGATTAGACCGCATAGCCACGGCCTCTCTAGCACTATCAACAACGGAGCAGAAGTCAAACTCTCCTTCAGTCTTCGGAAGGCTGTCTCACAATCTTCGTCCCAGATAAACCGCACATCCTTGAGAGTTAATATTGTCATGGGTGTGGCAATCTCGGAGAAATCCTTGATCAACCGTCGATAATAGCCCATAAGACGCAAAAAGCTGCGGATTTCAGTCACGCTCCGTGGTCGCTCGCAACTCAGAACAACCTCAACCCTAGCCGGATCCACGGACACACCGTCAGCTGACACCATGTGTCCAAGAAACGGAACCTCCAGTAGCCAAAATTCACATTTATTGTACTTCGTCTAAAGCTTGTGATCCTCTAGACACGAAGTACTGTTCTCAGATGCTGCTCATGATCCTCTTCTAATGCTGAATATATCAAGATGTCTTCGATGAATACCACTACAACCAATCCAACATAGCTTGAATATCCTGTTCATTAGGGTCACAATTGTTTTCGAGGTATCCGTCACCCCAAACAACTTCACCACAAACTCAAATTGCTCAAAGTAATTGCGGGGAGTTATCTTCTCAATTGGTCAAACATGTCATCAATTCTCGACAAAAAGGCACTTGCTTTCCACAGAGACTCTACTCATCTGCCGGTAATCAACGCACAATCTCATGGAGCCATCCCCTTTCTTAGTCGACAAATTCACTGCGCTCCAAGAAGGGCGCTAGGTCAATTGTAGCCAATAGACTCCAACTCCTTGACCTGACTCTCCAATACCTCTACTAGTGTCACTCAATAATGAGTAATCAGAATAGATGTCGTATTGGGGGAGAAAATCCAAAACAAGCCCTACCTCTTGAAATAGCAACAATCCAATGCGCTTCTCCGGAAGGATATTAGGGAGCTCCTGGGCCACACAGGGCACCTCAACATCTGTCTACCTCAGCTCTCACCTAACTCAAGTTAGCCACCAAGTTGCACGACCCTTCCATGTTCGGACTGTAGGCTACACACCGCTTGACAAATGTATCCCCCGCGAGAAATTGACCCGTCACCTACTTACAGCAACAGTCCAAGGTAACCTGAAAGGAGGACAACTAATCCATCCCCAAGATGACGTCAAACTCTGATATCTCAAAAAAGTTGTAAATCAACCTATCACGTTAAGCTCCAAAGATCAAAACACACGACCCACTGATCTGGTCCACCACCAGTAAAACTCAAGGCAATAAAAGAGTAAGATGCACTGGAATCGGACACTACACTGTCAAAGACTAAGAAGCACCGACGTGCCCTGCTGAAAACGTCGAGCTCCAAGCTCACTCATACACCGAGATTGGCCCGTATACTGGGCCCACGAGCTTCATCAGTCAACCCTACCAGTCTGACTATACAACCTATTGGCAGATCCACAACTGCCTCTAAACATAGTAT
The DNA here is from genome assembly GCA_013350335.1 of Chimonanthus salicifolius. Taxonomy (NCBI): domain Eukaryota; kingdom Viridiplantae; phylum Streptophyta; class Magnoliopsida; order Laurales; family Calycanthaceae; genus Chimonanthus; species Chimonanthus salicifolius. Next base: position 60,544,180 of record CM023540.1, read on the forward strand.
TGGACCCACAAGAGTCCAAGAGCGAGACTTACCACCATTGGCCCGGCCCCCAGGCACTCTCCTAAGTCCTAAGTCCAAACGAACATAACCAACAACTCAACATACCAACCCATCAACCTCTCATGGAATTCCATCGACTATCTACAGAGTAAGCCAGCCTGACTCAGTCGACAGACGCCCATAGATTTCCAATGAATCTATCCCTATACCGAACAACCATAAACGAGGCCCACAAACAGTGCTCTCACCCTCTAAACATGAGCCCCTGTGACTCCATCACGGTACTCAAGCCACTCCGAAAACACGACAACTACTCTAGAACATCTCTAACTTCTCTACGGAGTATGATCAACATGACTCAAAACCTAGAGATTTGTATCCCACAACTCTTGTGGCCCCGTCACGGTGGTCCACCTGCTCAAACGAGTGATATGTCTCAACACTGACTCACCCATGAATCAAACACTGGGGAGTCTTAGACCAAGTGATAATTCGTGACAAGACACGTCTCAAGTATGCTCACCGAAAAGGTAACATATCAAGCACATCATACAAACCTAGGGCCTCCACACACTACCCCATAACCCGGTTCCATCTACCATATCACACAGGGGAAGAACCTATTATCTAGTCAACATCACAACTATATCTGATCCATGCACAATCCAAGAGTTGAACCGTGCTTTGATACAACTGTAACGCCCCGTCCTGGTACCGGTGTATTATCTTCGGATTTCCCCCTTTTTCAACATTGCTCGATTTAGCACAGTACCGACATGTCTGTCACACCGACCAGTCTATTCACTGACATGTCAACTACATCGAGAGTTCAGATTGCAGAGCAATCATCCTTGATTTTGCAACTTGATGAAATCCTATTCTAAGCACTGCATACATAGATTACAATGCATAGATATGCCAAATATAATTCATCAAATCATGCACACAATCAAAATTCACATTCCAAGACACCTAAAGTTCAAACTACTTTGAATTGAATGTATGCCTTTCCAAGTAGAATATGTACTATATGCAGGAAGAGTACACTCTAGACTTGAGGTTAGCCAGTTTCTCTCTTTTCATGTCACAACACTTTTCTACTATGTGAACGTACATGGTCTCTTGTGAGTCCATTTGTAGTGATCTAAGATATGGAAGCTAATCCTAAACCAAAACAAAACATGAATGGTGGTCTATCTCCTAGGTACAAAGATTGCGGCATTTGGTGTTGCATACACGCCCCTATGATCGTACCTTCGATGACCAACCTTGGGATTCTCCAACTCTTGTAAGACATGATTCAGCTGTCTTAACAAAGAGTATTGCCTTGTCTCCACCTTCCTTGGATTTCTTATAAGGTTAGGTGTTGGTGGGTGTCTTTTAAGCATAGGCTTTAATGGCTTGTGCCTTTGTGCTTGTCTTTCCAAGTATCTCTTCCAATGATAGCAATTTCTTTTGAAATGCCCATTCTTGTGACAGAGATTGCACCTACCCGTTAAAGGGTGAGAGATACTTGTATTTGGTGGTTGAGGCACTAGGACCAGACCTATCACCATATTGTTTGCCTACCCCTAGGAGTCATTTTAGGTCTTTCTTCTCCATGGGTAAATTTATCTTGAAATTTTTCTTTATGGATTTTTAACTCTCCTCTCCCCCCACAATTGAAACAGGTCTGCTCCTTGGTGACTTCTCTCTCCATCCCTTTTCCTCTGTTTTCTTCTTGCCTTCTTAAGTGTTTTTTACTCGTTTCACTCTTACCCATTTTTCTCAAGTTGTTTCTTTGTACAATTTTTTTGTAAAACCTTTTGGCAAACATTACCATTTTGTCACTTGAGAATTCATCTTCCAATGAATTTTCTTTTGTTTTCTTTTCTTTTAGGGAAAATTTCAAGGCAATAGACTTATCCTTTGGTTGTTCAAAATGTAGTTCATAGGTTTCTAATGAACCAACTAAATCATCAATATTCATTAAGGACACATCTATGTTGTCCTCCATAGCCACAACCTTGGGTTTGAATCTTTCAGCAAGATTCCGGACAATTTTGGTACATACCTTGTCCTCGGGTATCCCTTCCCCTAAAGCGTATATTTGATTTACGATGTTGATTTATAATGTTGCATACCTTGGAATAAAAATCCATGAAGACTTCATCCTCCCTCATCTTAATAGTGTCAAATTGATTTTGGAGGATTTGAAGTTTCATCCTCTTGACTATGAAGGTACCTTCATGGATCTCTCAATAACTTCCCATGCTTCATTTACAGTTTTACAGGTCATGATCCGCATGTATTCATTGTCAGAAACTGCACAATTAAGGGCATTCATGGCTTTGCCATCTACTGTCTGAGTAGCTTTCTCCGTATATGTCTGTTGAAGTTTTAAATTTGTAATTCTCGCAAGTGCACGAACCATTCATAATATAGTATTGTGAGAGAGAGGTCGATACCCAGTGGAAAATCTCAAAGTATATGAATTTAAATTAATGTCCTCTAAAACTGAATTGTTTTTATGAAATTAAATCATTATATGAGTTATGTATCTAACTTGGAAAATCAGCAAGTAAGATGTGTGATTTCTTATTCTAATATGGTGAATCAACTTTTAATCTTAATCATGTTTAGGATTTCAAGTTACAAAATTATTTACACATCTTCCTAACTTTAATTGAATGGATCTTTGAGAGAGAGTGATCTAAGAGAGAGAGAATGAAAGAATTAAAATAATGAATTAAACAATTTAAAGAATGAATTAAAGAGTTACAGAATTAAAGATTATATTTATACAATATTATAGGTTAAAACAACTATTTCACAACAAACATAAGATTTAACATAATTAAAAGACAAAAAATTAAATTGCATGAAAATAAAAGACTGAAATTAAATGTGCAGTAACGGAGAAGGTGATTGCTTGGAATAAACCGTTCATCACCCAAGATATGTAAACAAAGTAAAGGCTTAGATATGAAATCCACGTAAAGATCTAAAATATAATTCATACTTATTAATAAAACAAGATTCATAACTTTTAATTTAACTAATCAAAACCTTACTAATCATGATTCAAGTCTTACAATGAAGATCCTAACTATTGCATATGCTCATGTTCAATCAAATAAATAAAAGTTGTGTTCTTGAAATTAAAAATAAAGTAATCATAAAAGTATTTTAGAAATTGGATGTTCCAGGGTTCTAAATGAATGCTTCAATTTATTTAATTGAACAATTAAAGTAAAAGGATTTTCTGAATTAAATATGAGAAAGGCAACATAAAAGATAAAAATCTACACTCTCATTTGTAAATTCGCATGGTGCTCCTTGTCCTCCTGTCTTTTTCTCTAGCCTTTAGTCCTCTTGATTTCCAGGTCATGTTCGAATTTTACCCTTGGGGGTATTTATAGGTTTTCAAAAGAAATGGATGGCTTGGATTAAATCAAGGTTTAAGTTGGGAAATCAATAGAATGGATTGAATCTAAATGGGAATGGATGATGGGGATTAAAACTAGGTTTTTAGGGTTACACAAGGAGGGTCACACGATTTTTGTGTGGCTTTCCTTGGTGGCTAGGTCAAGGTGGAGAGAAGATAGGAGATTGGAAGAAAAATTAGAAATTGGATTTTTTGGGATTGGGAAAAATCATGTGGGATACTTGGGGATTGGATTATGAGGTGTGTTTTAATCTTAGGGATGTATCTAGATGGTATTTAGTCTAAGTGCATGGAGAGGTTTTAGGTTGCAAAAATCATGGGATGATGATGCGTAAAATGCGCATGGAGGCTAGCTTGAACTACAAGTTGTTCATAGCTTAGGGTTTATGAACGGAGGACTTAGATTAAATGGGTTTTGATCTAATGGATCTAAGGTATTTTGGGTGAAATAATTATAGGAATGGGTAGATGGTTGATGGACGGTTTAGATGCATAGGTGGATCTTAAATGGATGATGATATGCATGACCTAAATCAAAGGAAATATGTGTACGTGATGGATGTATGTGGAGGTTCTAGGATTTTTAAGAGATGAATGAGTAAATGAGATTAGATTACCTAATATCTAATGGCTAAGATGATCAATGCATGAAATGAATGCAAGGATTAATAGGTGATGCATGGATGAACACTAGTCTAAGGTTAAGATTATCATGATGATAATGGATGACCTAGATCTAATGATAGATGAATGGATGGGTTAGATTTGATGGTGGATCTAAGGTTTAACCTAATTTGGTATGTGAGATGGAGGGTTAAGATCTAAGATGGAAGTTGGATGGTGTGGATGTGAAGTTGGGTTATGGGTTTTGGACACAGATACTTGGGCTTTGGATTTGGATCTAAACCTCAACTCAGGCCCATTTGAATTGGATTTGAGAGCTTGGGCATTAGTTGGACTGAGCTTGCACACTGGCCTGGCCCAATGTGTGGAATGTGCATGGGCTTGCATGTGGCTTGGCCCATTGAAGCTTTGTGGAGCATAGCTTGGCCCATTTGAACTGAGTCTTGGCCCAATGACTTGAAATTCAGGTTCTGGCACTTGGATTGCAACTTTTAACCTCTAGAATTAAATAATTATTCAGCCACTTTAAATCTAAAAATTATTTATTAATCTTGGACTCTCATAATTGGATCCAGATTAATTAATTTACAAGAAAATCCTAAAAAGTGACATAAAATAATTATAATAACTCTAGGTCTTCTCTTTAAAGCTCTAAACTTGCAATCATTTGCTGTTTTAGCTTGATTTTCTTGAACTTACCATTTTTTACTACAAAACTGACAAACTACATTACATGCATCATTATATACAAAATTGTGGATTAACTAACCCAATAAAGGGTAAAAATGTAAGATTTCCGTGCTCAACAAATACCCCGAAGCTCAGATTATGTTAGTCCTTGAATAAAACTAAAGCTAAAGGCTCTAAAGACACACAAAAATCCTATTTTAGACCAACTGAATAAATTGAAAATCCTAAATTAAACAACTTTCGCTGGTACTCTCGATTGCATTTATATATGCAACAAGCCTTTAAACACCTACCTCATCACTAGTGGACGAGTTATAGTCTCGTGTGGGCTTTCAGTGATAATACCCACAAATATCAACATATTTAACAGGAATACAAGGATGAGAGATGTAACACCCTGGAATTTCAAAGTTATCAATTTATATGAATTTATTCATATTTACAGAAATGCCATTGTGATATATTTGAGTTGAGTTTAAATGGGTCAATGGTCCAATCAAGACCCAAGGTTAGTAGTTTTGATTACAAAACAAATAAATGGATAAGATGAACTTAAACGGGTCAAGAATCATAATTGGGTCAAATTTCGTTAAATGGGTCAAAATTGCCAAATTGGACCCAATGGGTCGGGTTTGACTTGATTGACCATCAAATGAGTCCAAGCTTGATTAAGTTGGGGCTGATTGGATTTTGAAAATGGAATTAATAGTTGAGTTAAATGAGTGAGTTGGTTGGAAATAAATTATAAGTGAGTGAGTTGATTTGAAATAAGTTATGAGTAAGTGAGTTGTTTTAAATTATAAATGAGTGGAATATGAAGTTGAAGGGCTGGTTTTCATATTCAAATAAGATGGTCCACACGTTGGATACATGGGTGGGCATCCCATGCATGAAACCCCAAGATAGGAAATAAATGGAAGGTACCGTTTTATGGAGTTAAAAGATGTGTTCGCACTTGAAGGGGGGGAGTTTTATTTGAAAAATGAAACTCTCACATGGACGTTAAAGAGGGTCAAAGGGAGCTGAATGGTTTGGTACTCAAATACAATACAAAACCGTTGGATGGGGGGAGTTTCATCTCATGGATGAAACCCCCACAAGGGTTAAGTAAATGGGGAATGGTGGTTATGGATTTCAAACCCATGCATGTCGTTGGGGCTCATGGGTGTTTGACATTTTGGTTGAAACTTCAAGATGGAAGATGAATGGGGTTTGTGGGGGTTACTCAAGACTTTGCATGGGAGACGTTGGTTGCTTGGGGTGTTTCATTTCATAGATGAAACCCCCAAGTAACATAAAGAACTTTGATTAAGCTGAGGTGAGTTACACAAGGTTAACCTTGGGCTGGTTTTGGTTAAACAAAGGGCTCTCATTTTACTCTCTCTATCTTTCTCTTCCTTGGATTGTTATCATCTCTCTAAAATCAAGAACAGCAGCTGGTTACTGATATGAAATCTGTCCTTGATTGATTTACTTCACTAAGACAAAAGCATACATTGAGCAAAGGAGTTGGCATCAAGGTTTCCCATCCAAAGCCAAAATTCTTTCTCTCTCTCTCTCTCTCAATCCTTGTCATCTGGTTGAATTATCTCAAGGAGCTTGCAACAAGATCAGTCTCAATCTAAAGAACAGTAAGAGAGAAGGAGAGGTCAAGGAAATAAAGGGTCAAAGAAGGAGTCAAAAGAACCGAAGGAGACGCGGTATTAGTAAGTGCATTTTGAACCCTTGTTTAATAAATTGGTTAAGAAAATGAGATCTGGCCATTGTATGGCCAGATCCATCAATGGTTTAGATCTAGAATTATGATGTTTAAAATGATAAAATATGGACCATAGGGTTCGGCCCCATTGGATGGCCGAACCCCATGGAAAAGATTGGTTGTTTTTGATGTTTTTGAAACATAGAAACTATGAATTTTGTGGACTGTTTTTAATGTTTCTTTAAGACTCAAATGCATGTTTTAAAGAGGGTTGTAAACATGGATTTGAATGACATAAGGACTGAAGGTATCATGGGTCTAAATCAGTAGATTTAAATTGATGAAATGGACCATTGGGATCGGCCATCTTGAATGGCTGAATTCCATGAAGTATTATGGTTATTTGGATTGAGTTTTACAAAATGGAAATCATACAAAGTGATGGACTTATTGGATGGTTTTGAAGGGTAAAAATATGGTAACATTATACAGTTACCATATGTCTAAATGAGACCTAAAACATGTTTAAGAGGACCAAAACATGGACATAGGGTTCGGCCACCTTGGATGGCCGAACCCCATGTAAGTAATTGATTGTTTGGTTTGGCTTTCAAGAAGATGGAAATCATATCAATTATGGACTTAGTATTAAGGTGATTAAACATGAAGGATGATGGAACATAGGATTAAAATCTCTAGGGTGAGGTTCGGCCATGTTGTGTGGCCGAACCCCACCAATTGTCATTTGATGGACTTGGTGATTCATTCATAATGAATTTGGGCAAATGAGATATATGATTAAAGGATTTAAATGACCAAAGTAAATGGTGAGGTTCGGCCATGTTGTATGGCCGAACCCCACTAAGGTGGTTTGGTGATGGACTTTATTTTCTAAGGAAAAATTAAGCAAAGGGTAGTATAGTGGCGTTATTGTAAATATGGATGAAAAGATGAAATGATCAAAAGAATGGACATATGAGCCAAAACCTAAGGTGGTAAGGTTCGGCTATGAAGTATGGCCGAACCCTACCAAGGTTTATTTGGAGGATTTGGTTGTTTGAATGTTTATGGAGTAAAATAAAAAGAGACCAAAGTTTTAAATGGGTGAGGTTCGGCCATGGGGTATGGCCGAACCCCACAAAGTGGATTTTTGGGATTTAGATCAAATTAGAATCATATGGTCAAATGATTACTTGCTGCTATGTACATAGGGTATTTGGATTTCTAGAATGGTGTACAAGCCGTGATCGGAAGACGGCTCAAAGGAAGGGTCAAACAAAGTAATCTAGTGTAGGTTTCCTACCTTTATTGTAACCACACTCCTATTTACTGTTTTAAGTTGATTTTGATAAGTTTTGGTGAATGTAAAGTTATATTTCTAAATGTAATGTTTGCATAGACATCTCATGCATCGCGTGGGATAATGGTGTTATAACCGGAGGCCACACTCCGTCGGGGTGTCCGAAAGACCACTGTGGGGTACCTTGATGATGAGAATCCCATCAGGAGGAATCCGCAGGCCACACTCCGTCGGGGCGTCCGAAAGACCACTGTGGGGTTACCTTGACGATGAGAATCCCGTCAAGTGATGACTACGTTGAATGGTGATGGGTGGGACTCATTACATGTTCATTTCATACATAGCATGTTTTTATGGAATTTTGTCACACTTGTATTATTATTATACTATTTGCATGTTTTTGACTAACCATGTGGTAGCCCTATTCGGAAACACTACTGGGTGCGTTGATCTAACGCCCTATCTATATCCTTAGTGGATGACGCAGGAAAGTCAAAGATTGAGGATCGAGAAGGGGACCAAGCAAGGAAATTTGGGCGGTTTGAATGATTTAGAATGAACTTTGAATGGACAATTTATGGACTTGTTATTTGATTTATTCGGACAATGTAATTTGGTAATTAGATGTGTTGGCATGTAATAAGTAGTTAGGTAGATGCTATGGTTTGCTTTATTTTGGATGGTTTAGAATGAATGGTAGACTAAGGTTATTTGGTAATTTTGGAAAATAAATCTTGTACTTTGCTATCTTAAGTTAAAAATGGATTAGTCTTAGGATCTATTATAACCTCAGTTAGTTTAAGACTAAGTTAATTCCGCAAGTTGTATTTGTACCATGTGCGGATCAGTTTTATGGACTCAGTTCATACGCACATGGGCTTGGCCAGTTAAGGGTCGGATTTAGAGATCCGAACTTAAATCGCGTCGTGACACTCCGCCCCGATCACATGATTATTATATTTTAAAAAAATAAAATAAACTCTGAAAATTAGAGTGAAAAGGGCTGGGTGTTACAAGAGATCTAGACATCATACAACTCTAAATTTCATTTTACAAGATTTATACTTGGAGTGTAGTGTGTGCTTAGCCAACATTAAGATAGAAGTTTTGTTCACACCGTTGGGAAATACACTTATACTGCAAACCTCACGAGATATATCTCTCGAAAAAATTAACACTCAGAGATTTAGGTTCATTTTCTCTCAAGGTATATGTGAGCAGAATTTATGTGTTCAAAATCAAAGTATCTCACATATGTATTAGCAAAGATGGCTTAATTCAAAGAAAATGAGTGATGTCATGAATAAGTGTCATTTTCCTGAGAACGTTGAGTCAAATACCATCAACTTTCTTTCTTTATTCTCTACTTGAAATACCCCATTTAGACCTAAGATCAATAGGACTTTCTTTTAGGACGAAACTTGGCTTGGGATCTGGTCAAATCAAAGAAGGATATAAGGCTCTATAAATACTTTGAATAGAAATGGTTGGAGGTCTTCATTGTTTTGAATGGGATATTTTTCTTTTATTTCTTTTTGGCACTTTTTCAAAGTTTTTTTTTTTTCCCCCACATCTTTCTTTTGGTGTCTGGATATTTCCTTTTTTGGATGTTATTTTCTTTCTTTTCCTTTTCTTGTTATTTTCATTCTTGTGCCCTTGTTTTTAGAGTACCATCCCAATTTTTTTTTTCATCTCTAACCTTTTTTTTAAGAATAGATCATGGAAATTTTTTCAATTGGCTCATACTCCTGCATTGGAGTTGGGTATGGTAGACATGGCTAGTCAAAAAAACAGTCTATTTTGACGGCTCAACTAGAGAACTATCAAGATAAGATGACCAAAAATGGCCTAAATCATATCCTAAGTTTCAAAGGGTGGTTTCTTTGTTTCAAATAAATTCCAAAAAAAAAATTAAGTATAATAACTCATCTTTGATGGCGTTCTCAGTAATGTGACCAAGATGAAGGATAATGAGATCAACAACGACTTATTTGCACTACCAAAGAAAATGGAATTGACTTGTAACCCTCAGAAGAAATAATTGCTTTAAAGCTCACTGGGTTAAGTCTCAACTGGCATTCCTCTAGTGATTACTCGACTCGTGAATAATTTTCTTTTCCAGACTAAACTTAATATGGTTGTGTACATGTTTTTCCAAATATAAATCCTATAAAAGTCTTTCCTCAAAAGTATGATATAAAGATCTCTATCTAAGTATTAATGTTAAAAATTTGATTCTTTTTACGTCAGATTGTCAAGACGCATGCTTTTCTTAAGTTAAGATTGACAGTATTTTTAAGCACCAAGGAGTCTTAGCCTTTGCCTACTCTTCCCTTGAAAAGGTTAAGTCTGCCTATCTTTTCCTAAGCAAACAATTTTTTTTTTTTGGACTCAAGTGTAACCCCTCAATACCCCCAAACTCAAATTGAACATTGTCCTCAATGTTACCTAATCTATAGTGATCAGGTGCAAATCAAAAAATATCAGAACAGTGCTAACTGGGTTTAGATGTACCTAAAAGGGCTCACAATGCAAAACCTATAGATAGACCTAATAACAAAATTCCTAAAGTGACTTAGTAAAAATCCTATGCTAGACTGACTCGAACAAATTAACTAAAATCCTAGACGGACTCAATGCAAAAAACTAGACACTAAGGACTCAGACCAACTCAGACATAGACATGTGGGTAGTGGGTCTGGGTAAAGGAAGATGAGTGGGTGAATATGGGTAAATGAGTGTAGGTAGATGGGTAAATGGATAAATGGGTAAATGAGTAAATAGGTAAATGGGTAAATGTATAAATGTGTAAATGGGTGGATAGGTAAATTATTAAATGGGTTAAATGGGTAAGTGGATAAATGAGTGGATGGGTAAATGGATCTTTCTTATCAGTTCTGGTCAGATGTTGGACCTACAGGTTGGCTGTCAAGTAAAGGATGGGTTGATAGGGCAGATCCTGTGAAGGTTCTGGTGTGGGTGAAATGGTTGGTTGGTTGGTGGTGATGTGGATGGTGATAAGGGTGGACCATCTATATCTATGGTTGAGCTTGACTGAGCCTCAGACACAACAATTGGTGGACTGACAGGAAGTGTAACTCGAACCAAGTGATTGGTGGAGTCACTATACCAATGAATCATACACAGACACGATCACACACATTCAAACAATAATCACATAAGAAATACCTAAATCTAGATTCAAATTTCTTTAAGAGAAATTGAATTTTTATTTGCTGCTAATAGGACCCTAAAATTTGTCTCTAGACTTGCTCCTACTTTTCTCTCCAAATAAACTAAGTCTCCAATGAGAGTTTAAGCACAAGATGGCCAGGTAAGTTCCCAGGTATGTGGCGGAGCACATGGCATCTCTTCCTAGCTTATCCTTAGACGATGCTCGACCACATGTCTGGGTGACTGAACTAGCCTTAGAGACCATTCTTGAAGATAAACTATTCATTGGTTACAAAAATTGATTTAGATTAAAAAGGTTCCTAATTATCATGAAACCCTAAAAATCTAGCATAATGGTTCCTTAATTGATTTTACTAGGAGATGCATGAACAAATTTACTATCTTATTTTTCTAGATATTGTGAATGCAATTGTACTATACCACACAAACATCAAGCAAATATGCAAAACAATAATAAAACAAATCTAACTAATGCATGAAACTATCAACCTAAATGCATGATCAAAGTAAATATGCAATATTTTTGTTTTTTTTATGCAAAATAAAAGCAAAACAACCTAAGTAAAATCTATATGAATGCATGGAAAAATTTAAAAAAAATTAAAGAAAATGAGTTAGGCACTTACCTTGGCCTGTAGTGCTTTCCTGCCAGAAATTTTTATTGCGCAATTCAAAATTCCTCTACAATGAAATACCAAAAAACAAAGTGAAGATTCTGACTCTCATAAGAATGCATGAAACCTAATCTAAATGATATTTTCCTACAACTACAATTAAAGAAGGAGATGTGATATAATCAATCTATAAACAAGAATTCCAAACTACGATAAGATTATAAGAGTTATATCAAACTTCACAAAATTAAAAATTTATTCCATGATTCCCAAGATTTGACATCTTATTTTGAAGATTTCATAAGTTAGATAGAAGTTCTAAGTTTGAATATTTTTCTAAAATTGGATGGTTTACAAAAAATAGATCAATTACCAAAAATAGATTTTTCTAGAAATAGAAAACTTTCCAAAAATGAATTGATTCAAATAATTGAGATTTTCAAGAATTTCTTATTGAAAATAAGTTTCCAAAAATAGAAAAAGTTTCCATTTTTTTAAAGAGTTGCCAAAAATAGAACTTTCCAAAAATAACAAATTTTTTTTCTAAAAATCATTAATTTTTAAAGAGAACATAATTTAATGATTTTCCCCTGCAACGGCACCAAAAACTTGTTGATGTTTTAAATTTGTAATTCTCGCAAGCGCACGAACCATTCATAGTATAGTATTGTGAGAGCGAGGTCGAACCCAATGGAAAATCTCAAAGTATATAAATTTAAATTAATGTCCTCTAAAAATGAATTGTTTTTTAAGAAATTGAATCCTTATATGAGTTATGTATCTAACTTGGAAAATCAGCAAATAAGATGTGTGATTTCTTATTCTAATATGGTGAATTAACTTTTCATCTTAATCATGTTTAGGATTTCAAATTACGAAATTATTTACACATCTTCCTAACTTTAATTGAATGGATCTTTGAGAGAGACTGATTTAAGAGAGAGAGAATCAAAGAATTAAAATAAGGAATTACACAATTTAAAGAATGAATTAAAGAGTTATAGAATTAAAGATTAGATTTATACAAGATTTTGGGCTAAAACAACTATTGCACAACAAACATAAGATTTAACATAATTAAAAGATAGAAAATTAAATTGCATAAAAATAAATGACTGAAATTAAATTTGCAGTAAAGGAAAATGTGGTTGTTTGGAATAGACCGTTCATCACCCAAGATATATAAACAAAGTAAAGGGCCTAGATCTAAAATTCACGTAAAGATTTAAAATATAATTCATACTTATTAATAAAACAAGATTCACAACTTTTAATCTAACTAATCAAAACCTTAGTAATCATGATTCAAGTCTTACAATGAAGATCTTAACTATTGCATACGCTCATATTCAATCAAATAAATAAAAGTTGTGTTCTTGAAGTTAAAAACAAAGTAATCATAAAAGTATTTTAGAAATTGGATGTTGTATTGTAACACCCTGGATTTTCAAGTTATTAATATATATGAAAATTACCTATTTAATTTGTGAATTCTAGATATGGACCTTAGTTGGGTAAAGTGTTAGGTCATTGCCTAATTAAGATCCAACAGATATGTTATAAGGTTCAATTTAAAATAAATGGGTTTGAATTTAAATGGTAATGAAACATAATTATAAATAAGGGATATGGATAAAGGATATGCGCATAAAGGGAATTTGGATTAATGATCTTGGCCGTGTATATGAGATATATAATCCGTGATATGCTCATGGAATGGAATCCAAGGAAGGATATGCGCATAAGATCATTTTAAAAGGGCTATTTCCCTTGGTTAAGAATGGCACAAGGCAATTACTATCTCAACACCTTCTAAGATAGGACTCATTGGGAGTGTAATAAAAGAAAGAGAAGGGGCACACACTACCTTCTAAGTTAGCATAAAATGGAAGTTTATAAAAGAGGCAACAAGGAAGGGGCGCACAAGGCAATTACTATCTCAACACCTTCTAAATTGGGACCAAGGGGAGGTTTAATAAAAGAAAGGAAGAAGGGGCGCATGGTACCTTCTATATTAGGACCAATTGGAGTTTTATAAGACAAGGGAGAGTGGTGCACGGCATTCATGTTGCATACAAAAAAAAACAACAAGGGCTCACGGCAATTGCAATCTTAGCACCTTCTAAGATTGGCCGATTGGAGTGGAATAAAAGAGAAGGGCAGCAAGGGCGCATTACACACACACATAGCCGAATTCTCTCTCTCTCTCAAGTCTCATTCACGGCAAGAACAAAGAGAAGGGAAGGCAGCCAACAAGAGGAAAAGACCAAGAAAGAGAAGGATTGGAAGAGCAAGAACAAGCGAAGAGAACCGGAGGAGTCGCAGAACCGGTAAGTAGTTTGTGATCTTTGTTTAAAGATAAGGAACCATAGGGTTTGGCCATGCACCATGGAAGAAGATTAAGAGATGATTTAAGTATATTTAATGGAAAGAATGGACCATAGGGTTCGACCATGGTTCATGGCCGAACCCCACGGAAAGACATGATTATTTTATGGGTTAGGTTATGGATTTTTAATGATGAAAACCATGGGAAATTATATATGTTTTAAAAGAGTTTAAATGGAAGGACCTTGGAGATTTTTAATGGAAGGTCATGGGTTATGTTTATGGGTTGGAAACCATGAGAGGAAATTGGATGATCATGGTATTTTTTATTAGAAAGGAGGAAACATAGGGTTTGGCCATAGTGCATGGCCGAACCCCATGTAAGAGTGTTGGTTAATTTTAAATGGGAGTTGTTGGTAATGGTGTATGATTTTTAAAGGGATTAAATGGATAAGAATCATGAATCAATTTAATGGGTCATATGGAATTTATATTGGATGAATAATTATTTAAAAGATAACATTATGAACCATACGGTTCGGCCATGGTGTATGGCCGAACCCCATGGAGGTGTATTGGTATGAATGTTAATTGATTTGGAAGGTGGAGATTAAATTAGTAAGTTTCTAATTATGGAAGGAACCTTGAATTATGGATTCAAGAATGGAATTGCTAAATTTGGAAAGTTTCCAATTATGGACCTAAGATTATAAGTCATGAAAATGGTGAATGAATTACGTATGGATCACTCTTGGACTTGGGGAAGTAAATGAATTAATGGACCTATGTTTTAGAACTCAAACATAAGTTGATGGAATCAATGGCAATTTTGTAAATATTGCCTAAATTGAAAGATCATGGGTTCGGCCATGATGTATGGCCGAACCCATGAGATGGATTTGTGGATCAAGACATGGACTTAGGCAATTGTTAATGGAGGAAAAGAATGGATTATGGGCTATGTTAGCCATGAATGACAAAGTTGTAAATACATGCTAAAATGGAAGGTTATCTATGAATGGCATAAATGTAAATATGGGCAAAAATGAAAGACCATGGGTTCGGTCATGGTGTATGGCCGAACCCCATGGGGATTGTTTTGATGGACTCAGGGTTTATGTAAGTGGGATTAAATAAAAGGGAAGTGATTAAATATTTAACTTAGGGGTTATTGATTAATAAACCGAAGAAAGAAATTAAAACAAAAGGGGTGAGGTTCGGCCATGGTGTATGGCTGAACCCTACAAGTTTGGTTTATGGACTTGGACATTGTTGTAAATCAAGTGGGACTTTGTTGTAATTGATTGTTATATTATAAGGTAACGGGACCTCACAAGGTGTGTACGATCGTGAGTGGTTACCGGACGAAAGACACAAGGACACGTTAGCGGTCTTTGGCAGGATTCCTACCTCATTGAAACCATGGTTATGTTTTATGTACTTATGATGATTTTATTTCATGTTTGATAATTATTTTGGTATCAATCAATATGTTTCAATTATGGAGTTTTAAATGCTATAATTGTATTTCTATATAGCATGTTGGCATTTGTATCTCATGCATGACATGGGAGGGATGAACGGTAACCGGAGACCCACACTCCGTCGGGGCGTCCGTAAAATATCATGGGGGATACCTTGATGAGGAGCTTTCCAACAAGTGGATACTATGTATGAAATGTAACCGGAGATCCACACTCCGTCGGGGCAGTCCGTAAAACAATCGTGGGGGATCCTTGATGAGGACCTTTCCATCAAGAGGTTACTATGTGTTTGTGATGGGTGGGACTCATTGCATATGATAGCATGGCATGACATTGAATCGGCATGATTATGATCTTTATTATCGTGCAATGTTTCTGATTTTTATCGGTATGATTGGATCTCTATTATCATACACTGTTTTGGATACGATGCTTTACAAGTATAGTATGATATATTATATCTGGATTTTTATATACTAACCCATGTGTTAACCCTAATTGGAATGCCTATTGGGTGCGTTGTTCGAACGCCCTACTTCTACCCTAGAGGATGATATAGGAAACGAGGGTTATGATGAACACGAAATGGACCAGGCATAGAAGCTTAGATGATTTAGTTTATATTTTGATTAAGTTACTTATGGACTTGTATTTGAGTAAGTAGTCTTCGAACATGTAATAATTTAGGTGGTGGGATGTTTATTTGGATAATTGAGTTAACTTTAATCATGAATAAAGACTTGACGTACTTTGCTATCTGAAATGGAATAGAACTGGGTTCTATTATAATTCCGCATGTTATGATTTTAATTCCGCATGTTTATGTTGTTAGGTGTGAACCGTTTCCATGGACTTAGTCCATGCACACATAGGGTTGGACAGTTAAGGGTCGGATTTTAGAAGTTCGGACTTAGCTCGCGTCATGACGTCCCGCTCTCTATCACTCTTTGTTTATAAAAAAAAAATAGACTCTGATTTTCAGAAGGGAAAGTGAGTGAAAAAGGGTAGGGGCGTTACAGTTCTAGGGTTTTAAATGAATGCTTCACTTTATTTAACGGAAGAATTAAAGTACAATGCTTTTTTAAATTAACTATGAGAAAGACAACATAAAAGATAAAAATATACACTCTCATTTGTAAATTCACATGGTGCTCCTTGTCTTCCTATCTTTTGCTCCAGCCTTTAGTCCTCTTGAATTCCAGGTCATGTTCGAATTTTACCCTTGGGGGCATTTAAATGTTTTGAAAAGAAATAAATGGCTTGGATTAAATCAAGGTTTAAGTTGGGAAATCAATCGACTGAATTGAAGCTAAATGAGAATGGATGATGGGGATTAAGACTAAGTTTTTAGGGTTACACGAGGAGGGCCACACGATTTTTGTGTGGCTTTCCTTTGTGGCTAGGTCAAGGTGGAGAGAAGATAGGAGATTGGGAGAAAAATTAGAAATTGGATTTCTTGGGATTGGAAAAAATCGTGTGGGATACTTGGGATTGGATTATGAGGTGTGTTTTGATATTAGGGATGTATCTAGATGGTTTTTAATCTAAGTGCATGGAGTGGTTTTAGGTTTCAAAAATCATGGGCTGATGATGTGTAAAATGCGCATGGAGGTTAGTTTGAACTACAAGTTGTTCATAGGTTAGGGTTTAGGAATGGAGGGCTTAGATTAAATGGGTTTTGATCTAATGAGTCTGAGGTATTTGGGTTGAAATAATTATAGGAATGGGTAGATGGTTGATGGAGGGTTTAGATGCATATGTGGATCTTAAATGGATGATGAAATGACCTAAATCAAAGGAAATGTGTGTATGTGATGGATGCATGTGGGGGCTCTAAGGCTTCTAAGAGATGAATGAATGAATGAGATTAGATTACCTAATATCTAATGGCTAAAATGATCAATGCATGAAATGAATGCAAGGATTAATAGGTGATGCATGGATGAACACTAATCTAAGGTTTAGATGATCATGATGATGATAGATGACCTAGATCTAATAATAGATGAATGGATGGGATAGATTTGATGGTGGATCTAAGGTTTAACCTAATTTCGTATGTGAGATGGAGGGTTCAGATCTAAGATGGAACTTGAATGGTGTGGATGTGAAGTTGGGTTATGGATTTTGGACATAGGTAGTTGGGTTGGACTTAGGTGAAATTCACACATGGACCATGGAGTTGACTTGGGCTAGGATTTGGATCTAGACCTCAACTTAGGCCCATTTGAATTGGATTTGTTAGCTTGGGCCGTAGTTGGACTGAGCTTGCATACTGGCCTAGCCCAAAGTGTGAAATGCGAATGGGCTTGCATGTGGCTTGGTCCATTGAAGCTTTGTAGAGTATAGCTTGGCCCATTTGAACTGAGTCTTAGTCCAAAGACTTGAAATTCAGGCTTTGGCACTTGGATTGCAACTTTTAACCTCTAGAATTAAATAATTATCAGCCACTTTAAATCTAAAAAATATTAATTAATCTTGGAGTCTCATAATTGGATCCAGATTACTTAATTTACATGAAAATCCTAGAAAGTGGCATAAAATAATTATAATAATTCTAGGTCTTCTCTTTAAAGCTCTAAACTTGCAATCATTTGCTGTTTTAGCTTGATTGGCCTGAACTTTCCATTTTTTACTACAAAATTGAAAACTACATTAAATGCATCATTATATACAAAATTGAGGATCAACTAACCAAATAATAAAGGGTAAAAATGTAAGATTTCAGTGCTCAACAGTGTTCAAGGTGCAAAAGGTTTGGGTTTCATCAACACAGTTTTGGTGGATGCTACCATTTTTTCTTCCATGGGTTCCTACCATCCAGTTTTTATAATATCCCATACTAATTAGTCTATGGAAACAAAGAAACTTCTCATTTCAGCCCTCCATGCGACATAGTTTGTTCCATTAAAGCAAGGGGATTTGGATATTGTGTGACTGTTGCCCATGGTGTTCTAGCTTGGATCAACTAGGATGGTTAAATCCTTGTAACGAGCAATAAACTCTGATACCAATTGAAAGTTCCCTTTGAAAACTAGAACAAAATTCACAGAGGCGAGGGAGGGGGGGAGGAGGAATAGGTCAATCTAAAATCCTTGGTCCTTTTAAAATATTACTTGATTGATTATTGCAGTGGATACAACAATTAAGTGAGTGTGTGTTAGCAAATGTGATTAAATAATCAACACAATAAAATAGCTCTAACATCACAAACATAAGGACACATAATATAAAATGGTTCGATTCGCCAACCTACATCCACTGTTAGGACTTGCTCAACCTTAAGCTATCCCCAAATTCATTAATTGGAGACTTACACCCTCACAATTAAAGTAAGTATTCCACCTCACTCAATCGGCTAAGAGTTCCACCCACCATTGTGCCAGAGACGACGCTCTAGAGTTCTTTATAATGGTTCTAGAGCCAATCCTCCTTATTCCACTTTCGGGACAAAGGTTTTAAATAAAAATTAAAACCTAGAAGCATTTTCCTTCGAAGCACTTTCTCGTTGATGTGTGTTTCTTGAAGATCCACCCAATGTGTGTCGACGCTCCTCCTTATAGCCGTCGTAAAGCAATCACAATCTCAGGGTGACAAGAAAACTGGTTTTACCAAAGCTTTCCTACCTTATGTCTTTTTCTTCCTCATCTCTTTCTCACTTTCAAACTCAATCAATAGATTGGTTGTTTATGATTCTCAGCACAAGAGCGTTCATCGTTCCTTAGAGTGTATGACTCTTCTCAGCTCAAGGAAGATAATTAAACGATCACACAACACTCATATCTATAGAGGAGTCTTCATAGTTTTCAAATTGTCCAGTACCGACAGTTGGTGGCACCGATGTGTCGGTGTTCATATTTATTACCGTTCAATAACCCGACCATTGCACATTAAATGCACTTCCAATGACATTATTACTTCCCGGTCGACAGGTCGGTGTCGTCGATGGGTTGACAGTTATGGCACCGAGAGGTCGGTCCATACGAGGGTCTTGATTTAGGGCAACACCATGTAGACAGAGTTTCATGTCTCGAAACTTGTCCTGCCCAAAACGACCTGTCGTCCTCTATCGATGGGTCGGTTCTGGTACTCTCAATCAGTCTTGAATTACCGAGATGTTTGTTTCTTCGAGAGTCCACTTGAGTTCTAAGTTCTAGAACTCATAAGTTATCATCGACGAGTCATTGCCACGAGGGGTCCAACCTTTCACCGAGGGGTCGTTTCAACCTTTCACCAAGGGGTCGGTGCATACGAGACTCTCAATCAGAGGCATACCCAAAATGACAGTTCTACGTTCCAGAACCTTTGTCAATTTGGCCGACCAGTCTTTCGACCATGATGGGTCGGTCCTGTCTTCACCGAGGGATCAGTGAGAATGATTGGTCTAGCTGACAGTGAACTTAATTCATATTTACAAGTTCACTGTCCAGCTTACTCTCTTAGGATTATGGTTTTACCATTTGTTCAACTAAGCCTAAAGATAGTCCTCCTACAGTGTGGGTACCACCTAAAGTCATCTATGGCCAAACACCTATTGTGATTACCATATATAATGAGCTTCAATCCGGTGGAACATGATAGTCACTCTTGATTACCTTAAGTCTTCAAGCTTCTTAGCAAGTGCTTCTTCCCTAGTCATGGAATTGACAAATATAGGGAATCGGTAAGCCGGGGCACTAACACAATGAATAGTTTATCTTCAAGAATGGTGTCTAAGGCTTGTTCTATCACCAAGGCGTGAGGTTGAGCACGTCGAAGGATAAGTTGAAACGAGATGTCGTCTGTGATCCCCCATTTATTTGGGAACTTACCTGGCCATCTTGTGGTTAAACTCTCATTGGAGACTTAGATTATTTGGAGAAAAAATTAAGAGCAAGGTCTAGTTTTTACGATCCCTGTAGAACCCAATAAAAACTCAATTGCATCAGTGCAATTTGAATCTTAGATTTTAGGCATATTTTGTGTTATTTGGTTGAACATGAATGATTGTGTCTGTGTATGCCTCGTTGGTCACGTAATTCTTCCGATCGCTTGGTTCGAGTTACATTGCCTGTCAATTCACCGATTGTTGCTTCTGGAGCCCAGTGAAGCTCAGTCTTAGACATAGACAGTACGCCATCGCCACCATCACCATCACTCCAATCATCTATATCACCATCATCACCATCATCATTATCACCTAGAATGGCCTGAAGGACCTGGAAATGCGAAAACTCTTTGAGCACTTTACATCGGTCATAGTTGATACTCCATCCAGTGTAGTCATCCCACCAACCAATGTAGCATATGAACTTAAGCCTGCCCTTCTACATCTTTTACCTTCATTTTATGGTCTTGATTATGAGGATCCCTACTTATATGTCAAAGAATTCTTAGAGATTTGTGCCACCATTAAAATTCAAAATGTCACTAAAGAAGCAATTAAGCTTTGCCTATTTCCCTTTTCCCTCAAAGAAAAAGCAAAGTCATGGTTGAACAAATTCCATGAAAATATGGGATCAATTGGTTAATAAATTCTTGAATAATTTTTTCCCCATATCTAAAATGAATGCCCTCAAGAAGAAAATCTCAAATTTTGCACAGAAAGAGGGTGAACGATTCTCAGAATCATGGGAAAGATTCAAGGATACATTGAGCAAATTTCCTCATCATGGCTTTGACACTTGAAGACTCGTGCAATTTTTCTATGATGGCTTAACCACATCTAGTTGTACTTTAGTCGAGTCTATGAAGAATTGGGCATTTTTTGGAACAAAATGAAAATGAAGGATAAAATTTCTTGGAAAGTTTAGCAGAAAATTCTAAGCGATGGATTTCTTTAAAAAGGATAGTTCAATGCAAACATCTAAGAGAGGAGGTTTGAATGAAGTTAACACTGACTTTGACGTTAAACTTGCAATCACAAACCTAATGAAAAAAAAATAGATGCGTTAGCAGTAACTAAAGTGATAAATCCACCATTAGGATTGAATAATGAGGTTTGTGCGTTGTGCTCGAACGTTGGACACACTGCCTAGAACTGTCAATCCTCAATGTCAAATGTTGAGTGCTCAAGTGAACTGGTTAATGCACTCAATAATTTTGGAAGACAACAAGGAATCCCATTTTCTGCCACATACAATCCTAACTAGCGTAATCATCCAAATTTCTCTTGGTGGCAAAATCAACCTCTAAGTATGGACCCCCTCAATATCAAAATCAATCATACCAACCACCTCAAAATCAGCAATTTCATCCATCCCAGCCAAATCAGTCTTATCAATCCATTCCATCTCAACGTAGGCATTCTCTTGAGGATACGTTACATTAGTTCATGCAATCTACCCAGCATGTAATAGCCCGAATTTTTTAATCAATATATATGTGGCAATTATTTGTTTTAATAATGGAAAAAATGGAATTTTGATGTCATGAATATTAAATGGATCATAATTTGGACAAAGGCCCAAGTGTGGTCCAATGGACTATGGATTTGATGAGATCCATTAAGGGGATCAATGATAGTCAAAGTGGGCCCGATAACCATGTGGGACCCAACGGATCAAATTAATTCAAACTCCAAGGTAAATGGTAAGGAAATAAATTTAATTGGGCCATGGGCCCAATGTTTACCCAATAAACCATGAATTGGAATTAATACATTTAATTGGTCAATGGTAAGTAATTGGGTCAAAGATAGCCAATTGGGTCAAAGGGCCATATGGGACCCAATGGACCAAGAAATTGGTGGGGCCGTCCCCATGGTTGACTTGGTCAACCATGGGTGGATACATGAAAGATTTGAAGGGAATTAAATAGTAATTAAATTATAAAATTAAAGGGGCTAAGTTAGGTAATTAATTAAATAATGGAGTGAATCACATAGGAGAAAGGGGGGGTGAGTCAAAATGGTTTCCATCTGAGTTGACTCACCCAACTCATTGGAATGAGTTGTGACTCAAACTCATCCCCAACCACCTCCACTAAAGGAGACAAAGGCCCCTAAAATTGGGGGCATGCAAGCCCATACCTCCCTCCGGGAGTCAAACCAATCATCACAACCCTCTCTCTCTCACTCTCTTCCTCTCCTCTCCAAACCATCCTCCCTCTTGCAAGACCAAGAAATACACTAAGGAGAAAAGAAGAGAAAGAGACTTAGACGAAAGGGAAGAAGAAGCTAAGTGTTGGCCGATCACTCCTAAGACCCAAGACTTGAGATATTTCCCCATTTCCTTCTCCATTTTTCCCTCTCAAAACTGCTACACCTTGGCCGAACCAAACCTTGGTGACCTTACTTTGACCAAGCTCACCATTGCCGAGTATCAAGGAGGAAGAAGAAGGAGAAAGGGAAGGAACAAGAGGAGCAAGAGACAACCGGGAAAACCAAGGATTGTAAGTATTTCCAAACATGTTGTTATGGCTCTTTTAAGAGAATCGTGAAGGAAGGAAGTGCAAAAATATGCAATGGAGAAGAGTGACAAACAGTCAGTCGACTGAATCACAGATTCAGTCGACTGAACTGACAATAAACGAATTAGAAACGAGTTTCTGGGAGTTTCAGCCGACTGAATAAGGTATTCAGTCGACTGAACTAAGGATGATACACTACAGAAGGAGTTTCTGAGGTTTCAGCCGATTGAATCATGGATTCAGTCGACTGAAAGAGTAGGGACCATGTTTCAGCCGACTGAATGTATATTTCAGTCGACTGAAACTGAACTGACAAGAACAGACAGATAATCTGATTAAAAGTCAACCGATGAACCTGTGTTTCAGTCGACTGAACTCCTGATTCAGTCGACTGAACTCCTGATTCAGTCGACTGAACTCCTGATTCAGTCAACTGAACTCCTAATTCAGTCGACTGAATTGAAGGGTACGATTTTGAGTATTTTAAGTGATCGCTATTAAGCCGGTAGAAGAAATGGAAAATTATGTTAAATTAAAGGGACTGATTTTAATGATCCTATGACATGATTGGTAAGTCATTAATGGATCCGGGTGTGTAGATCAGTTATGGATGAATTATATACGCATTGAAATTAATGGAAAAAGAGGCCAAGATAAGGGCTGATTATGGTAATCTTATAATGTGGTTAAAGATCATTAATGAACATAGGTTTATGATCAGTTAGAGACTTAATCGTGGATAAGATATAGACTAACTTGGGAAATGTATAATAAGGTATTGGCACATCACAACGGTACGCGAACGGCGACCGGAACTGTCAGACGAGAACGAAAAAGGACGTTATCAGTATTTGGTAGGATTCCTACCTTTTTGTAAGCGATGGATATGTGATGATGTTTTAAATTATTTTGACTTGGCTTATTATGGATTTATGATTATAATTTATGATTTATGGGACTTGCACTATGATGGGTTTTAACTTACAAATTACATGATGGTATCATGGATTATATTTCAATATTATGCATCATATGGCTATGTATGGTATATCAAAAATTATGGTTTATCTATATCTACTACATAGCATAATGCACTACATCTCATGCATGGCATGGGCGGAAAAAAAATAAACAAACCGGAGTCCATGCTCCGTCGGGGCGACCGAGAACAGACATGGGGACATTGACATGGTATCACCGGAGTCCATGCTCCGTCGAGGCGACCGAGAACAGACATGGGGACATTGATATGGTATCACCGGAGTCCATGCTCCGTCGGGGCGACCGAGAAGCAAGCATGGGGATATCTTGACGAGGATGTGCCGTCAAGGGGGATATGATATTTCATGATGATGTAGATGATGGGTGGGACACATGGCATAAGCACCCATGGCATAGCATTCATCAGCATGCTTATTTTGATATATGTTATTTTATCGGTATGTGTACTATCACTAATCCATGTGCTAGCCCTACTCGGAGTCCTAATGGGCGCGTTGACTAACGTCCTACTTCCACCCTAGCTGGTGATACAGGAGACGGAGGAAACAGTGGACGTGACAGGAGTCAGGCTTAGGGGCGTGGGGACGCGGCTATTTTGTTTATCAAGTTATATTTTGGAAAATGTTGTAACTCAAGTAACATAACTTGTTGAATTGTAATAATTTTGGATTTATTACTATGATTTGGATTAAACTCTATATGTTAACATTTTGAGATATAATCATGAACATGGGGGTATTTTGGTAATTTAATGTTGTATCTTCCCTTCTATCTAAAAATGGCATGATAGTATCTATTATAACGTTCCGCATGTAACTATGTTCCGCGAGCTTACTTCCTACGCGTGAACCGTACTCGTGGACTTTGTTCCGCGCACGCGTGGGGTTGGCCAGTTAAGGGTCGGGCTTTAGAAGCTCGGACTTAACTCGCGTCGTGACGTCCTCGCCGTTGTCACTTTGATCTAATTCAACAAAAAAAAAAAAATAGACTCTGAAATATGGTGAAAATGGGCGGGCGTTACACAGCATGCTATGCACAACCTTCAAACACAGCTTGGTCAGTTAGCCATTGCGATAGGAGACAAAGAGAGGCAAATTTCTCAGTCAACCTATTCTCAATCCTAAGGGACAGTATGAGGTTTCATCATCTAAATCAGAAGATGTTAAATATATTACTAAGGCTTCCATATCCTCAAAGATTGAACACAAAGAAATGACTTCCGTATGGTGGCATACTAGAGGTATTCAAACATGTCAGTATCAATATCCCTCTACTAAATGCTATCAATCAAGCTCCCCCTTATGCCAAATTTCTCAAAGACCTATGTACGGCAAAGAGAAAAAATAGTATAGCGACAAAGACATTTTTAGCAGAAAATGCAAGTGCACTCCTCCAACAGTCATTTCTAATCAAACATAAAGACTTGCCCAACCATTTCATGTAGAAATGGTACATACACAATTGACACGGCCTTATTAGATCTTGGAGCAAGTGTCAGTGTTGATGTATTTTAAATTTGTAAATCTAGCATGCTCGAACCATTCATAATACAACGATTGAGTGTGATGTCGAACCAAAAGGAAACATTCAAAATATATGAAATTCAAAATACACATGCTTTAACTTTTATGTTTCTTAGAAAACCAAGATTCATAATTAAATCTAAGATAGAAAATCAATTTTAATCTTTAAAAGTATATCTCCAAGTAAAGAGATCTACAATTTTAGAGTGTTGATTAAAAGTAATTAAAATAATATTTTAATGGAGAGTTTATAAACAATCTCATCACACATCTTAATCACAAAATATAGATCTAATTAAATTTAATCCTAACTACTTAATCAAGCTGTTAGGGAGGCTTTAAATACATGAAATAATTACATTTTAAAAGAATTAAAGATTTAAAAGAAAAACTAAAATACAACATTCAAGTGAAGCAAAATAAACATGAAAAATAAATCGGCTAGAAAAGTAAACGACAGAAATAAAAATACGGTAACGTAAAAGGTGGTTGTTTGGAAAAGACCGTTCATCTCCAAAAACAGTGAAATAAACAAACGACCTAGATTTGAAATGCACGTAAAGATCTAAGTTCCAATTCATGTTTATTATCAACGTTAGAATCATATACTTTAAATTATAAAGCCAAACCTTAGTAACTTAGATCTAACAATTTTAACCTAAGTCCTAACTATTTCATGTCCGATTAAATAATTAACGCATACAATCTTAAAATCGAATCAAAGACAATCAAAAAAGGAATTTAGAAATTGGATGTTTCAAGATTCTAAACGGGTTGTCATTTGATTATTTATTGCAATAATTAATATAGGATTGATTAAATAAAAGATATTTGGAAATTTAAATTGCAAAATAAACTCACTGTAAAATTCGAATGCATTGTGTATCCTTGAGTCTTCTCTTGGTCTTCTCTTAGTCTTCTCTTCAATCCCTTGCTCTTCTTTGGCTCCAGAGTCAAATTCGAGTTTGGTATGTGGGTTACTGGGCTATTTATAGGACATGGGATTGAATGGATGGCTAGGATTAAATCTAGGTTTAAGTTGGGGGATGAAAGGTTGGGATTAGATCTAACTTAAATTGGGTAGCTAGGATTAAAAACTAGAAAACTAGGGCTTCTATATAGGTGTACACGAATTTGGTGTGATGGGTTGGCTTGGAGTGTAGTGCAAACAAGCAAGGAGAGAAAATTGGGATTAGGATTTTGCTCTGTGATTTTTGAATTTGGCTAATTGGTTAGGGTTTTGGATTGTGTAATTATGGATCAATGGATGGGATTGAATGGATGAGATGAAATGGAGGCTATCTAGATGAGATATGCGCATGAATTAGATAAAATCAATGCAATATTCGAATGATGCATGTGTGATAAGGTGATGAGGTGTATGCAATGAACCTAAATGGATTTGAATCAAATACGTGGAGAAAATATAGTCCTAAAATCAGCAAGGTGGAGATGAAAGACGATATAGGTGAGGTGGCAAGATTGGAGAGGAATTTTAGGAATTTTCCATGGAGTATGTGCATGAATGGATCTCTAGGAATGTGTGTGCCGTGTGGAGTGGATGGGGTATACGCATGAAGTCCTAAATTCTAGGATTTAATGAGATGCCTAGGGTTTTAATGAGATGAAACATGAAATGGAGGGCCAGGATTATTTGGCCTAGATCTAATCGCTATGATGCATGATGGATGATCTAAGTGGATGTATGGATAGATGGTGCATGGATGATCCTAATCCTAAGGTTAATCTATATGATGAATGATTTGGATGTCCTAGATCTAATCACGATGAATGAACAGGTTGGATTGACTAATTGGGTCTAGGGTTTGATGATATGAAATGCATAAGATGAATATGATGAATGAGATGAACGGTTTGGATTGGTTGATTGGGCTAATGGATGGTGTGGATAGGAGCTTGGAAATTGGATGGGTAAGATGGGTCATGGATATGAACTTTCGGGTTTGGACCTACAATGAATTTGTTCTTTGGGTTGGTAAACTTGGATTTGTACCTGGAGCATTGGATCTTTAAATTGGACTTGGACTTAAGCTTGCTGGGCTTGAATTCACTCTGGCCTGGCCCACATTGGGAAATGCACCTTAAGTGCTTGACCTGGCCCAGTGTTTGGCATTTGGAGCAAAGCTTGGCCCAATTACAGTGGATCTCTGGCCCATGGATCTTGATTTCAATTTTTGGCCTTTTAATTGCAGACTTTGATTTTAAAATTAAATAATTAATCAATACCACTACAATTCTAAATATTGAATAAATCTAGACTCTCATAAATGGATCCAGATTATCCAATTTACATCAAACACCCTAAAGTGGCATGAATTAATTATGAAATTCTAACTATTTTAAGCTCTCTTTCAACAATTATCCACTGTTTTATGCATGAATCCTGTTTTTCCATCTTTTTATCTACAACACTGAAAAAAACCATTTAACGTATTGTTAATATACAAAATCAAGTCTAACTTAATCATAATTGAAGGGTAAAAATGTAAGATCTTTAGACTCAACAGTCAGTTTACTGCCATACTCTGTTTATGAGCAGTTAGGTTTAGGAGAATTAAAACCCACCCCTATCACACCGCAATTAGCTAATCGATCTGTGAAAATCCCAGGAGGTATGATAGAGGACATTCTAGTGAAAATCGGCGATTTCTACTTTCCTGTCGATTTTGTGGTATTGGATACTTAACCCACTCAAAAAGAAAATGGGCACATTTCGATTATTCTTGGACGACCATTTATGGCCACTGCTAAGGTTGTCATCAATTACCAAAATGGTCTGCTTAGATTATCATTTGGAGATCTAACAACTGAACTCAATGTGTTGGTTTGTGTTGACAACCTCTCTGTACGAATGATCCATGCGAGGTTAATATGATTCAGAGTTTTGTCAATGAATCTTTCTTCACTTCATTTGTGATGACTCATTTGAGAAGTATCTGTCCACCTTTAGCCTAGACTTCAATAAAAATGGTACACAGGAATTGAGTTGTATTTGATGCATCTCCATTTGAAGAAAAAGTCACAAAATTCGAATCTCTCCTTGTTAGTCCATTTGTATTGTCTCCTTCTATCGAGAAGCCACCGAAATTAGAACTCAAAACACTCCCTGAAACTCTTAAATATCCTTATCTGGGACCATCATAAACTTTACTTGTTATCATAGCTTCCGATTTAACTTCTGAGTAGGAGTCTAGACTCCTAGCTGTTTTAAGAGATCACCAGGAAGCTATTGGATGGTGCATCTTCGATCTCAAAGGAATTAGCCCCTCTGTTGTCATCCATAAAATTCACTTGGAAGAAAACTCCAAGACATCTCGAGAACCACAGAGAAGACTAAATTCGACAATGAAGGAAGTAGTCAAAGCTGAAACTTTAAAACTTCTCAAAGCAGGAATCCTATACCCGATTTCTAACAGTGCTTGGGTAAGTCTGATACAAGTTGTTCCTAAAAAGTCTAGTGTGACTATTGTAAAAAATTAGGATAACGAGTTAGTTCCAACACACATTTAAACGGGTTGGAGAGTTTGAATTGACTACCGTAAATTGAACATTGCCACCAGAAAGGATCACTTCCCTCTTTTGTTTCTTGATCAGATGCTTGAGCGTTTAACTGGTCATGCATTTTATAGCTTTCTTAATGGTTATTCTGGCTTTAATCAAATCTATGTTGCTTTTGAGGATCAAGGGAAAACCACATTCACCTGTCCGTTTGGCACGTTCGCATATCGTCGTATGCCATTTGGGTTGTGCAATGCACCTGCCACTTTTCAGCGGTGCATGATCAGCATTTTCTCTAATATGTTTAAACGTTTTCTAGAAGTCTTCATGGAATACTTCTCTGCTTTTGGATCTACTTTTGACCAATGCCTGGTCCATCTAACTCTTGTTTTAGTCCTGTGCAACAAAAAGAACTTGGTACTAAATTGGGAAAAATGTCACTCATGATAAAATCAGGCATAGTACTAGGACACATCATCTCTAAAAAATGGATCGAAGTAGACAAAGCCAAAGTCGATTTGATCTCTAATCTTCCAAGACCTCAAACTGTTAAAGAGATCAAATCATTCTTAGGTCATGCTAGATTTTACAGGAGGTTTATCAAAGAATATAGTGACATATCGTGACCTCTTTGTAGACTCCTGACCAAGGATGTCGTTTTCAATTTTGATGAAAAATGTGTCATAGCCTTTGAAAAATTGAAAACCGCTTTGACTTCTGCTCTAATAATACAGCCACCTGATTGGTCTGTTCCTTTTGAAGTCATGTACGATGCATCATATTACGCCATATGAGTTGTGTTAGGACAAAGGATAAACAAGTTGCCTCATGTTATCTATTATACAAGCAAAACTCTGAATGACTCTCAACTCCACTATTACCATGGAAAAAGGGTTGTTGGCTGCCATATTTGCGCTAGAAAAATTTTGATCCTACCTAGTGGGTTCGAAGGTCATTGTCTATTCAGATCACACTGCACTTAAATATCTTCTTTCCAAGAAAGATCCTAAGTCCCACCTGATCAAATGGATACTCTTGCTACAAGAATTTGACATAGAAATTCAGGACAAAAAAGATTCGAGAATGTGGTAGCAGACCATTTGTCTAGATTGATAGCTGAATTCACAGATGATAACTATCCTATCACTGAGTCCTTTCGAGATGAACAACTCATGTCAATGTCCCAAGTACCATGTTTTGCAAACATTGTCAATTATCTTATTACTGGTCAAATGGCTTCACATTGGTCTAGGCAAGATAAGATTAAGTTTCTGGCACATGCCAAAAGTTTCATTTGGGATGATCCATATCTGTATAAACATTGTGTGGACCAAATTATTTGTCGTTGTATCCCTGAAGACGAACAACAGAGCGTCATAAGTTTCTATCATGGTCAGGCTTGTGGAGACTATTTCAATGCTAGAAAGACAATTGGAAAAATCTTGCAAGTGGATTTTATTAGTCATCCATGTTTCATGATACCCATACCTTTTGTACTTCGTGCGATAGATGTCAAAGATTAGGTGGTATATCTCGTCGAAATATGATGTTGTTAAACACCATCTTAACCGTTGAACTTTTTGATGTTTGGGGCATCGATTTCCAACTCTTTTGACAATCTATACATTCTCGTAGGTGTTGACTACTTATCAAAGTGGGTCGAAGTGGTGGCATGCAACACAAATGATTGCAATGTCGTCATCCGTTTTTTGAAAGTAAATATTTTCTCTAGATTTGGTGTTCCACGAACCATCATTAGTGATGGAGGAAAACACTTCTGTAATCGTCCATTCGAAAAGTTCATGAAATCATATAGGGTGATACATAAGGTTGCTACTCCATATCACCCGCAAACAAGTGGGCAAGTGGAAATTTCAAACAGAGAAATTAAGCATATCCTTGAGAAAACAATCAATCCAACTCAAAAGATTGGTCTTCCTAACTCAATGAAGCACCATTGGCATATCGAACTTCTTTTAAAGCACCCATAGGAATGTCACCCAATCGTTTGGTTTATGGGAAAGATTGTAATCTTCTAGTTGAGATAGAGAACAAAGCATATTGGGCTATCAAGCGATTCAATTTTGCTCTAGATGCAGCTGGACAACACAGAAAGCTCCAACTAGCTGAGTTGGAAGAAATATGAAATGAGGTTTTCGACACAGCTAGAAAGCACAAAGACCGGATGAAAGTGTTTCATGATAAACAAATTCTTAGGAAAGTGTTTTCAGTTGGTCAAAAGGTCTTAATTGTACAATTCTCGATTGCATTTTTTTCCTTGGAAATTGAAATCTAAATGGTTTGGCCCATTCATTGTTACATCTGTATTCCCACATGGAACAGTTTCGATCAAGCATCCTAAGACTGGTTTTGTTTTCAAAGTCAATGGTCATCAATTGAAACCATTCTTAGAGTATCACCATCCAAAAGTAGAAGTTGCAGTTTTGTTCACTGATCCAATCTACCAGGATTGATAAGCACCCATTTTTACCCACACCCATACCCATCATCCATCACCACTACCCATTTTCACAGCCCACCTACCCATCTGTCTATGTCTAAGTCAGTTAAAGTCATTAGTTGAGTCATTCTAGCCTAGGAAATCATACATCATTTCATCCTAAGGTATGTCTAAACCCCGATTGTTTTTTTTTTCTAAAATATTTCTTCTTTTAGGGAACATTGAGGACAATGTTCAATTTAAGTTTGGGGGTACTAAGGTCATAGTTCACCATATTTCATCCATCTAAAAAAAATTAGGAGAGAGTAAGTTCAAACTGAGACCCCTTAATTTTTTTTTCCCAGCATCCATCATCCATCTTTGTCTTTGTGACCAGCAAACGTTAAAGAACTGGATAAAAGTCATGCACATAGACGGTCGAGTTTTCGTTTTCACATTGTGTCTGTCTAGCACACAAGTTCCCCCAGACTTGTGTAGGAAAATCATTTCCTTGGCTATGAGGGTGAGGAAATTGGAAATAAAAGAGGAGCAACCCAGACTTTTTTGTAATCGAAGCACTCTGTCTGCAAAAAGGAAATCTAAGAGGCTATGTATCTGTCACAAGTGTGGATGTGGAAATTGTATTGGAACAATATCAGATCAAGGAGTCTGTTGTGTGACAACAGCATAGTATAGACCCATAAACACGAATAAGCAGATTTATTTGGACCTAATCAAGTGTAGAGTAAGTCTTGAAAGACTGAGACGCCTTGAACTCCAAATAACTGTCGATTTTCGCTTATTGGCCTATAAACGTCTTGACAATCTGACGTTAAACGAGTCATAATCTTGCATAGACAAAAATAGGCAGAATCATTTTTTTAGAGAAGAGTAAGTGAGGACTATGACTTCTTGGGGCTTAAACACTTCCAATTTTAGTTTAAAAGGGATTACTTGTGTCTTGACGATCTGGCGCAAAAAAAGTCACATTTTCAGCATTAAGGCATGAATAAAAATCTTCGTATCATGTTAATATTAGTCTGAAAAAGAAAAATGTTCATGAGTCAAGTGATCACCAGAGGAATAATAGTGAAGACTTTAAACCAGTGAGCTTTAGAGCCAGTCTTTTCTTCTAAAGGTGATAAGTAAACTCCTGTTTCTTTGATAGGCTCATTGAGTCGTTGTTGATCTCATTATTTTTCATTTTGGTCATATTATTGTGATCGTTATCAAATTTGAGTTAGTACACCGGAATTTTTTTTGAATTTGTTTAAAGCAACGAAATCACCGTATGAAGCTTGAGGTATGATATGGGCCATTTTTGAATCGTTTGAGCCTTCAAGCGTACCTATTATGGTCATTTCATCTTGATAGTTCCCCAATTGAACCTTATTGAAAAATTAGCCTATTTTATTGCTTAGCCATGTTTACCATACCCAACTCCGATTGTGGAGTTTGAGCCCTATTGAAATATCCGTGACCCATTCTAGACTCAAAAAACGTTAGAGATGAAAAATTGGGATGGTACTCTGAAAAAAAAATAGGCACTTGGAAAGAAAAGAAAAATGAATGATGCAGAAAGCCAAAAGAAAAAATATATATTGCATCAGAAGAAAAAGAAAAGAAAAAAGGGAACATCCAGACATCAAAAGAATGATGTGAAAAAGAAAAGAACATTCTGAAAATTGCTGAAAAAAAAATAGAGGAAGAATATCCCATTTTACATTATAAGACCTCTAAGTTTTCTGTTTAAAATATTTATTTTGATATGACCCGATCCCAATCCACATTTCATCCTATAAGGAAGTCCTATTGATCTTAAGTCTAAATATGGTATTTCATGTGAAAAATAAATGAGGGAAAATGATGGTGTTTGACTCAACGTTCTCAGGAAAGTGCCATCCATTCATGAGATCTATTTATTTTCTTTGGTCTTTGTCGTCTTTTCTAAATACATATGTGAGATATTTTGATTTGAATACATAAACTCTGATCACATATACCTTGTGAGAATAAACCCAAACGTCTAAGCGTTAGTCTTTATGAGAGATATATCTAGTGAGGTTTGAAGTTAAAACGCATTTTCCAAAGGTGGCTGCAAAGCTTGTGTATATTTGGAAAATGAAGATTATCTTAATATTGGCTAAGCACACACTACACTCCGGGTATAAGACTTATAAAATGAATTTTAGAGTTGTATGCTACTTAGATCTTTTGTCTATGTGTTTCTACTAAAGATGTTGATGTTTGTGGGTATCATCACTACAAGCCCTCACAAGACTATAACTCGTCCACTAGGGGTAACCTAGGGGTTTAAAGGCTTATTGCATACGATAAATGCAATTGAGAAAACCAGCAAAAGTGGTGTAGTCTAGGATTAGATTAGGAATTTTATTCCTATTTTTAATTTTTGTAGTTTTGCTCGAGGACTAGCAAAATCTAAGTTTGGGGTATTTGTTAAGACATGAAAAACTGCATTTTAACCCCTATTATTTGGACTAGTTAGCCTTTAAATTTTTATATATTAGATACAATTAATGTTGTTTGCTAGTTTTGTAGATAAATTTGGAAAGTAGAGGAAAATCAATCAAAACCAGTCATAAATTGCACATTTTATGCTTAAATTGGAAGAACTAGAATTTTAATAATTAAATTCTGACACTTTTAGGAATTTAAATGTAAATTGATTAATCTGGATCAAATTATGAGAGTCTATATTAATTCAATATTTTTAGATTTTAAGTGGTGAGTTAATTATTTAATTTTGGAGGAGAGAAGCTGCAATTCAAGGGCCGAAATTCTGAATTTCAAATCAATGGGTCATAAATCCACTCCAAATGGGTCAAGCTATGCTCCACATGAATTGTTAGACTCAAGCAGTCCATGTGCAATTCACAGTTGGGTCAGGCCATTGTGCAAGTCTAAGTCCAGCAGGCCCAAGTTCAAGATCATGAGCTCAAGTCCAAGGTGTCTATTTGAAGCCCAATTACCCAAACCCAATCCAATTACCCAATCCAAAGTCCATACTCGAAAATCCACCTTAAACCCTAAATCCACACGCCCAAAGCCTTGTCCCTCTCCATGTCATTCACACAACCCATTTGCCATCTTAAATCCAAACCATCCATTTCATGCATAGACTTAAGTAAACCCTAGAGCCACCTTACCTAATCCATTGCATACATAATTCATGTTAGATCTAGGCCATTCATTTCATCCATCATATAGGAAAACCTTTTAATCTCAACCCACCATTAGAAACCTTTCCAATTATATAATTTATAATTATCAAATTACCTAAGAACCATTAGATTTAGATCCCATTCAATCACAACCATCCATTCGTAAGACCCTAGATATATAATAACTTGGAACCCAAGCTACCCAATCTCAATCCATGAGCATATGCCTTGTCATTAACACATCATCTCCTAATCCCATGCAATCCACACAATTTTCCCATATCCATTTACACCTCATTCAAATTTTGCACATAGTCAACCCTCCACATCGTATTTTGTTTATCCAACCATTCTTTCATTTAAACTTTTAATCTCCACCTTTCATTCATCATTGCATTAAACAAACCCTAAACTCCACTTGTCAAATTCGAAAATCCCATATAATCTTACCTTAATTTCTTTGTTCAGCCACCAAGCCAATCCTTTCCCCAAGCCACAAAATTTGTGTACACCTATGTAACCCTAATATTTTCAACTTAAAATCCCATCCATCCATGTTCAAGATGATTTAATCTGAGCGATCCATCCATCACTTAAACCAAGATCAAATCTCAGCCGTGCATTTCAACCCAGGGCCTATAAATAGAGCACTGAGGCATACCATAGAATTCAAATTTGGTCATGAGCTAAAGGGGACTGGAGATTGAAGGAAATACAGAGGACAAAGAAGAGCCTACACGATTTTTAACACTGAGCTTTCATATTGTAAAATTTATTTTGATTATGTTTCTTGTATTTTTTCAATATATCTTGTACTTGAATTATTTCATTAAATAAATATAAGATAAGCTATTAGAACCCTGAAACATCCAATTTTTTAATTTCTTTTATGATTGTTTGATTTAATTTTAAGTTTATATTCTTTGTTTAATTAAAATGACATAATGAAATAGTTAGAACTTAGGTTTCATTAGATTCAAGTCTAAGGTTCCTATGAGACATAATAAATTAGTTAGATTTTGAATTTATTTTTTAAATCTAAGGATCTAAGGTTCGATTAATAAAATTAAAGTATATAAATTATAATCTTAATGAAAAGCATGAATGAAGATTTGAGTTTTTACGCAAATTTCAAATCTAGATCTTTTATTTATTTATTTGTCTTTGGCTATGATTGGTCTATTCCACTACCACCTTTAAATTATGCATTGTTCTGCTATTTCATTTATTTGCCTATTTATTTCCTTATTTCTTTTATTTGATTAGTTATTCAAGTTATTGTATTTGTCTGTTTGTTGTAAATTCAAGTTTATAATGTTGTTTAATTATTGTAAATTTTATGTGTAAATTCACTCTCCTTCTAACAAGATTCTTTATTCTTTAACTAGGATTGGATATGTGTTATTTTATTCTTAAACTTGTAATTTTAAATGGAGACAAGGAGTATCTAATTTCACCATTCAAATAAAGAGAGAAAAATATTCAATGGATCTAATTTGGAATTGTTAATATGATTTTAAAATCTTGTTTTCTTTAGATCTAACTTAATCTAAATTCTATGTTTTAGAATTCTCTTTCAAAATATTAATTCTAATTCTCATATCATATCTTTTTAA
Organism: Chimonanthus salicifolius; assembly: GCA_013350335.1. NCBI lineage: Eukaryota > Viridiplantae > Streptophyta > Magnoliopsida > Laurales > Calycanthaceae > Chimonanthus > Chimonanthus salicifolius. The sequence goes on from CM023540.1 coordinate 60,580,212, forward strand.
AGGGATATCAATTTAATTTATTTGATTTAAACATATATTTTGTGATTTCCTTTGGGTTCGACCTCACACTCATATGCTATACTATTTAATTGGTCCATATTCTTGCGAGTAATAAATGTACGATTTGCACAACAACCCGATTATCCGAAGAATTGGTTCACACGGGCTGCAATACATTATACATTGCGATTTGTTACAGTGCAATGCTTCACCTCAGGATGTATATATGCTCTACACTCGAAGCTATTCACAGCCCAGTGCCTCACACAGTGCATGAGGGTGAATTCTCTTCATATGCACATTACATCAATCAAAGCATATTAATATATGGATTAAATCCCTATCTAACCCAACAAGATATCTCACATAATCATATGATATTTTCCTCACTTAGCTTAACATGCATTTCTACAGCCCACCCACATGGAATTGCATTCAAAACCAACACATGTATTGTTCAACAAATATATCATATTACACTATGCTGAAAGTAAATTTATACATTCAGTGAAATCCCCCAATTTCTTAGGTCATAAAATTGCAGTAAATAAACAACTAGAATTTTAAACACATAAGAGAGAGGTAACAGTCCTCCTTTATCTTTTTTCTGTAAATTGGGGTACGCTTACCCAAGGAACCACAACTTAACACATTGCCAGATTCAAATCTAAACATGGATGTACGCATGTTCAATTTGTGAACTAGTTTCAAGACTGGGTGTTTTAACACATTTCAACAAAGCCCTGCAATACAAAAATATACACAAATACAAATATCATACGTTCCAAATTGAGCTATGGGTTGGAGACTAATCCTTTACACGATCAACCGAGTTTACCTAGTTAGCCCCTAGGAACAACTCGGCCTCAAACTCTGTTTCAGTATGGCTAGGCTTCGATTCCTGTACACTAGCATGTTCTCAAGTTTCCCCTTCAAAAACATTAAAATTATCCCTCTACGTGTGAGTAGTGTCAGGTATCACATTGTTTTCTTGTTCACATCCTTTCCATCAATATATTATCTATGGGCCCTCATCTTCGCCAGAGAACCAATGGTTTATGAATTTTCAGAGTTTAATGCAATATGCAATATAATTCAAAATGAAATAGTGTGGTTGAATATCCTCACCGTAAACTGGCGAGGTTTTGAAAAAGACTGAAAACAATAAGGGTATAAAATGTTTACAGAAAGCTAAGAGTGCTCCAACACATGCGTATATAAATCGATAATTAAATCTTTTTTCCTTTATCGATAAAATAAAAAACGTGCAAGTACATGTTAAAAGAGAAAGATCTCAGAAAACGAGGCGTCTACTAACACATGCGTAAATAAATGCACAAGAAGAGCTTTCAAGTGAAAGCGGCAATGAATCAAAATGAATAAAGGCAAAACAACATCTAAAGTGGGGTGTTTAAAAAAGAGTCGGCAATCAAAACACATCAATATAGAAAATAAGACACAATGCACGGTGTTTTAAAACATAAAGTAAATAAATTACTCAGTGCCTGGTCCTGAATTAGAGATCCAAGAGTTAAGTCCAGAGGGTACAGAAAGCAATAAAATCTATGGACTAGTCTAAATGGATATTACTAAGTTAGAGTTAGTCACATCCAGACCGAGAGGGCAAAGAAAGAGAAAAAGACATAAAGCAGTACACACCCTGACATTCAAGAAGTGTTTGGTGCAGTTCTCAGGTTTCAGAACAGGCTAAGCCTCTAGTAGACCGAGTGGAGCACAAAAAACTTGTAGAAATGGGCGATAATTCTATATGTTGAGTTAGACTAGTCCCTGTAATGCCCCGCCCTTTTCGATAATTTTAGAGTCTAATTTTTTTTTAAAATTATAATAAAACCTCAGAAAAGAGAGCGGGCGGCGTCACGACGCGAGTTAAGTTCAGACTACCCAAGTCTGAACCTTAACTGGCCACCCATGTGTACATGGACTAGACCATGATAATGAACACACATAGAACTAACATCAACATGCAGAATAACCTAGATTAATTGCGGAATAGAAAGACAAGATAGCAAGTAACAGTCTTAAACATTATTTATCATAGATCAACCATCCAAATGTTATCAACCTAATCAAACCATAGCAAGTAGTGAATTATTACATGTCCCACAAAAGTATTCAAAAGACAGTAATATAAAGTAGTTCAGTCCTTCATTCAAGCACTTAGGCTTGGCTCCCCTCCCAGTCAACGACCTTTCCTTTCCCTTTGCTTGTACCTGCAATCTCCTCTGAGGATAGAATTAGGGCGTTAGATCAACGCGCCCAGTAGGTTCCCGAATCAGGGCTACCACATGTTAGCATATAAAACATGCATATACATATCATAATACATGATAATCAAAACAGATAAAACAATGCTATGATGTATGCACATGCAATGAGCATCCCCCATCATGTACATTCATAGCCATCACTTGACGTGCCTTGCACCGTCAAGGTAAATTACAATACAACTTTCATCTCTTCATCATTGACTGATTCATATCATGTATTAGTCCTCCTGGCGGGACTCTTATCACCTAAGGAGACCAATGTGACTATGATCATCATGTTACTCCTTCTGGCGTGACTTGCACCACCGAGGCAGGATGTAACTTATAACTTGAAACACTGTAGAACCTCACTCATAATCCCATGTGTATGCATGAGATGCCAATGCCTATATGCCATTTGTTAATGCATAATATATCATTTGAAACACATATATTAAAACAAGAGTATCATAAGAAAAACTGGGTAAAAACCGTGGTTACAAGTAGGTAGGAAACCTACTGAAGAATCACTTCAGTGTATGTTCTTTCTTAGGCTTTATCCGGTCACCGCTCGCAGTCGTGCACCGTCACCGATATCCGTCACCTTATTCACATAAATCATGGACCAACTTTTAATCCCTTACTTTATTTGATTCCCATTTTTGAGTCTAAGTCCACAAATACCAACTCATGGTTGTGACGTTTATTTACAAACATGCCATTGCTACCAATACCTTGATTAAACTTTACAACTTAACCGTAACCTTAACATGGTTCAGTCATGTTTTGGACGACCAAAACAGCAAGCATAATTCCATTTTTAATCACACATACATCCATAAAATGGCCCATGAAAACAGTCCATGGGGTCTATGGTTTCCATGAATTCCAACATGAAAACCAACCCTCTTTTACATGGGGTTCGGCCCTCCATGTTGGCCGAACCCAATGGCTATGTTTACTGTTTTTAAACCTCATATAAACATGTATAAACAGTATATTAATATCAGGTTTTAACTCTCAAAGAAATCATCCAAAAACCAACACCATATCATGGGATTCGGCCATCCAAGATGGCCGATCCCCATGGTCCATCTTTTCCAATTTTACTCCAGTGATTAGACCACATATCTTCAGCCTTTTCTGGTATCCAAACCCATGTTTTAACCCTCTTTAAGCATGTATTTTAAATCTTAATAAAATATGTAAAAACAGTCCCCAAATGGATGGTTTTAAATTTCAAAAACCATAACCATTAACCAACTCTTTTCATGGGGTTCGGCCACCCAAAGTGGCCGAACCCAATGGTTCATTTCATTTCTTTTTGACACCTTCTTCCATGGTTTAGACCCTTGTCAAATTCGGCCATAGCATGGCCAAATTATGATATTCAAATCCATGCTTTCAATCTTTCCAAAGTATGTATCTTAAACCTCCAAAATCAGTCCTATACTTGCATGGTTTAAATCTCACAAAACCATCAAGATTAATCATAATATTTCATGGGGTTAGGCCATCCAAAGTGGCCGAACCCTATGTCCATGTTTTCCATCTAATTGAGCATAAAGGAATCATATTTTAACCCTTTGATAGATTTGACAATCACATGGCCAAATCATGTCTTATTTTACCCATTTTATTAACCATAAATCAATGGGAAAAACTTACGACTTTCCTTTGCCTTTTGCTCTTGACTTTTAATCCTTATTTCCTTAACTCCTTGCTGATTGTATGCTTGAATATTTGGTACCAAAAGCCTCTGCTGTTCCAGCAAAGAGCACCAATTGAAGAGAGGGAGAAAGAGATGGGAACAATTGGGTTTCCTTTGACAAAAACGGCCAACCATGGGTGTTTATTGTTTTTTGTAGTTCAGCCCCAAAACCTCTCAATTCCCTCATAATTTCTTGCTGAAAACGGTGGGCATTGGGTGCCATCCAAGGCACCCCTTGGCAGCTACCAATGCAGCCATTCAAATCCCCAAGCAACCCACCTCAAACCCATGCACTTATATTTAATATTTACCATGGAACTCACCAAAACAAGTCCCCAACGTGTGGGACTTGTTTTGGTTGGTTTGAGACCAGCTAAACTCTTCCAATTCCCCTTGGACTCACTGAATTTACAGCCCCTTGAGTTTCCATTTTGACTCACTCAACTCAAGGTATTTTTTATTCCAACCCAACTCATCACATTTAATGCATTTCATTTAATGCACATGAGTTAACTCACCTTTTGATTTAATTCCAACTCACCTCAGTCCCACTCAACTGATTTGACTCGTGTTTGAGCTCCCTTGAGGGTTCACACGGTCAACAATAGTCAACTTGACCCGTTGGGTCCACTTTTAGCTCCTTGACCCGTTTTTGACTCCATGAGCCAATTATGGTATTTTGGTCATTTGTAAATGGTTTTCACATATGGATCAAGCCTACCCATTTCTTATCCACTTGATTTCCAATCAACTAGGCTTAACCCCTTTAATTTAAATTCACAAAATGGTCAAATCATCCATTTTGACCCGATGGGTCCCATTTGGGCCCTTTGACCCATTTAGCCATTTTTGACCCAAATGATGAAAATTACCCATCCAATCAAGCTTAACACTCATAATGTGCTCATATGATTTTAATTTGAGCAATGGGCCCCAATATTTCCTTACTTATCATCACAAAATAATTAATTCAACACATCAGGGGCATTTTCGTAATTATCCACTTCATTGAGAAATTACCCATCCAATCAAACTTGACATTCCTAATGTGTTCACATGACCTTAATTTGAGCAATAGGCCCCACCATTTCCTTATTTACAATCATATTTATTGAATTCACCAATCCAGGGGCATTTTCATAATTATTCATATCTTTGAGAAATCGGGGTGTTACAGTCCCAAACAGAATGTTAGGCCCTAGAATCTGCTATTCATTGAGATTGAATATGGACTAGGAGGTTTGTAAATGGAGATGTTCCGTAAGTAGTAGGTGCTACGCCTCTAGGACATTCTGAACTGGTGTTCGGGATTCCAGAGCTTATCTCTTGGAAAAGAATATGAGAATGGACCTATTGCACGAAATACCTATGGAAACCAGAGTGTGCAAATGTCCTGAAGAAACTAGTAAATACTCATTGCTTAAAGGAAACAATCAAACGGTCAAAATATAAATTTTCAACTCAAGAATCCAATTTTCCAACTTTTGAGAACAATTTTGAAAATTCCAAACATGTCCCCATCTTTTCCAAAAATACCACTTGTGTCCCTAAAAGAAAACAACACCTACGGGTTCGACCGGTCGAGCAGTGTCACCCCCCCCGCCCTGCCAGGGCCAAGATGTGAGATTTTTGTTTCTAACTGATCACATATGAGATACCTAAGGGTTTCTACTTTTACCATTCCATACCATACAACGAAAACCTAAAAATAAAATGTCACACATGCTCTATCATGTGGACTCAAGCATGTACCATATCTTTTACAAAGAATAGACAAAATACTTATACATACATCAGAATTGCACATTAGAACCATAACTAGAAATATTACCGTTAGAATTCCGACCGTTGTGCAATAAGTGCACTCCCAACGGTAATATTCTTTCGTGGTCGACATGTCGTTTGTCGCCGATGGGTCGACACTTATGGTACCGAGGGGTCGGTTCATACGACAGGCTCATTCTGGTGCAAAACATGCTTGACATTATTTTCAACTTAGAAACCTATTACCCAGAACACCTTTCGCCCATACCGATGGGTTGGTCCTGGTACTCTCGATTGGTCTTTGAATGCCGATATGTCTGTTTCTTCGAGAGTCCACATGAGTTCAAAGTTTCAGAACTCAAGATCTTAATCGAGGAGTCATTGACCACGAGGGTCGTTTTAGCCTTTCACCTAGGGGTTGGTGCATATGAGACTCTCGATCAGAGGCATACCCAAAATGACAGTTCAATGTTCCAGAACCTATGTCATTCGGGCCGACCAGTCTTTGACCATGATGGGTCGATCCTAACTACACCGAGGGGTCGGTGAGATAGACTGGTCGTGCTTATAGTGAACATATTTTCGAGTTTGCTTCCATTTCACTATCGAGCATCCTCACTAGGCTTTTTATGATTTAACCATTTGTTCTTCTAAGCCTAGGGATAGTCATCTCTAATGTGTGGGTACCACCTAAAGTCATCTATGGCCATAATAGTTGTTTTGTGATTGCCATAATGATGAGCCTCAATCCGGTGGAGCATGATCTTCACTCTTGATCACCTTGGGTCTTCAAGCTTCTAGCAAGTACTTCTTTCCGAGTCATGGAATTGATAAACTTAGGGACTTGGCCAAGCCGAGGCACTAACAAACATGTCATCACTCCAACAGTTTATACACTTAGAAATAATTCAATTTTTTCTATGAGGTCTACACCCTAACATAGTTCTAGATCAAATGCATGTTCTTTCCTTTTAAAAAACAATACCCCGATTAATCTACATCTGTAGTGTACACGGGAACCGCGAATACGTTATACACATGCAACCTTGTTACAGTCCAGTGCTTCACCTCAGTACGTATATACGATCTACACCTGGGCTTTCACATCCCAATATATAATAGATCAATGGCTGTATCAAACTAAACTATGCTGTAAGTAAACTTATTACACTTAGTTTAACTCCCCACAAACCGGGGTAAATAAATTGCAATAATAACAACTCTAATTTAAAACGCATAAGAGAGTAAGAAGAAGGCAGTAACATCCTCTTTTACCATTTCTGGTGATCGGGTACGTCTATCCTTTAATTATCATTAGGCCAGATAAATGCACGCATATACAATCATAAAGAACCAGTTTCAAAACTGGGGTATTTTACCGCGCAATTCACACAAACCCTGTAATACACAGTTATACACGAAAATACAATAGCATGTGTTCCTATTGGGACAACTAGTTGGAAATTGATCCTTTACACGGTCTCCAACTTTTAACCAGTTAGCATCTAAGCACATAACTGGGTCCTATACACCATTTCAAGATGACTAGGCCTCGGCTCCCGTATACTATCATATGCTCACGTTTCACACTTAGAAACACATTTTATCCCTTAACATGTGAGTAGTGTCGGTATCACATTCTAGTCCCGATCACATCTTTTCTGTCAGTATTTTAACCATGGGCCCCATTATTGTCATAAGACCAATGGTATAAAAGTTTGAATTTTCAATGCAATATGCGATGCATTTCAACATAAGACATTGTGGTTGAATCTCCTCACTGTTTAACTAGCTAGTGTTTTGAAGAAGAATGTAAAATTTATAACTGAATAAATATACTAATACAGAATTTTAGTGCATACTAACACATGTGTAAACAAATTTATATTTTAACAATTTTAGGTCCTTTAATTAAGAAAGTAAAAAACGTGCAAGTACACGTTTGAAAAGGAAGATCTCAGAAAGCAAGGCATGCACTAAGACACGCGTAAACAAATGCAAAATAAGAGCTTTCAAGTGGGAAAAAAAAAACTGAATCAAAAGTAAGAAGTTAAAATTACACCTAAAACGGGGTGTTCTACAAATACTCGACAATCAAAATACAGATGAGAAAATAACGCTCAAAGCATGCCTCTTTAAAACATAAATTAAATAAATTACTCAGTGTCAGGTCTCGTATTTTCTCCGAGCAATCGCCACAAAATAGTTATTGAGAGTTCAGTCCAGAGGGTACAAAAAGTAGTAAATGATAGTAAGCAGCAAACATGTTAACGTTCAATAGGTGTTTTGGTGCAGTCCCTAGGCGTCGATACAGGCTTAGACTCCAATAAGCGGAGTTTTGCACGAAACACTTGTGAAATGAGCGATATTCATATCTGTAGCTCTAGCCTAGTTCTGAGTAGAACGTTCGTCTCGAGAATCTGCTCTTCATTCAGATGGCATATAGACTAGGAGGTCTATAGATGGAGATGTTCCAAAAGACATTCTGAACGGGTGTTCAGGATTCTAGAGCTTATTCCTCGGAAATGAGTCTGAGAATGGACCTATAGTGCACGAAGTACCTAGGAAAACTAGAGTGCTATAAGTTTCCTAAGAGAGATAGAATTTGGCCCAAAGGGAAAAAATGAGAAAAACCTATATTTAAATGACAGTAAATACTCAGTGCTTAAAATAAACATTCAAACGATCGAATACATGAATTTTCCTCAAAAAAATCAACTTTCAGACTTTTGAACTTTTCCAAAACTACCATTTATATCTTCCAAGAAAATATTCTGGAAAAATCTCCAGAAAATGAGCCTCACGTTCGACCGGTCGAGAATCATTGTTCGACTGGTTGAGTATGTTGGACCGGTCAAGCATTGTCAAGTTTGACACTATTCACCTTCTGTAATGTTCAACTGGTCAAGCTTGTTCGACCAGTCGAATAGTCTACCTATTTTTTTCTCAGACTTCCACCAGTTATTTTCTCTGAAAATTTGGACAGAGCTTATTCTTAATATGAACTACAAAAGGAGAAAAAGAAATAGAAAAGAGAACACACCTAGGTTTCCCAGAAATTTAAGCAAAATCAACATTGTAACTAAGTTCCAGAAGAAACTGAAAGAAACTAAAGAATAATAGGAAAAAAATTGAAAGGAACAGAGGTGAGAGAGCGACAGAACTGGATTTTAAATCATCTCAGGTCTCCATTTATAGATTATTTAGAGAGTCCCCAACCGTTAGATTCTCAGATGAGGTGGATGGTTAAAAAGAATTGCTTCAACCTCTTTTCTTCCTCCGTTTTTTTTTTTACCTTTAAATCAAATATTCTCGTAATAAATATCTTTAGTTTAGGTATTTAGAAATCCTGTTGACAAAATCTGAGGTATTTAGAAATCCTGTTGACAAAATCTGACACCACAAGTGGTTTCAGAGCACGTGATTTACTTAGGTTCGTAAATCACGAAATTGTTTTGACATAAAAAGCCCATTGATACAACAGCAAAGGACGTTTTAAGGAAATCGACAGTCCACCCTTTGAGAAGTTGACGTCTAAGATTGGGTGTCTTAAACGTCAAATTAAAGGGAATCCTGCTGATAAAATAAAAAATGTGCAAGTACATATTAAAAGAGAAAGATCTTGGCAAGCAATGCATGTACTAATACATACGTAAATAAATGCACAAGAAGAGTTATCAAATGAAAGCAAAAATGAATCAAAATGAATAAAGGCAAAATAACACCTAAAGCGGGGTGTTTTAAAAATAGTCAGCAAATAAAACACATCAATGAAGAAAATAACACCCAATGCAGGGTTTTTTAAAACATAAAGTAATCTAATTATTGAGTGCCTTGTCTCGAATCAGAGATCCGAGAGTTAAGCCCAAAGGGTACAGAAAGCAAAAAAACTCGTGGACCTAGTCTGAATGGATGTTAGTAAGTTAGAGTTTGCAAAACTGACTAAAATTTTTTTTAAAAAAAAAAAATTAAATAACACCGAATTCGTGGTGCTTTAAGAAGGTTAGGCACTGAAAACACAAAAAAAAGGTTATCAACGGATAATAAGTACCGTGGCGTATTGAGATTGGCCCAGCCAAGAAAGTGAAAAACAGGGTTTATCCACAACTAAGTTTACACTTTATTTAAAAATTACAAGACTTTAAATAAACAAGAAATCAGTCAAATACATGAATTTTGATCAAAGTAAATCATTTTAACAATTTTTTCAAATTTTGCAAAAATTACAATTTTGCCCCTAACACTATTAAAAAATAGCCCAAAAATGGGACCAATTCCTCCTTCAACTCGATTCCATGTATCAACTGAGTCCGTACTTTGATAGAATCTAGGTCCTTTTGTTGTGTTTGCAACATCAGCCTTATAAGTTTTGGTTGTTTAACCTCGTTTTATGCTTGAACCGGTCCATTATCTTCCACCAGATGTAGGTCGTACTCACTTACTATAACCATCATGTTGCACTGTAGAACTGCCATACAAGCTACGTTGCAACTAGTCTTCCTACTCAAGGCATCCGCTACTACATGTTCTTTCACTGGATGGTAAAAGTGCTCAAAATCATAGTCTCCTAGCTATTCCATCGACCTTCTTTGTCTCATGTTCAACTCGTTCTGAGTGAACAGATATTTGAGACTATGATGATCAGAGAAAACATTGAATCTCTCACTGAACAAATGAAGTCTCCAGAGTTTTAAGGTGAACATTACGGTTGTTAGTTCTAGTCATGAGTCGGGTAATTTTGCTCATGTCCATTCAACTGCCTAAAGCCATAGGCTACAACTCTATCTTCCTGCATTAGCACGTTGTTGAATGTCCAAATTTTAAATTTATAAATTGATGAGCACAGTAAAATGACTATTTTACCCTTGATAATTAGATTAGTTAGCGCTTGAATTTTGTATATATTATATAATTGATGGGATTTTGGAATTTTGTAGGAAAAATGTTGATTTTAAAGAAAAGAAGTAAAATTTGAAGAAAAATGAATAAATTGGAAAATTGATGAAAGTGGACCCATGTCCATGTCCAGAAGCCCACAAAATTCCAATGGATTGGATTAAATCTAGATGGTTAACAATGTTTCTCAAATACTATGTTAGAAAAAGTTTAGTGAGCTTAACAGTACCTGCACCAATTCTATTTGGTTCTGTTTGCTTTTTGAGGTGATCATTAGAATCGATTATGGGACAAAATTGTACAGGTGTTGAGTAGTTGGGTGGATCCAGTCACAGCAGCGGTTTAGCCATACAACACATGTACCATATGACAAGTTGTAAATTAGCCCAAGTCCTACTTAGAATCAAAAGGGAAGGCAACAACTCAGCATAATTGTAACAGCAAACAGAGAGTGGAAAGATAAAAAGATAAAGAATAAATTCTTAATCATTGTTCAAACTGGTCTCATAGCTACAATCAACGTCCAATGTGCAGTAAGATCTAATTAGGCAACCAACATACCAAACAACACCAGCAGATATGTTTGTGAAGAGGCAAAGGAGTTGTCTTTTGAATGAAAAGAGATGGGACAAGTGTAAGAAAATCAGCTAGCAAAGAGAGAGTTTGGGGAGACGAAACTAGAGCGGTGGGCATCAAGTTGCATTACAGGGACAACAATAAAATATTGTAGTGTTTTTGGTAAAGCAGTAAAAAGAGTAGAAGCATTATAAAAAAAAAAAAAAAACAGCAGCGTGTTTCAACCAGAGTGATCAAAGGGTGTTGTTGTCCCATTCACATGCACCTGTACCAACCCAGAGTGATACGAATAAAATAAAGAGAACAACCAAAGGAGAGAGTAGAGGCAAGTCTGACATTGAGAATCGAAAGAAAACGGGACTGATTTGGATTGTTACAAATAGCTAAGGGTTATTTCAAATTGAAATTGTTCAATGTTTTGATTGACATGGTTCAACAGTTGCAGCAAACCAGCAAGATACAAATTGTGAAGCAGCATGGCAGTATGGAAGAGAGGAGTCCATGGCCAACCTTAATCACGCATGCCCAAGTGTATGGCCGACCTTGACACGTGCTTAAACCATAGCCTTCTTTCCTCTTTTGTCATTCCCTCATTTAGATAACCCATCCTTGGCTGTTCGTATACCCTTCCTCTCTGAGATACATGCAATCTTAACCACTTAATTAACCTCCTTTCCTTAATGGAATAAGCCATCCCAGCCATACACCTACTCCTTTCTATACATGTGATTTTCGATCCTAAACCATTGGTTCCCTTCCCTTTCTCTTATAAATAGAGGCAATGAGAATCCAATGAATTTCAAACTTGACATTGGACTTTTTGGAGCATAGAGAGGAGAAAAAGAAGAGGAGAAAGAAGAAGAAGAGGCTAAGGAATTATTGAACTTAAGGTTTAAAGGTTGGTTTTTTTAATTTTTCCTTAATTCTTCTTTTTTTTTTTTTTTTTGTATTTTCTCTATTTAATTACATGAGTTGTAATTTTTAATTCTTCATTTTATCAATGACATCAAGACAAGCTCTTTAGATCAATGGTTTTCCATTTGATGATTAGTGATTATGATAATTTGATTTGATTATTAATTCTTTTAAAGAATGCATGTTTTGATTTAATCATAGAATTTTCATCTTAAACATTCAATTTTTTGGAAGGTTTAGAAACTTAATTTTCCACTCTAAGGCTCTTTTTAAAAGTAGGTGAAGAATTTAGATTTGGAATCTTATGTTGAGTTCTCTCTAGGCCCAAGGTTTAATTTGATTATTTCTTATTTAATGAAACTCATGTTTTTCTTAATTAGATTAATCATGAATGAAAATTTTGAATCAATAATTATTAATAAATGTGAGCACCATGTTCTAGGTTTTCATTTTATTTGTAAAATATTGAAGATAATGCCACCTTAATCTTCAATCCAAATTCCACTGTAAATGTGTACAGAAGTTGTTTAGGTGTTTTAAATTTTATTTTGTTTTTTAAAATTCAAAAACTCATCAAATTGGAGAACTAGGTTGGTAATTAAGTAATTGCATCTTAATTTTGTTTTCTAAGTTAGATTAAGATTGTTTGTATTTTTGGATTAAATCCACCATCTTAATTTGATTCAGGTAAAAATTGATTTTCCATTTTATTTTCTATCTTTCGAAGGTTTCTAATTTAAAAATAAATTTCATAGATTAGATAAATAGCTCCATATTTATGATTTTTCTCCTTGTTTTCGAAATTTCCTACATTATGTAATTCAATGGTGTATTTTCACAGATATATTTTCTTAAGTTCCGATGGGTTCGACTTTGCACTCAATCGTTATATTATTTAATAGTTCGTGTGCTTGCGAGTTATAAATTTAAAATTTGCACAACAAGTTTTTTTTTTTTTTTATGCAACCCAATCTAACAATACAATACTCAAAGAAAATATGCAGACAATAATCAAACAACTAAGTTAATGCATGAGACTAACACCCTAATATGCATGAGCAAATTAAATATGTAATTTTTTTTTATGCAAAATAAAATGCAAACACCCAACGAAAATCTATATGAATGCATGGAAAAATTAAAAAATTAAAGAAAATGAGCTTAGACACTTACCTTGGCCTGTAATGCTTACTTCTGGAAATTTTAGAGTGCACGATTAAAATCCCTGCAAAATAAAGCACCACAAACTTTGGTGAAGATTCTGAATCTCATAAAAAGAAATGCATGATTCCTAAACTAATGAAATTTTCCTAATCTTATAATTAGTGGAGGAAATTAAATAATTGGAACCTAATTAAAAAGTCTAAATTATATTAAGACCATAAACAAATTTAAATTAATATCCACTAAATTATTCCAAATTAGATTTTCAAGTAAGTCCAAAGTTGTTCCATGATTTTTTTTTTAGACATTGTAATTAGAACATTCCAAATTTAGATCTATTTTCTAATAATAGAATGTGACTAAATTATATTAAAATTCTAAGATTAGAAAATGCTAAAAAGTCAAACTAGCTATTTCTGGAAGTTTTTAGAAATAAAAATCTCCAAAAATAATTTTTTTCCTAAATTTAGTAGCGATTCCAAATTTAGATATTCACTTTATTTTTATTATTTTTAGAAGTTTCTAAATAAGGTAACCTTCTAAAATTAGAGTTTCTAAGAAAATTAGAAATTTCTAATTTTAAAGAGTTTCCAAAAATAGATATTTCTAAAATTAACATTATTTCCAAAAATAAATAATTCCATGGTGATTTTTTAAGTTCCCCAGCAATAGCGCCAAAAACTTGTTGTGCAAATTTTAAATTTATAACTCGCAAGCACACGAACCATTAAATAATATAGCAATTGAGTGCGAGGTCGAACCCATCGGAACTTAAGAAAATATATCTGTGAAAATACACCATTGAATTACGTAATGTAGGAAATTTCGAAAACAAGGAGAAAAATCATAAATATGGAGCTATTTATCTAATCTATGAAATTTATTTTTAAATTAGAAACCTTCGAAAGATAGAAAATAAAATGGAAAATCAATTTTTGCCTGAATCAAATTAAGATGGTGGATTTAATCCAAAAATACAAACAATCTTAATCTAACTTAGAAAACAAAATTAAGATGCAATTACTTAATTACCAACCTAGTTCTCCAATTTGATGAGTTTTTGAATTTGAAAAAACAAAATAAAATTTAAAACACCTAAACAACTTCTGTACATATTTACAGTGGAATTTAGATTGAAGATTAAGGAGGCATTATCTTCAATATTTTACAAATAAAATGAAAACCTAGAACATGGAGCTCACATTTATTAATAATTATTGATTCAAAATTTTCATTCATGATTAATCTAATTAAGAAAAACATGAGTTTCATTAAATAAGAAATAATCAAATTAAACCTTGGGCCTAGAGAGAACTCAACATAAGATTCCAAATCTAAATTCTTCACCTACTTTTAAAAAGAGCCTTAGAGTGGAAAATTAAGTTTCTAAACCTTCCAAAAAATTGAATGTTTAAGATGAAAATTCTATGATTAAATCAAAACATGCATTCTTTAAAAGAATTAATAATCAAATCAAATCATCATAATCACTAATCATCAAATGGAAAACCATTGATCTAAAGAGCTTGTCTTGATGTCATTGATAAAATGAAGAATTAAAAATTGCAACTCATGTAATTAAAAAGAGAAAACACAAAAAAAAAAAAAAAAAGAATTAAGGAAAAATTAAAAAAACTAACCTTAAAACCTTAAGTTCAATAATTCCTTAGCCTCTTCTTCTTCTTTCTCCTCTTCTTTTTCTCCTCTCTATGCTCCAAAAAATCCAATGCCAAGTTCGAAATTCATTGGATTCTCATTGCCTCTATTTATAAGAGAAAGGGAAGGGAACCAATGGTTTAGGATCAAAAATCACATGTATAGAAAGGAGTAGGTATGGCTGGGATGGCTTATTCCATTAAGGAAAAGAGGTTAATTAAGTCGTTAAGATTGCATGTATCTCAGAGAGGAAGGGTACACGAACAGCCAAGGATGGGTTATCTAAATGAGGGAATGACAAAAGAGGAAAGAAGGCTATGGTTTAAAGCACATGTGTCAAGGTCGGCCACACACTTGGGCATGCGTGATTAAGGTTGGCCATGGACTCCTCTCTTTCATACTGCCACGCTGCTTCACAATTTGTATCTTTCTGGTTTGCTGCAATTGTTGAACCATGTCAATCAAAACATTGAACAATTTCAATTTGAAATAACCCTCAGCTATTTGTAACAATCCAAATCAGTCCCGTTTTCTTTCGATTCTCAATGTCAGACTTGCCTCTACTCTCTCCTTTGGTTGTTCTCTTTATTTTATTCGTATCACTCTGGGTTGGTACAGGTGCATGTGAATGGGACAACAACACCCTTTGATCACTCTGGCTGAAACACGCTGCTGTGTTTTTTTTTTTTTTTTAATAATGCTTCTACTCTTTTTACTGCTTTACCAAAAACACTGCAATGTTTTATTGTTGTCCCTGTAATGCAACTTGATGCCCACCGCTCTAGTTTCGTCTCCCCAAACTCTCTCTTTGCTATCTGATTTTCTTACACTTGTCCCATCTCTTTTCATTCAAAAGACAACTCCTTAACCTCTTCACAAACAAATCTTGTAACTACCTGTCCCGCTACGAGTACATTAAAGCCGACACGAACTCCCAAAACCAAACTAAGATTATTTCGGGTACATTTTTTTTTTAAACTGAGACACCGCTCCTGCAACCCACCCCAATCACGGGCAACCCATAAAGAAACCAAAAACTGTAAGCATCAAGCATAACTACAAATTATAGCATCATCCCATTATTACATTTATCCAGCTCAATGAAAAGTACATAGCTACAGCTGCAAGCCCAACGTCCGATTGAGAGTCCTGCCGACCCTTTCCTCTATGAAGTACCTATGAGATAAGGGGTGAGCTCTACATGCCCAGTGAGGGAAACACATGCATCATCTGACATCAAGCATATACTACATATAATCATATGAACACATCAATGTCTATGATGTCTACATGCATGACCGTGCAAGCGTGCGCCTACCCTAGCACACGGGCCCACATTTGTCGGGTCTCCAGTACATCATCTAACAAACTCAATGCAACTCTAGGGAAACTCCCTCGTATGCCCATCCACTGCGGTCCACCCATCCACGGGTACACGGACCAATCCTCAACTAGTTCAAGGTAACTAGCTCTCAACCAGTCCTATGACAACCCATACACATACTACAACCAACCCATGAGTCGGGTCCAATAGAGTCCCAAAAGGACTTTCACATAGGGGTAACTACTGCGCCAATCCTCAACGGACTGCCAACTAGACTCATTTGTGGTCTCCACACAACCGGCATAAACACCCCTCACTGGAATTCTATAGGTTTTCTACCTAGTGAGCCGGCCGAACTCACTCGTTAGGCGCCCATAAATTCCTGGTGAGTCAACACCCATAGATTATCCATGCCCCGAAGGTGTCCTAGTCCGAAACATTATACCAACTCACACCACAGGGTGTCCCCACCATATAGGTGTCCTAGCCTAAAATACCATACCTCAGACTGTACCCACCCTGCAGGTGTCATAGCCTGGAACATCTCATCACACCAGACCGCAAGCTGTCCCCACCCTACAGGTGCCTTAGCCTGGAACATCTCATCACACCACACCGCAAGTTGTCCCCACCCTACAAGTGTCCTAGCCTGGAATATCACACCGCACCATCCCTCGACCAATGAGCGGGCGAGCACATCCTCAGCCTACTCTGTCATCCGGGAATCACAAACCATACCAGCGAGAGCTGTCCCTCACTACATCATCCCTCGACCAATGAGCAGGGCAAGCACATCCTCAGCCTACTCGATCGCCCGGGGAATCACAAACCATACAAACGGGAGCTGTCCCTTACCGCTATCATCCCTCGACCAATGAGCGGGCGAGCACATCCTCAGCCTACTCAATCATCCAAGGATCACAAGTCATACTAGCGGGAGATGTTCCTCTGGACTCTCAGGCACCTCGCCCTCCAAACTGGACAACACCTCACTCATAGGCCTGTTTGAAGATCACACACAGGGAAAACTTCAACCCATGTCCAGCCACTGGGTAGCCCATAGTCCAACCACACTTCTACTGCGCGGTCCTACACAACATTCCCACCCTAACTACCCGACAAGGTAGGGGGAGTCTCTAGATCCTGATGTTGCCTAGTACCCATGCCCCCACCGACATCCCACATACGTTAGCTATATGTATGCACAATTAACTCTGCACCTACACATGATATTAACATAGTTCATCACATAATAATCAGGTGTATACATCACTATTAATCACGGGTTGGCATGTTAACATCCAAACATGTTATAATGTCTAGCAATCCAACTAATTATCACATGATCATATAGCATATTATCAAAATGATATATCACACCATAATCAGACATATACCACCACATATCACATGTTCGAATGTTGGCATCTTAACATATTATCAATAAAAATAAACTCTAATCATCTCACCATATAGCCAATCAATCATGACATCAGATAAGAAACTCACATAAGCCTATGCAAGCATCGAATACGAATACACTCGGATGGGGACAAGCCACATAATGGTATTAACAGTTCCCTTGCCGAGTGGCTCATAACAACAGGGACCCCCATTCGCCGCATTCCGTACCCACACATTTGATAGAATAGTAAGATGCATAGATGCATGATAAAAGCGGTCATAAGTTCCCTCATCGGTGTGCTTGTTGCTAAAATCCAAAGCGAGAAAACAGATCCGCTGGGTTGAAGGAAGTTCAATCTGTTGAAACGAGAGCACAACGATAAGTAACCAAGCAAAACAGGTCAAACTAAGTCGGGCCTACAAATGGGCCCGAACGCGAGTCGGGTCCAAATCGAACTGAAGTGGGCCCAAAACTGAAAAGTGGGTCCAAAATTGGGCCAAGCTCAAAACTGAGCCCAAAACTGGAAACTGGGTTTGAAATTGGGTCGGGCCCAAAATTGGGCTGAAACGGGCCGGGCCGAATTGGGTCTAACCTGAAATCGGGTAGGGCCAAAGGTCGGCTGGACTAGGGCTGGGCCTGACTGGCCGAAGTGGGTCTGGGCCGTTGATTTTATATCGACGTTTTGCCTCTAATTGACACGCTTTTGACATCAATTCTTATTCAAAGTTTTACCATCTAGCCTAAATCTAGTGCTCTGAATCCATCCGTGGAATCAGGTTTACTTAGTAGGACCCTCTACATATCTAAACCAATTAAGCAGCTTAAAATTTATTAAATTTTTTAACATGCTCTAAGGTAGAAAGAAGTTTCACCTCCTTCCAAGTCAAACTTGAGTTGTTGGAAAAGAGGAAATTCTAACTATGACCTCCTTGTAAAAAATTGTGCTTCTCACGTGCAAATTTCCAAGCTCAATAGTTCTGGACCCATGGTACATGGACTTGGGCGTTCAAAAATACAATTTCTAGCTTAGTAGCATGCTAAAATTAGCCTCCTCTGGTCCATGAAATTTTTGCAAATTTTGAGCAAGATAAGGTCCTTATTGATATGTTTGCATATAAACGAGAATATATCTAAAAATATTAAATATTCAAAAAATAATTTAAAATAATCAAACTTGTGAGATCTTAAAGGACTTGTTTAAAATTGGATTGAATAATTTTTATGAGACTTCTTATTTATGTTCAGATCTTTTAATGAGCTAGCAAATGGAGTGAAAGTACACTTCATTTATAAAACAAATGGTTAGAATTTAAACAATAATTTAATATAGTTAAGATTTATACAACCTAAAAATCTTAACCTCTATGACTGGATAAGATGATTGTTTAGGTATTTCATTGGATGAAAATATTTATTTAGATGACTTATAATATGAGGAAAATTTGAATTCAATGTAAAGTGTAAAAATGTAGTGAATAAAAATAATTTGAAGTCATACAAATATGGAGAATTATAAAAAATTACTTCTATAATTTGATAAAGATGATCTTATTTAGATTTCATATTAGATTGAAGATCTTTGAAATAGACCCATCACACTAGATAAAAATAACTTAATTATTTAATAAATTTACTTAATATTGATTAAAAAATATTCGTATTAAAAGAATGTGTAATTTGGTCCTGTTAACAATTTTCCTTTTCTAAAACATAGTCCAAGAAAAATGTCACATTGTCTCAAATTCTCATCCATCCAAAGTAAAATCTACGGATAAAACTGGTTTACTGAAATTCAAACTATCCTTTTCAACTGAGTTAGAATGATCAAAGGCGGATAGATTCGTAAGACTGAAACTGAGAAGAGGAGGAATCAGACAGCAAGTGGTGCAACCAGAGCACCAATCTTCTGTACACAACTTGAGAAATTGTCAAATCTAAGCCGTTGTTCACTAACCATAAGTGTTAGTTGTGTTATTTGTTGCTGCCATTCTT
This sequence comes from Chimonanthus salicifolius, assembly GCA_013350335.1. Taxonomy (NCBI): domain Eukaryota; kingdom Viridiplantae; phylum Streptophyta; class Magnoliopsida; order Laurales; family Calycanthaceae; genus Chimonanthus; species Chimonanthus salicifolius. The sequence continues at coordinate 60,599,882 of CM023540.1, forward strand.
AAAATACTTTACATTAAACTGTGGCTTGCCCCATTAGGACTTTTGTTTTTTATTCACTTACTTCCTACCATCATTTGCCATAATTATATTCTCCAACGCTAGTTCCATTTCTCCGTGTCAGCTCTTTCGGCATATTTCCTTCAGTTTTTAAATTAGTTTTACATACATAATTTTTTATTCAAATTGATTTATTTTTTAATATTTTGAGATATTTAATTATAAAATTACATTTTAAAAATTAAAAAATTAACCATGGTCAAATTGGGTACTTTCGTTAAGGTTTTTCTATTAATTTCTTAAAATATTTTGAACCGTGATAAAATAAGATTTAAATTGTCTAATCGAGTCTCCAAAACGGTGAACTTAATGCATGTAAACCCGATTTATGGACCTGTAGGCCACATTCAGACAGGATACATAATCATAATTGTTAAAATAATATTATTTAATATACAAAACTTGTAACCGATTCAATCTTTATATAATTAATTGGATGTTGTGTTTGAGTTCGAGTTTTAAGAACCTTAAGTAGGTACCATCTTTTATAATTTATATGTGTTTAATGAAATTTGATTTTTTCTCAATAATTATAATCAATATTCAAAATATTAGCACTGTCAACTATAGAGTACATCATCTCATGTAATTATAAGCAGGGTAGAAAATATCGGCCCATATCGTATCGGTCGATATATATCGGTTTTTTGAACTCGATCCGATAAGTATTGTCCGTACAATGATGATATCGGCCGATATGGCCAATTTATCGGCTATATATATAGATATATATATAGGCTCAATATCAGCCGATAATAAAAAAAATAGTGCCCTTTTTTTTAAAGAAAAAAAATCAATTTTGGATGTGGACCTGGATAATATCTCGGCCAATATCGGTAGATAACGGTCAATATTTTCCTTTTTAAATTTTCAAAAAAAAAAAAAAACAAGGCAGGTTTTGCGGTTTTTAAATTTTTTTAATTCAGAAAATTAAAAGAAAAAAACACAATCGGTTTTTCAAAAAAAATAAAAAAGGAGAGATTTAAAAGGCATACAATCCAATCTTGAATGATATAAGGACGTTTAAGATTTTATTCATCCACTATTATTTATATTTTATATATTTCATTTAACATATTTGACTCATTATTCAAATGTTAAAATGTAGGACTATTAAAAATATATTGATAATAAAATCGACAAATTCTTTACCTGCTTATGCAAATGGCACTTTGTTGGAACCCTTGTCCACCAAAAACTTCAAAGTTTATTTTACATACTTTGTGAATGCTTAAATCTGAAAGTAGAGATAAGAAAGGTAGAGAAGAATTAACATTGCAAACTTTTGTACTATTGGTTTTTTTATGTATGTCAATGGTTAAAATTCCAATAGCATGCAAGCATTTTGTACCAAGTTAGCTGAATGGTTAAAATTCTATGCATGCAGGCTCGGTACCCACTTAACCTATGTATATAAATGGTTAAAGTTTCAAGAGCAATTCTTAAAATTCCAGCAGCATGTAAGCTTGAATGCAAGCTCTTAGAATTCCTACAGCATGCAACCTCTTAGAATTCCAACAACATGCAGGGCTTTCTTTTCATGCTCATCTCTGCCCCAATCAGAAAATGAGGTGCCACTTCATGGAGAAACCAACGGTACTCAACAGTAGTTCTCATTTCCAAATGGTTAAGGCTTAAAGCTCCTTTATTTTCTTTCCATAATACTTAATATTAAACAGCTACTTGTTGGCCACTCTCTTTTAAATTGTTCTTTCTCTATCTTCTCTCCCCTTTTACACACACGTTAAGAGGGTCCCACCGTGAGGTTTTTGGTAGATGTAGAACTGGGTTTTGTTGTTGGGCTAGTTTGGATTCAAACAGAAAGACACTCAGGATGCAATTGGGACGATAGTGTAGGAACTCGATCGGTTGTGGGTTGGAGAGCAAGAACATTTGCAAAGTTTGAGGGAAACTGGTGAAAAAATGTGGAGATTGGTGAGGCGGACAACCAATCTGGGTGCAAACAAAGTATGTTCGGATACTTCTCATTTAAATTTAGGTGGCTTGTAAAATTAGGAATAAAACTAAAAAATCATAATACTAATCATTAAATTTATCAAAATTTTCTTCGATAATTTTTCATATATATATCATTTCTCTTCATTTTATTGTTAATTTTAACACTTTCGAAACTTAAATAAATATTTTGAATATGTAAAAGACCGACACTTAATGAAAAAATCACATATTCAAGAAGCTCCAAATTTTCTGAAATCACCATAATTTTTTTGGACCTTTTTACTATTTATTGCAAATATCGTAGGAGAGAGAAAAATATCGGTCGATAATTCTTCATACCGGCTAATTATCCGCCAAAGCGTTTTTTTGACCCCTGATTATAAGTACTTATCCATGAGTTTTCTTTCTCATTAATATTTATATATATGATAATCGCCTCTCATTATTATTATTATTATTTTCATTTATGCTTTTGATTTAAACTTATAATGCATATATTGTAACTTTTATCTTTTTTCACTCTAAATATTTTTGAAACTCACAAAGATATTTTAATTTAAATTTTTTATATAATTTGATACATGAAACAATTCACGTCGCGATGTCAAATTTGAAAACATTGTACATAACAATTAAAATAATAGAGCTGTACAGGGAATTTGAATTTTGAACAAATGAGAATCGAACTTTTTGTTTATAGCATACAAGGGAAAACCTTATTGAGGATTTTGTGTATATTTCGAAGTATATAGATTAGATGAAAATATACTTTTACAATTTGATATTAAATTAAATTATTTTATTCATTTTTTATTTTGATAAAAAATTTAGAAGCTGTTCATTTATTTTTTTGAGAAAAGCAATTCTCCTCATTTTTTTATTCAATTTGTATCAGCGGATTAATGCTATAAAATCTTGCCTTATAAGGAGTTGTCAAAATTCAATTTTCTTTTTTTCATCAAAATCTTTATTTTAATTAGAAATGGACAAAACTTAATAAGTGAGTGAACCTTCTTTTTTATTAAATTTTTTTATCCCTACCTATAAAAAGTAGATTCGTTGAAAGAAGTATGATGTGAAATAATCTTATATTGTCACAACTTCAAATGACTCTATTCGAGTCACGATGGTCTATCTTTAAAATTCAAACTATTCATTAGTTTCAATATATATAATTTTTTTGAAACTATTGAGTTAAATAATTTGAAAGTTTTATCGTCAATATTTTCTATTTGAGTTATTCAGCGATGTGTCCAATATTTTTCAAGTGTGCGTACGCGGATAGAATTTTAAGCCGCTTTTCATACTTAATTGTGGAATGGAGAGCATGTGACAGTCATGGAGATGACATCTATATGAGATAGACCTTGTCTTTGCCCGGCCATTTTATGCCTTTCCCCGGCGTTTTTTGTGCCTTGTTATTTTTCTAAATCGATCATTTATACTCTAGATAGAGAGAGAGAGGGCATCTCCATCTTCCACAGTCATGCTAAACCAGGGCTTGTTGGAAGAGGGTCAGGAGGGCTTGGTAACGTCTCACGTGGGATTCTACACCCAAGACTCTTCTTCTGTCACTAGTGGTTGGTCTCTTCCTCAATTTGCATGTCAGAATCTTCAAACCCTAAACAATCCTTCAGTGGGAGCAGATATTGCTTGCCATTTGAGTGGGGGTCAACTTGGAACTTCCGCCATGCAGAGACAAAGCAGCAGCCTGTGGTAATATTTCCTTAAGTTTCCATCTCACTACGATTTTTTCGCTCCAAAAATGAAAAGAGGAAGAAGAAAAAAATTTGAAGACCCACTTACTGCATAAGGATCTATCCTTCAAACGGAATTCTCATTCCAAAAATAAATAGATTTTTAAAGAGCCATTTCTTCCTTAACGATCGATCCGCCTACTAAATCATTTTTCTCCTTTCAAAAATGAAAAAGAAAATAAATTAGCTCACCCAAATCCTAGTTTCACGTAACTCTATGTCTCTCTCTTCCCCCCCCCGGTATGGATAGATCCTACGCAAAAATCTAAAAAAAAAACTACCCATTTAAGAAATATGTACTTTCAAATCGCTCTAGTGTAATATTTCTCGTGTGAAGAGCTCGTTAAATACATGTGTAAATTGATTTCGATGTTGATCACATGCAAATCCTATTTTCTAAATTCAATAAATTTCTCTCTCTCTCTCTCATCAGGCCATGGGGCGAAGTAGGAGGGGTAGTGGGGTGCAAGAGATCGGCTGGAGAAGACCATCTGGCAATTTCTGCAATGAAGATGAAGAAGGTGAAGGCAAGGAGGAAGGTGAGAGAACCCAGGTTCTGTTTCAAGACCATGAGCGAAGTAGACGTTCTAGATGATGGCTACAAGTGGAGGAAATACGGCCAGAAGGTGGTGAAGAACACTCAGCATCCAAGGTACACAACTTAAACTGCTCATTCTTTTTCCTTTCATTTCTTGTGCTCTTTCATCATTTCTTGGATTAGATAAGAAATTAATTTGCTTCATTGGAGCCCTAATTTGCCTCTTTAACTTTTTTCGGCTTAATGGAGACTTTTGTTCACTGGACTTTGTTTAAATTCATCACCGGAAGATACACATATGAGACACACTAAATTCCGTCTGTCATTAAAAGACAATTCAAATTAGTCGTTGATCGATGATGATAACCACATATCTGAGCAAAAATTCAATGCCCAGGTTTTCTTTCTTTTCAATATCTGTAATCTTTGGTCATAATGTGGTCGGCTATCGATCAACTCTAAAAGAGTATTAGCATAGTTATATATTCTATATTGTTATTGAAAAGGAGATGAATGAATAATTATTATATGATTCTAATAAAATTCAGGTCCATGTGACGTGCCATGATGATGATATTTGTAGCAGAAAGCTTTATCGAATGTGGACCATTTTGCTCTACAGATTTATGTCATTGAGTAGCCTCACAACAGACAAAATATGTTTATTGTATGTCTCACAGTTTACTCATCGTTGTAAGGAATTCTGCAAAACGAAATTATAACACACAACGCACTTCATCCTGAAATTAATTAGATGAATTTGAAGGAAAATAATTTAAAATAAAACGACGGCATGATATCTGACAATGCTACCCAGTCGTTCCAACCATCGAAAAAAGTACTCGAGGTCATTGAGTATTTTTCGCATACCATACTACAGTCGACCTCACCCCACCTCACCTCACCTCTATTAAACGATAGAGGGAGAGAGAGCTTAGTTACATTTCTATGGGCAAAAAATTCTTTAAATTTAAATGGACATTTGGGACAGAGAAGGAAAAGATGAATGGCAACTAAGAAAGCTCTACAGTAAAAAATGTACTGTCAAATGATGGTCGTTGTAATAAGAATAATAGCTTAGTTTAAAATAATTTCAGAAAGAGAGAGGAGATCTGAATTGACGTGGGTTCAATGAAAGGAAATATTATTTTACATCATTTCAATAAAAAGTAGAACTGAAAAAATGTTTGTATGTTGAATACTTGAACAATGAACTTACCAAATGGATTCACTTGTTTGAAATTTTCTGTTTTTATGTGTGGGCGAATTAACTGGTGAAACTCAGCCAGTAGGAGACTCCCGTACTAGTGAATTAGTGATCAATGACATTTATCCATTACTTTTGAAGTAACAAAACATACTTTTAAGACCTAGAACTCATTGGTAGTCTTCTGCCAATGTTAAAATGACTAAAACAAAGTTCATGTTTTTCTAACTGATTTGCATTGAACTATATTGAGATCATAAGACACATGTATGAGATAGCATGAAGATCTTCTTGTGGGGAATAGTCTAAGTCTAAAATTCTTTTCGCTTGGTTCTAGGGAACATGACTATAGATATCAAAGCTGGGGTTCTTTGATGTTCGTTGTTTGTCGATGATGTGATGGTAATAAGTTGTCGAGAATGCAAATAAGCAATAGTCTCGATCTATGGACAAGGCTTTTGGAGGTAATGTTTTAACAGTAAGAAAATAAAAGTATAATATATAGGGTTGAAAGTTTTTTGGTTTTGAGAGTTGGAAGAAGGATCGATGGCATCTTGTACATTGAGAGAATGGGGATGAAGCTTAACTCTAATAAAATATTTGATTATGTCATTTAAATATTGTTTTCCGTCCTGCCTTCAATAAATTCAGATTGACGGGAAGCTCTTTTTACTAGCTTTCTATTACTTCATCGAAGGATTACACCTCCAATTTCAATTAAAAAACTGATTTATCAAAGAGAGAATCATTCAGCATCTTATCAAGAATAATCCCTCATTTTATCAGCCTAAACTTCTCACTAAACAATTAGCTATATTGTCTACACCTTCTTGTTCCCAACAAAGACCATGCTTCTCTCGCTCAAGTAGTTGAAAATATACTCCACTTGTTCTGACCTCTTTAACTTTGTTCTTGTCTTGTATTATTTTAGATTTTAGGCGTCTATTCTAGGTTTTAATGCTATGCTACGACGATATCATGCTAAATGTGCAGGTGTAAACTATAGATTTAAAACTCCTTTTTGACATGCCTACTCAACTAGAGTGTGTAACTCGATAAAAACTTGATTGGCCATTTAGTTTTCTATTAGACTCAGGTGACTCACTGGTAGAGAACTTGGATGAGTTGCTTGTTTGGTTGAATTATTTGGGAACAGGACATGGAAGTCATTTAAAGTGATTTTAGTGGCAACCATGGAAAAAGTTGAAAAAAGTATAAACCGAACCCTATCGCCGCTGCCACTTCTTCTTTTTTGCGTTTTTTCTCACTTTTCGTTTGTCTCATTCTTCTTCTTTTTCATATTTTAGACTCACCACTCATCCATGTTTTTCTTCTTTTCACTATTTCTCCATTTTCATTTTGATTGCAATTTTTTCATTTCATTTTCTCTAATTTCATTTTATTTTTCTTTTTTATTCGTGTCTTCTCATTCTTTTTACCCGTATTCTTAGTTAATTATTTTCTTCCTTTTTCCTCCTCATTCCTCTATATTTTTTATTTTTTAATGTTCATTTCACTTCTGTTTTCTGTATTGTTATTTGCTTATATTTCTATAATTTCTTACATATATGTCTATATAAGTAAATAAAATAATACTATTTTATTAAATTTGACCTAGTCTAGACTTTTTGACTCAGTTAAACCTCGTCTCAGTTTCTTAGTTGACTCAACCAAGTGAAAATTTGAGTGAACTTTAGTTTTTAAGTTTTAGGACTATGGTGTAAACTTATTTTTCATGTGTAAACTAAGAATATTGAAGTCATTTGTTAATTTATCATATGGTTGCTATTACAACGATGTCCATGTTACATTTATTTTTATTAGATAGTAACATTCTCATAATATCTGTTTGTTTTCTACTAAAATATACATGTAGGTAGAGATGAATATAGACCTACAAGATCTTATCCTAAGATATTACTCAATAAGATTCTAGCTTCAAAAGGGTTATTTGATGGATAACATAAGAGCATAGTAGTCAATTTATAAAAATAAATAAGATAAAAAGAAGGCATTTTTATTTTAGGACAACTTATAGAGAAATTTAGGGAGAGGAGAAATCTTTATATGACTTTTATTGACTTAAAAAAGGTCTATGATAGAGTACTAAGGAAACTTATCTGGAGAATCCTGAGAAATAAATACATTTTCAACAACTATGTTGAGATTTTTCAAGATATATGAGGGTGGAATCACTAACGTTAGAATCACTTCTAGTGAGATAGCGGAGTTCCTTGTTGGAGTAGGACTTCATCAAGGATCTGCTTTAAGCCCATAATTGTTACGCTAATCATGGACACATTAACATCAGGAATTCAAGATGATCTGATACCTTGTATGCCTTTTGCAAATGATATAGTATTAATTACTGAAAAAAAAAGGTCAATACAAGGCTTGATTTGTAGAGGAGAATGTTGGGGTCAAATGGTTTGAAAATTAGTAGAACTAAAATAGAATGCATAGAATGTAACTTTAGTGCCTTAGATGATAGTGTGGGTAACCTGATTGTTGGGTAACTAAAGAAAAGAGTTACTTCTCGATTTTTTTTTGAATTCTATTTTCAGTTTTTTTTAATTAAATTTAATTTTGTGCAAGCTTACATTCCAAATTCTGTAGAAATACTTTCAGATCTAAAAGGTGTTTTCAGTTGCATAATTTAGTTTCATTAAGCAAATTACAATTCTACTTCTCAGAATCTAGTTTTCATTTAGAAATTCACAAGGTGTTGATTTTCCCAATAAGATTTGAACCTTTTCTTATTTCTCCGGAGAGAAATTGAGATCAGTTGTTTATTTTCCAATTGAGTTTCTTTCCCAAAACTAGAATGAAATTTCAATTGGTGATTGGAAAGGAAAGGTCTCTCGTGTTGGAATTAGTTGGTTCGATTTGGGAAGCCCGAAATTGCATCCCTTGATTTTCGGAAATTATTTTGGAAATTTCCTTGATAAGAAATTTCCTTCACCTTTCCTCTTTCTTTGTTTGGTGATGTTTTATAAAAGAATAAAACAGATGGTCTTCTTGGTTGTGTCGGGGTAGGCAGGTTGTGTGGCTTCTCTTAGAAGGTATGGTTGTGTGTTTGAGAGTGAGAAAAAGACTAGTTTTGATAAAAGAAAATTTGTGGGGGTTTGTTTGTAAGATGAGAGAGCCACGAAAGAAAAATTTGTATTTGCTCCTCTGTTTTGATTTAATAGAACTTACCCGATTGCTGCCCGTGGATGTAGGCCTCAGCCGAACAATGTAAAAATGGTGTTGTCTTCCCATGGATGCTTGATTTGTTGTTTGATGGCTTCCGTTGTGTTGTTTGATTTCTTTTTGGGCACAATAAATTGGAATCAGAGCCAGGTTCTCAATCTCTTATTTGAATCCAGGAAGATACACTATTTTTTTTTTAATTATTGCCTCTCTGTTTCTATTTTTGGTTTTGAATCTGGTTTTGATTTTGATTTTGCCTTCGTCTATTTTCTTCTACCGGTGTCGCTCGCTTGAATCACTGAGAAGAAACTAGAAAAGGAGGATTGAGAGAATGAGGAGGGTTGTCTGTCAAGGGTTGATTTGAAGAGTTTCGTTGACGGCTAGAGGAAGACGGCATTGAAACAATAGCAGCAATAAAAAACAAAATAATTTGTCGCCTCTCCGGTTGATTTTTTTGAGAAAAATAGTTGCCAACTCGTTTCTTGAAGATGCCATCTCCTTCCTATTATTTTATCTTTCGAGTAGAAGCAGACCTAGAAGACAACAACATGAGAGTTGTACTCACTCACATTTCTTGACCCCATTGCTGCTGTCAGGAGTTGGGCGAAAACGTGAAAGAGGGATTTGGTCGAGAGAAGAAGTCAGTAGAAATGACAACAAAGCCGATTTTGTTGTTGGCGAAAATCATTGCAGTTGCTGCTTTGCATTAGATCCAGTGACTGTGAGGAGAGTTGTGCTTCTTCTCCACCTGATCCCATTGTTTTTTTCTTTCCTCTGTTCCCTTTTCTCGAATTTGATTTCTACCTTCAGAATTGGAGTTGCACGTTCTAGACGTGGACGACAACTTTCTTAACAAAAAATTGATCAAGAGATTGTTGAAAGGTTCCGCTTACAATGTTATGACAGTGGGCATCCTTTCCCATCAGTGGTTGGTCCCGACCTTGTGCTTGGATTGGATTTCAGTTGATTGACGGAGGCGATAAAGGAAAATAATAAGGGGAAAGGGGCAAAGGGCCTTATCCCTACCACGCAGGAAGACGTTGGCTTGCACAACTCCTCTAGGAAGATGAAAGAAGAAGGGAAATAGGGAAAAAGTGGTGTTGTTGCTCTCCTTCAGGCGTTTATACAATGAGGAATTTAACTTTGATTTTTGTGTTCGATTGACGGGCTGGTTGAAAATTGAAGATGGAGATTGAAAGCGAAATTTGGGTAAGGATCTGCTTTTTTTAGTGGGCTGATTTTGAACATGTATGTGGTTGTTTGTGGTCAATTTGTCTTAGAAATAATCCTTTGTGAAAGACATCCCTATTTTGTCCCAGCATCATGATTTTGAGTAGTAAATTTGAATGTTGGTGATTAGGGACTCTTTGATTTCAAATTTCTTCGAAATTTGAGTTGGAAGTTTACTGCTTGGGATTTGAGTTTCTGTTTGTTGGTATTTGTTTATAAATTTTTTTGGATGAGAATTTGTCTTCTAAATCTTTGTTGAAGTTCATGCAAATATTGTACAAGAAGATGATGAGTCTGAGTTTGCTCTGATTGGTTCATCAATGAGTGGATTTGGATAGGGTTATACCTATCATATTTGTACCAATAGTGATTAGTTTTCAATCTTTGAAGAATTGGATATGTATCATATTTGTTCGTGCACCTTTGGGTGTGTGGCGTATACAGGTGCATTTGGAAGAACTTTCGGGTGTGTGTACCTACAAGTGTATTTGGAAGCACTTTTGATTGTGTGGAACCTACTGGTTGTTCACTTTGTTTGGTTGGTGTGCGATTTCAAGCGAAGGTGAAGATATCAGAGGTGGCCAGCAAATCTTGCCAAGGTGGAGATTTGTTGGAATTATTTGGCTCAATTTGGGAAGGCCCGAAATTGCATCCCTTGATTTTCAGAATTTATTTTGGAAATTTCCTTGCTTAGAAATTTCCTTCTCCTTTCCTCTTTCTTCATTTGGTGACATTTTATAATAGGAGCAAAACATGTGATCTCTCTCGGTGGCATCAGTGCGAGGAAGGCCGTGTGGCCTTTCTCGGAAGGTTTGGTTGTGTGTTTGAGAGAGAGAAAGAGCCTGATTTTTATAGAGAGAAAATTTGTGGGGGTTGGTTTGTAATTTGAGAAAGCCATGATAATTTCTTTTTATATTTGTACCTCTATTTTGATTTAGTGGAACTTACTCGATTGCTGCCCGTGGATGTAGTCCTCGGCCGAACCACATAAAAATTATTTTGTCTTCCCGTGGATGTTTGATTGTTTTTGTTGCATCGTTTGATTTTGTTTTTGGCACAACATGTGGAAGTTCTCGAATTTATGGTTGAATCAACATTTGTTTCATTTTTTTTGTGGAAGACCTATGTAGGTCATAAAATCGATCTCATTAATCACAAGCTATCAGGGTCTTGTGCGATAAAAGAGTCCCCTTTGCCTAAAATGATGGTTATATAAAACAATTATTAGATCCTTAATGCTATACGGAGCAGAGTGCTGCATGATGAGAAATAGACAAATAAGTAATGTTATAACAAAGGAAGTAAGTATGCTACGTCGGGTGAGTGGTTTAGCCCCAAAGGATAGAGTTAGAAACGATTGCTTTAAAGATAGATCTCATAGATGACAAATTGAGAGAAACTTATTTGAATTGGTTTGGTCATGTTACAAGAAGACTAAATACAACTCCACTGTATAGAGTTGAAAGGCTATGAACTGAGGCATTAGGAGGAGAGGAGACCTTTGAAAACATAGAGAGAAGGGATAAAAAAGGACATGTTAGACTATAAAAGTGATTGATGGTATCACTTATGATATGGTTAATTGGAGAAGAAGAATCCATATAATTGACCCTAGATAGATGGGATACTAGTTGTTGTTGCTGATGATGAAGATCTTATCTAAAGTCAAAGAACCACAGAAAAAGACAACTCATAATCTTAGACAATCATATTCATATTCTAGATATCCTAGCAAATTGCAACTTAGTTGAACTTATTTAAATGCACAATCCAATGGCTGGGACAAACTCCATCTTGTGGGCGCCTGACTAAGGTACATGAGTAGCTCAATCTATTATGAAGAATTGAAGTAGAGAAATGGCAGAACAACAAACTGGAGCATGATAGTAGGATCAACGTACTACAATAGTTGATTGATGAAGATGGAGATGAAGACATGGTTGAATATTTTAATCTATGAGAACTAAAAAGCAATCTGACCTCAAAATTTTAACATTAATTTATGATGAAGGGTAGGATTGTTTTAACACCTACTCATGCCTCAAATGTAAAAGAAAATAGAAATCCGCAAATCCGGCTCAAATTTGCTATGAAACTCGAGAGAATTCAAATTCGAATAGGAAGTTTTTCAGATCTTCCTTTGACTTGAATCACCAATTGAAAATTGACCCCGCTTGTACATCAAACAAAATCTCAATTGGATAAACTAAAACCCCAATTTCTCATCAGAAATTAGAATAAGGTCAAATGCTCAACAAGAAATCGAAATCATGCAAAATTCAGGTGAAATTCTAGAATATTAGAATTGAATTTTCTTAAACCCAATTCAAGGAGTAGAAGTAAATTCTCCCACGGAGGACAAATTAGAACTAGAACGCTAAGAATTACTTAAGGAAATAATACTAGAAGCTAACTAAAAGAAAATTAAACTCACAACGGAGAAACTAATATCTTGCACAAAAAAATTGAGAACTGCAACTTGGGATGCTCTATGTTAGGGTTGTAACTCGGTTCGGGTTCTTTAAAACCCAATCCAACCCGAGTTGATATATATGGAACCCGATCCAACCCAACCCGAACTTCACAATCTGACCCGTCCCAAATTATAACTCGAGTCAACTCGAATTCTGACCCGACCCGTATTCCGAACCCATTTTAGCCTAAATTTAGCCGGGTTGGGTCAGGTTGGGTCTGGTCGGATCGGGTTAACTTATAGAATCCTCAACCTAACCCGACCTGAATTTCATGCAAGTTTTTATCTTCTCAACCTGACCCGGCGCGCTGACCCAAAATTCTCAACCCGACCCGCACGATTTCTCAGGTTGGGTCATGTGGGTCGAGCCAAAACCGACCCGAGTTGCAGCCCTACTCTATGTATACACCTAAGGTCTCTGTTTATAAGTATATTCTACAAAATAATTACAATAAATGCCATCTTTAGATGCATGACATGCGACAATGTACTTAACTCAATTACATCTCAATTGTCAAGATATAATTGTCATAAATTAGAGAAATAATTTCTGTAATTTCGGATAAGATTGCTCTGATTGTTGTAATTAGGGTTGTAATCAAGGGGTTTGTTTGTAACCCCTCTTGTTTATATAAATGACCAATGGAATATGAGAGGATTAAGGATTCTCATTTTTTGTAAAGAAAAAAAAATAGCATGTTGCCTCTCTTGGTTGCTTGCTATAGTTGAGTTTTGGAAGCATACCATGCATGTGTGAGCAGCCAAATTCGTGTAGAACTCTAATGCTTTGGATTTGGGTTTTTAAATGGGTCAATAGGGTATGGAAACACTTGATTTGGACAATTAGACCCATATGCTATGTCCTTCGGCTGATTTCCTTCAATTTAATGGGCTTTTGAGTGTAGAATTGTTGTCTTCTAGCTCAACAATGCTGTCTTGACGTTGGAGTGCCGATTGGCCCTTTTCTTTGCCTAAGTCTTCATTGATGTCTCTAATTTTTCGTAGATCATAAATTTTACATATTTGGAGAACCATTTCTTCATCTTCAATCTTCCAATTGTTTTCATTTTTTATTGAACACTTGATGACCTCATCAATTTGGAGTAAAGTCAGACGTCTGGGATGAGAGACATTTTGATAAAGCAGAGAAAATAAATTTAAGGCATTGTCACTATGACCATATCCAAACAATTGGGAGCTAGAAACTAGATAACTATGAACTGTACTAAAGGTTTGAGTTCTTGGCATAATAATTAGATCTAAATGAATGTGCTAATTAACGGGTGTAATCAAAATCACAGCCCACTAACGATGACATTATAGCCATGATCACAAAAGGTGATGATGCTCAGCCATGCACAAATAGTTCCACAATCAATTCATTAAAGTTGGAGCAAAAGCTAGCAGAAAGGGACACTATGGATTGATGATAATATTCTCATTGGCGAAGGATGCTTTAGCTTGGTACTATGTTACAATAGTTCAATTCTAATAAAACTAGGACGTTTTTCCAATATATATATATATAATATCGAAATAGATATATGTATGTATATACTATAAAAGGATGGATTTAGAGAGAGAATGTAAAATATACTTAGATCCTATTCCATGGGAGTCAAAGTTCAAGGTGCAGTCAAGGTGTCAAAGGATCTTAATGTTTAAGGCATAAGGCGCATGTTTAGGCTTGAGATTAATTTTTCTAAGCATAATTATTTAGATATTTTAAAATATGTATAGATTCAAAAATTTGTTTTCTTATTGCATCAATATTAATAAAATACAATAATAATCATCTAAAGAACTAAAATAGATAGGCAATTGAGCTTCCAAGGACGTGATTGACGCATGTCTTATATACATGCACAAGTGTATTATTGAGCAATTAGAATTTTTTTATTAAATATTACAAACAATTGCTTGGGTTTAATTAAATTTTTTGCTTCACATTAAAAAAGGCCTTCATATATAGGTTTATTACAGGACAAAATGTTTCTGAAAGAACTAGGTACGGGCCTAAGTACACGAAACACAAAATGGAGCTTGAACTTGAGCATAATTCGAGAATCCTTTGACTATTATATCTTCAATAATGTTCACCCATAAACTAATTTGCATGAACTTTGGTAACTTTGGATTATCGTGCCTCTAATGAATCAAAAAGATCCATTATTCCCTTACACCCACCTATTACCCCAAAATTGCAACATATCCAATTTGACAAGAATTTGACGCCCATTGATCTATCACAATAAATTTCCCAATTTAGATAAATGTAAAATTTTGAGGGTTTTGAAAAGTATGACTTCTCTTAACCAATCTGGATGAAATTTTATAGACATGATATATAAGCCAAGGCCTTTCAAATCTATCCATCCATGTGAGCTCTAGAAAAACTGTCGGGCCGTCAGGATATTTGCACCAAACTTTGATGTAAACTAGTTTACGTCAGATCATTATTACTATGTCTTATCCTAAATTAAATTATTATAATTGTACACAATTATAACTTTGGAGAATCCATCACATAATGATTCCAAGTATCCTAGTCGGTTAGGAATTTGTAATTTTCTCAATATAGCTGAATCTCTAGTGAATGATGCTATGAACTTGTT
Organism: Chimonanthus salicifolius; assembly: GCA_013350335.1. NCBI lineage: Eukaryota > Viridiplantae > Streptophyta > Magnoliopsida > Laurales > Calycanthaceae > Chimonanthus > Chimonanthus salicifolius. Next base: position 60,614,910 of record CM023540.1, read on the forward strand.
TTTCATCCATGGACTACTTTTTAATAGAGGTTTAGTTAGTTTCAAGAGGGAGCTATGGAGAAAATCCCTCTCTCCTATCAAAGAAGATTATAATTGGAAATATTAAATATGAGTACAACGAATTAGATATTCCCATGATAGAGTATTTATTATAGATATATTAGATTTGACGGTAAAAGGAGGAGAGGAAAATTACTTTCTTCGATGAAAATTCGAAAGTCATCTTTAACATTCCTAGCTTTTTTTACTACTCTTCTTTCCTTGTGAGGTCATGATTCCCATTCTCTTTATGGCATCCATCGCCTGCATTTCTTTATCAATGTACTAGCATATCAAATGAGCACATCTTATGAGATAATAGCTTTACCAGAATAGCCTTTAAGTATAAAGGAGTTCCTGTCTAATTTGGGGAAGTCAAGCTTATGTGCGTTCTACTATTGCGCTATATGTTAACCCTTGTATGGTTGTCATAACTTTGCTCTTGAGGTCCGTTTTTCAATTGTGGGACAAATATATATATGATCCCAAGATCCAACTTACCATTGAAAAGAAAAAAACAGCAATAGAAAAACACAAGTCTCACCTAGAAGCCCACAATATTTACATGGTTTAGAATAAAGCTCCTATGTTCTAAGTGAAATAAGAGCAATTTACTATTGTTCTAATGTAATTTGGGGTTTATGCTCTCTTCATCATGTCTCTCTCATTTCAAAATGAGTCATAACTCTAAAAATTCTTCAAATTGTTAGCATATTCAACTCGGCTGTGAGCTTTGGGATTTGAAGTTTATAAGTACATGGACACTCTCTTCTTAATAGCTGATATTTAAAGATGAGTTCCATTCATGTCTTTAACATGGTATAAGAGAAGGGGCACCACATGGATAGGTCAGGTTTGTACCTGCAGCTCTGGCACTTAGGGAAAGTATTATCATAACCCAAATTACCTGTGGGACTTGGGGTCTTGGGTTTATAAGTACATAGACACCCTTCTCCTTAATAGACAGTTTTTAAGAATAAGTTCTAATAATCTATTTAACACTAATGATATATTTATATAATCGGTACTGAATACAAAATCTATCATAAAAATACCCTTAAATGTTTCGGTCATCAGAAATCCAATCCCTCTAATAGCATTAGCCTTTAAGATTATTTTCACCAAATCCGAAGCTGATATTCATGTCTCAGTTTTACACAAAGCAGCCTAAGAAGCATTTATAGGCAGCTTTTCCATTAGATTTGAAGCACTTACCGTCTCCTCACTGTCTTTACAATTCAAAAAGTTCACATTGTTACTATGGATTTCTTAGTAATTGATTGACACGTCAACTGTCATAAAGTTCACTTCTAAGTGATTTTGAGTAAAGCCGTAAGTCTCAGATTTTGAAATTGGCTGGCTCTAGTCAATTATGTGGCCTAAGTCAATAAGTTCACCATCAAAACTAACCCAACCCTGTAAGGGAATGTTTTTCCAAAGAACGGTACTTGGATTCCTCTTGCTTTTTTTACCCTGGTGCAACTGTAAGACAAAATATAGTGGATGTCTAAAAGTAAATGTCACGTCTATTGCAGCTTGACTTGGGGAGATGAGACGAATATTTTTTATGATGATGGATGTGAAAGTGGAGCAGTGATGAATTTAAAAAAAGATTCTTTTTGAATATGTGATCCATTAAAATTATTTTAAATGAAATAGTCAAGTTGTGTTTTTAAATACTAAAATATTTGAAATAAATTTAATCTGATAAATTTAGAGAGTTTAAAAATACAGTACTTTTAATTTAAATAGGGTGACTTTTAGTTGACCATATATTTAAAGAAATAACTTTCAAATGAATCCATCATTACGCTATTTAGTGAGCACTGCACCTAAGTGAGGAAAATAGGCCGCACGCTAGTGTGTTGGTGACCATCCTTTTAAGATTATTATATCCTTTGTTTTGTTGTCAATTTTGGTGTCATTCGTTCCAAAACATGGTGACATTTTAAAGAAGGCACCAAGTTGACCGAACTTGTCAATCACTTGTTCAGTCTCTCAGGCAAGTTAATTCGATATTTTTGAGTTGGAGTAGGATACTGAGTTCGAGTTTTAGAGAAACGCTTTTTAGGAAGAAAGGTTGATTCTAACTTTGCTTGCTTGAGGATCATCGAATTGCTGTATTAAATATCAATCAATTTTATGGACTGGGGGGCTGATGATTTGTCTTTTAACAATGCCAACCTGTCTGAACTGGGAGCTACTAGTTCGTTTGCTTGGATTTTGTACACTCCTACCAGACTAGTGAAAATATTATGACTTAACTTTATGAGAAAAACTTTTCTACATGTTATCCAGTGCATGCTTTCTCCACTTTGTTGAGGACTCGAAGTCTTGGTACTGGCATTTGCAGGGTTTTACTGTTCTTATATTTAGTTTACTTCATTTTTTACCCCCTTTTAACATTTTTTTTTAAATTTTGAGATGGTTCCTTAACTTCTACTGGTGGCAAATCATAACTTGCTTGTCTGAATGTTTAGATAGTTTGCCTCAGTATTCAAATTTTACTAACTCTTTAATATATAGTGTGCCATTATCATTATCATCATTATTAGTCATTACATAATTTATTTAAATCAGACAATGATTGTAATAACAACCCACTATGAATTGCCTATTGTTTCAAAATATATCTTTGACCTTTGGCCTACTAATCTGCTTTGAAAGTGGACTTCTGTCATATTTTTCCTTTTTAATGTTCTTCATTTGCTTCCATACATTTGCAAGGATTGGCACTTCGGTATTCCCTAATCTGGGTGATTTCTCATTTATGACCCCAGGCATGTTGAGTTTATCTGATCAATGATTTGATTTGCGTTACTGACACAAATATCACTGATTGTATGATAGACAATTTCAAAACACTGCTAGATATGAGAATTGTGCCACACACACACACACATATATATATATATGCTGTTTTAATATTTACTTAAAATTTCCATGTGATACTATTGTTTATGTATTTTAAGTATACTTCTATTTATACTTTATATAATTTTACCTACCCAAAAATCATACTCTAAATATATCTTATGATCATCTTGAAAATTTTCTTATAATGAAATTGTGAGAGTAGTTTGGGAATTCGGTAGGTAAATAAACCTCTTACTGTATTTCAAATAATGAAGTTTGTCACAGGAGTATCTTGCCATTGATGATGATGAGGGTGATCTGCAGTGGGCCTAGTCCACCATTATTGCTTAACCTTGTAAGCAACATGGATACTTTCAATCATTTTTATGTTGATAAAGGTAATATGGGACAGAAAAGTAAACGAAGTTAATTATAATGATCTGGCCCACTGCGCACCATTGTCAATACCACATGGATGGACTTTATTATGCTAAAACCATGAAATTTAGATTGTGCACACTTTTTGAATTCTTTGAACCTTGGGTTCTTATATACACTGATATATGGCATGTCACCATTAATACGAAATGGTTTGTCCTGTGTATAAAAGTTAAGTTCCAACACATTTTTCATCATTAAATTTAAGAGAATGTTGTGAATCATAAGTATAAAAACCATCCAACTTGTTGCGCTCATTATTTTTAATTAAATAGTTAATATTTCTTTGGTACATTCACTAATAAACAATTCTCATATTAGGTCCTGGCTACATAGAGCGACAAAAGAAATACTGAGAATGATTCTAAAAGTGTTAAATGTATGGAAACTAATGTTAGACTGATTCCGAGCTCATTTGGATTATGATCTAATGAGTGTTCCTGGCAGTAGCAATCTTGTAAAGGATCGATCATCTTGGATATCGAAATTCACCAATGAAAATTTTCATTGGCTGGTTAAATTTCGGACGTTTTATTTCACAAGATATATTAAAAATCTATATTATTTTAAAATTCAAAACGTCTGATTTAAATTGTTAAGGGTTTCAAATGTACATAAGTGGGTAATTAATATATAAAAGTGCACATTGAGTGGAGTTTCAATTCATTTTGAGTTTAAGAACAAATTTACTTTAAAATCACTGTTGCTCCTGATCAGAACACAAACTAGATTTGCCCGACTTTCGAAAGCATGGCCCAATCAAACAGTGGCTAGTCATATTTTCCTTCAATCTTGTATGGATTTGATTCTTTCTGAACTTATCTAATATTGTAAGATTATAGGTAATATTGTGTATCTAAGAGATTAATCTCTAGGATGAAGATATGTATATTATAAGAAAATAAAACAGTCATTTAATTTGAATGAGTTTCTGACAATGAATGCAGGAGTTACTACAGGTGCACCCAAGACAACTGCCGTGTGAAAAAGAGAGTGGAGCGTCTGGCAGAGGATCCAAGAATGGTAATCACTACCTACGAAGGAAGACACATCCACTCGCCTTCACACGATGAGGAAGACTCTCAAGCTTCTTCTCAAATGAGTTTCTTTTGGTAGGGTAGGCTAGCCATAGTCATGAGCAAAATGTGTCTTCTTCTGTAAGTGGGGGGGGGGGGCTCGTCAGTTGCCACCCGAAATAATTGCTTCATGTCTGGCATTGCCTGTGTTGTTTGTTCATCCTCTGATGCAAAATAAGAGGAGCTTAAGTGTTCATAGCTTTATTTACTTAATGCTACTTATTATCTATATAACATATCTTCCTGTCGTGTAGAGTTTTAATGAAAAATTATCTGCTTTGAACTGCTTCACAAAATTTGATAGTAAATTTCAATTGTATATTTGGAAAGAATAAATGATGTTATATTTCACTTTTTAAATTTCAGTCAATAATTTAATTCAAAGGCTATAATTAAAAGTTCATGCTGTTTCAGTTTTATTTGCTACTTGACTTTTTTAAAAAAGAAAGCTTTATTTGCTTCACATTTTTCTTTCTTTTCCTCTTCTTCTAAAATTATGTGGACGTTGCAATAAAAGTGTACCTTATACCATGTTATCGGTGCTTATTTGTCTTATAATTTTAGTTTTTCAATGATCAATTTGGTCTTTAGGGGAATCTTAAAAAATTGCTAAGTTTCTTTTCACAACTCTAAATAAGTCACTGAATTTTGTTTATATATTAAAAACTCTTCCTTGTTTTGCACAATCTTAAATACACCGCTTCAACTATTGTCAAAGGATAGGATTTCAAGGAAAGTATTTTAGTAGGGAAATTTTCTTTAACCATCTCGTGTGCCCACTCTTTTTTAACTCCAGACATTGTGTATACAACATAGAAATGATTATATGCAGGAGACTCAACAACAATATTTTCGAGCTCTTCATTTCTTTCATCCAATTGATGAATATTAGAATTATTAACAAATATTGGCATTATTAACGATAGTTCTCTTCTTTGACTCATCTCATTGAGGAGTGAAGTGATATCGCACTTGTATTAGTTGTAACACGCGTCCCACGTTTGCACACGCCACACGTGCTATTACCAATCGATGTCCATCTTCTACGTCCTTCTTCCCACCGACTATTGTTTGGTTTTATGGCTTAAAGTCGTTTTGGGCTCAGGTTCTCTGTTGGGCCTAGTCTATTGTAAGCTACAATATTTATATTTTCTTTCTTCTTAGAGTTCCGTAGGCTGGTGCAGTTTTTCTTGGAGAGAAACAGAGATGAGAAAGAGGGATTGTGAGGAAGTGAGAAGAGAGTCCTTTGTAACATTTCTTCATAGTGAAACTTTTTCACGCCCTGTGGACTTAGGCGTTTTAGCCGAACCACGTAAAATCCGTGTCTTTTTACTCGTATATGATTGCTTGTGTGATTTGTGAGTGAGTGTGTGTGGGTTTATCGCACAACAACTTCAAAAGTCGAGTTCCACAAGGACTCTCTCTCCCTCTAATCAGTTGTCGATGAACAGTTATAAAAATTCTTCTTTGGCTCGGATTTGATACAATGTGAAAGTAGAATTCAAATCAAAGGTACCAACCTCTGTTATGTTCCCCCTCTCTTCTTCACCCACTGTAAATAGGACACGATAATCTCCTCCCTTCTCTTCCATCAACGTTGGTTTACAGTTGGAACGGTGCTTGCACTTGCACCCAACAACTTCTTCTTCTCCTCTTCTCTCTCCTTCTCTTTCCCCCACCACAGAGGAAACGATGATTCCCTAGTCTACATCTATAACGGAAAAGTGAACGGTGATTCTCTTATCCACATCTACAACCACCTCTACTGTTCGCCTGGGCCTCCTAATCGCACCAGAGAAGCCATCTTTACTGCTGCCCTGATTCAGTAGTTGTTGTCTGAACCACATCTCTGCAGTCGCTGCTAAGTTACACCAGACAACTCCTGTTGTTGTATTCTAGCTAACGTCCATGCCCTACTACAGTCTCTACATTCGACTATTGCTGTCTCAAGCGATCGTCCTCCATTGTTGCTCAAGATCCATCAGTCGTTTGCAGCATACCTGTTGTTTGAACTGTCGTGCTGCCCAAGGATAGGAGCTGCCAATAGTGCTGCTAGCAACCTCTACACAATCCAACATTCACGAGTCCGAGCTTGTTCCCATTACCCCTTAATCGTCATTTCCTCCAAATCTGTCCACACCCAACTGTCATATCCTTAACTTCTCTCACCCTCCATCTTCTTGTTCTTCCGTTCCCTCCTCTACAACCCATGTTCCCTAGGCTAGAACCTTGTCCCTTACACATTCTCTTGTCTATCAATAACTGCAAACATTTCGCGATGGATGTGAAGAAGTAGGCTGTTGTCTTGACAATAATGAGCCAAAGTAGTATTTGCAGTGAAACCACTGTTAAATAGTCATGCATGAACAATCCTATGTTCTTTCCATTCATTTTCGATTAGAGGCATAGTTGAACCTGTATTCTAGGTTGTCAATTTTGATGTTCAAAAGTCTATATTCTGTGTACTATGTGCCTTTGCAACTGTGAAGGCCAGAAGGTGAGACGACTTGGATGGTAGAGCAGCAATGTGAGAGTTTGAATCGACTAGAAGGCCAACTAATGCAGGTAAAAGGACCTAATAGACTTAGGATGACCCTAGACTGATCCTACGTTAGGTTTGGACTCAGAATTAAACTCATATAGGTGGAATATATGATAGAGATAAAATTTTAAGCATAGAAGTCCATTAGATTTTGATGTAGGCCTAGGGTCGAATTTGTGAGAATTCGCCAGTAAGCATGCAGTTTTTGAGTATGGTCTCTAAAAGACCTAGACAGCCTATTATAAATTCGTAAAAGGATTTTGCCTTAGTAAGGAATTGTTCAAACAATTTCGAAATTGATTACACAAGTTTCTCAAGAATTCGAATTAGTCTATGGATTTCTTTAGATTATGCTTATTCTAATTGATTAAGATGGAGAATAGTGGAAGCAAATTGATAGTGAAGAAGATGAATTCGATTATTGCATTACCTAATCTAAGAAAACCATTGAGGCTAATTGAATTTAGAAATTAAACTGGTACTTATTTGCTATGGGCGAAAATTAGAGTCCACCAATCTTCAAAAGACATAACTCCAAGGAGTCCAAGAGAAGCTTCTCTTAAACAAACTTCAATTATATTTAAAACATTAATTCAATTACGTCATGTTGTATTTATAGAGAAAAACAAGCAAAAAGACCTACCTACCCTTCCCTTGGTCGACCACACCAAGAGGGATACTTTCTTTCTAAAAAACAACTAATAAAATACACCTACTAAGGATAAAATGTAGTCTTATTTAGACTATTTAATCCCAACCCTAGACATGTCATCTAGACTTATTGAAAGGACATGATAAAAAGATAAAAACACTATGTAGGCAAGGAAGGCAACTGCGAGATCAAGTGGCCATGTTGAGGGATTCCACATGGGATTTTCGCCCATAGCAAGTCAATTCTAGACTACTTAGTTTGGGTTTTTCAACAAAGTAGATGAGTAATGAACCAAATATCCAGCGAACTGGAGTGCTCATGGAATCGACCATTTAGCTAAAACATTTCCCTTACATTAAATGAGCTGGCACCAGAATTTACCTGTCAATTAAACAATTCTCAGTCTTTTAATAAACCCAACTCTCGCATTCAATTCAATCTTCAAACAATCAATTTAGGACAACAAATAACATTTAATGAAGCAACATACAAGTGGATTGTTTTCCTCACGTAAAATTTTCAATTTACCAAACAAAAGAATATCACCGAGTCCAAATCCAATTAAAGCTTTAAGTTCTCAAATTTGCTACAATTATGTTAAAGTTTGTACCATCAAAATTTTATTCTATCTAGCCTCTTCTCAGACAAGATGAACCCATCAAATAATCACAGGGGTTCTATCCTAACAATTCAAGCCTCAAAAATACAAAATAATCCATAATTGATTTAAGGTTTAAAAGAGTCAAAATAGTTCAAAAATAACTTCTATATCAGAATTTTCTGGTATCAGCTTAGATTTTATTAGGATTTCATATTTGTACAGTGGATAGGTCTCTGAATGAGGATTCCAACAATATTTTTTTCAACCCAAACGAACTTTCCTAGCCCTAGTTGTGGCCAAATTACTCAGACATGTTCACTGCTCAACAGATTGCAGTTTTAACCAAACTTCTAGTTTACAGACTAGATTTGACTTATCAAATCAATGAGTTTCCCTCTGAATTTTTTATTGAAGATATATATTTTCATGGGATTGAAGTTAGACACAAATTGTACACCATTCTGATCTTTAGAGACCAAGAAAAAAATTATTTAATTAATTGTTGCAAAACTGTCTAAAATCAAGAAATCTGTAAGTAAGTCTGACTTGTAAATCAATTCTAGAGTATCAATTCACATTGAAAAATTCCCACATTTTATTAAAGACAGGTATCCTTATCTGGATGAAAATGGACACAATTTTTGCATCGTTTCGATCCCCAGATATCAAGTTATGAATTATCTTGTAAACTATTGTAAAATTGTCTTTCAGACCTAAGCCAGAATTTTGTCTGCCTTGCAGACCTGGTTTGAGGCATCAAACAGTATTCTTTTGGTCTGAAATTTGGATTCATTCCAACAAACCAATTTGCATTGAAAAATTCGACTAGAACCCACCGATATGATTTTTCTCGCGACGACGCACAAAAATAAAAATTCTGGTCTTAGAAAACAGTTTACAACGTTTTACAGTTAACACTTTGATCTAAAATTTCTAAAACCAATTTTCAGAGATGCACAATTAATCTACAACAATATTGAATGGTTAAGGAATCCAAAAAATTTGACTTTCATCCAAGGAAAAAGGTTTTACAATTATCAATCCATGAAACAAGATTTTTGGAATCAAAATTCCAATTTTATGGCCGATTTTTCCCAAAAGTCCAAATCAATTTTATAAACTAGAATTGATTATGTAATCAATTTCAATCATGTAGAACCTGTTCATGGAGTGTTTGGATGGTTGGGAATTCCATTATAAAATCTCCATCCATTGAAAATTAAATTCTCAAATTTTAATCTATGAAATTCATCTATTACACATGAACCTCCATTATTTTAATTTAATTTCAACATACTTGAAATCAATTGACATAGACTCAATTCTGTTTTTTAAAAGAAAAGGAATTCCATCTATCTATGGTCGAATTCAATGGAGTTGACCTATGGTTGAACAAAAAAGAAGAAGAATGAATTGGTCCTTCCATAGTCGAATTTTGTCTCTCTCTTTTTCTCTTTTCTTCTTTTATCTCTTCGAATTGCTCATAGAACTATCCAGCAATGGTTGGTTCGAATTTGTTAGAAGAGAGAAGATAAAAGAAAAAGAAAAGCATGGACTTAAACTAGAAGAAGAAGAACCATACCTTGAAAATGGGAAGAGAGGAGAAAACTAGAGAGAACTCGACCAAACCTTGGAGAAGTTTGCAATTTCGATGGGTGTGGAATAGGATATGCTCACATGTGGGTCCCACTAGTACGCTGAAAATTAGAAAGATCTAAATTTAGAAAGTTTCCAAATTTAGAAAGATGTTATTTTTGGAACATCGGGTCAAAATTTAGTTTTTACTTCAAATATTTAATTAAGACAAGGGCTGTTCAACCAGGGTGTCTAAGAGTCAGAATTGTCATGCCCTGCCCCGCCAAGCACTCACAATACAACAGAAGTTTAAAGTTTAACTCCTTAAACATAGTCCATGGGTTTTGACCATTCATTTACTCGGAAGCCTAGACATAAACATTAGACAGGCTCAGATCCAACCATAACATGGTCAGGCAAGTTCCAAGAACTAGAGGAATCACAATGGTCCCGCTTAAAACCCAGAGTCCTTAGGCAGAACTTTCACAAACACTGTGGACATGAAGAATATTCACTACTCAAACCATAGTTTATAAGCTTCAATTCTTAGTTTACCTGAAAGCCCAACACAAAATGTCACACATACTCTTCACATGTGGACTCAAACATGTATCATATCTCTCACTAAGAATCTAGAAACACATCATAACATCAAAATTGCACATCAGAACCATAATGATTTTATTACATATCTAATTGTGCCTCAATCGGGCATATATGGGTTTGTTACACAACCAAAGTTCATAAAAACAATACACAAATAAAATATGAAAATCCCCAATAATGGGGAAATATATTGAGTCTCCATCCCTATTGTAATTGGGGTCCATCCATCCCTTCTTGAGCCAAGTTTCCTGCAACGAAAGGTATATGAGCTAAAAACGGCCTTGTGAAGAGAAAACAATAGATGATGAAGCATATTATCATATCAATATTTATCACGCAACAATTTATGCACTCAGAAAACATGTACTCTTTTCATGGCGTCAACGCCCTAGCATAGCAAATCTAGTCTCAAATGCATGCTCTTTTCTTTCCAATCCACCCCAAGAGACTAAGTTGATGCCCGACACCTCACCCATTTCTATTACACCATACCGCATGGCACCTGTAGAGTTGAGAGAGTTAGAGACTCAGATCACCAAGCTTTCTTCTGCTGGCTTTATTAACCCAAATACTTCTCCTTAGGGCGCGCCGACATTACTTGTTAAGAAGAAAGATGACACAATGAAAATGTGTATTGACTACCGGAAGTTGAACCGGGTGACAGTCAAGAATAAATACCCACTGTCCAGGATTGACGATCTCTTCGATCAGTTGAGAGGAGCTAAGTACTTCTCTAAGATAGACCTCAGGTTAGGTTATCACCAGTTGAGGGTGAGAGTGTGCGATATCCAAAAGACCTCCTTTTGCACCCGTGTTGGATAATTTGAATTTGTTGTGATGCCATTTGGGTTGATTAATGTTCTGGCTACTTCCATGGACTCAATGTAATACCCTAGATTTTTCAATATATTAATATTTACGAAAATGCCATTGGAGTTATAAATTGAAGGGTTATGATCATAGATGAGAGAAATGGTGGGACCCGTTGCTCAAGTAAGACTCAATGCACTTGTGTAAGGTTTAAATTAAGTTAAATGGGTAAGGTACATTTATTTGGGTCAAAGAGGTTAAATGGGTCAAAGGCCCCAAATGGGACCCAATGGGTCGTGAATGACATGATTAATCATGGAGTGAGCTCAAAGCTTAATTGGTTTTAAGTTTCATTAAATATTTGAGTTGGTTTGAGTTGAAATAAATGATGGAGTCTAGTTGAGTTGAATTTATGAGTTGAGTTACATTAAATTGATGAGTTATATGGGTTGAGTTGAGAAAGGTAAATAAATTATAAATGAGTGGAGTATGAAGTTGAAGGGCTGGTGTTTCATATTCAAATAAGTTGGTCCACATGTTGGATGCATGGGAGGTTACCTTATGCATGAAACTCCAAAGATGGAGAATGAATGGAGTTGCCGTTTTTATGGAGTTACATAAGGTGGAGTGGCGGTTACACCAAGATATCAAGGGCTAGCCATTGGAGCGTATGAGAGTTCCATTCCAAAATGAAACTCTCACATGCAATGGTAATGAAAGATGGATAATGTGAGGAATGCATACAGCAAGATGGTCTTGGAAAACCGTTGGACACCTTGGGAGTTTCATCTCAAGGATGAAACCCCAAGGGAGGTATTAAATAAATGGGAGTTACAAAGTGTATTCACATTTGGAGAGGTGATAGAGAAGGGTTGTATCTAGGGCAGCCAAGAGCCAAAACCATTGGAGTGTTTCATCTCAAGGATGAAACCCCCAAATGGAAGTAAATGGGAGGGGAGTTACAAGTGGTGCCTTAGGCTGAATTTCATTAGCCAAAGGACCTTCATTTTTACTCTCTATCTCTCTCTCTCCCTTGGACGGTTTTCATCTCACAAGACAAAGATTATTGGCTGACTTTATCTCATACCAATCAGTCCTTGGTTGATCCTTTCACCAAGACAAAATTCAGCAAAGGAATTTGGCAACAAGGTTATCACTCTCATCCAAGACCAATGGTCTCTTTCTCTATCTCTCTCTCTCAAATTTATACCTTGGCCAAATTATTCCAAGGAGTTGGCAGCAAGGTCAGTCTCGGCCAAAAGAAGAAGAAGAAAGAAGGAGAGGCTAGGGAAGTAAAGGACCAAGGAAGGAGTCAAAGAACCGAAGAAGTCGCGGTATTGGTAAGTGCATCATAACCTTTGTTGAATAAAATGGATTAAGGATTATGATCCAGCCATTACATGGCCGAATTTACCAAAGGTTTAGATCAAGAATTATACTGTCTAAAAATGGCAAAACATGGATCATAGGGTTCGGCCACTTGGGATGGCCGAACCCCATGAAAAGATTTGGTAATTTTTATGGTTTTTGATAGATAAAAACCATACCATGTTTGAAGGTTTAAAGGGCTTTTTAGATGGAGATAAGTTTACTGTTTTGGAGAGGCTATGGCATGGCTGAATCATGTTGATGCTATGGCTAAGTTGCTGATCAAAACAATGGACAAATATTGGAGGGTTTACATCAAGGAAACCATAGGGTTCGGCTAAGTGTATGGCCGAACCCCATGGACTATTTTTATGGATTAATTAGGGTAAGATCATGGTTGAAAATTATGGATGATGATATGATTATCTCTGGACTTAGTGTAAGTAAATAACCAACCATGGTAGATGATGGAATATGGGATAAAAATCCATAGGATGAGGTTCGGCCAAGTTGTATGGCCGAACCCCATCAATGATCATTTGGTGGACTTAGGCTAAGTTATAATGTAATTGGAGATGGGTTAATGAAAGATTTAAAGGACAAAAACTAAGTGGTGAGGTTCGGCTATGTTGTATGGCCGAACCCCACTAAGGTGGTTTGGTTATGGAGTTTGGTTTTTAAACAAAATTAAACAAAGGGTTAGTATAGTGGCATTATTGTAAATATGAAGGAAATGATCAAAGGTGAAATGATCAAAGATTATTGATCAAAGAATTTGAAATATGGGCCAAAACCAAGATGGTAAGGTTCGGCCATGTTGTATGGCTGAACCCTATCAAGGTTCATTTGGAAGTTTGAGTTAATTGAATGGTTTTAGTTAAACAAAAGAGAGACCAAAATTTAAATAGGTGAGGTTCGGCCATGGGGTATGGCAGTACCCCACAAAGTGGATTTTTGGGACTTAGACTAAGTTGGAATCATATGGATAAATGTTTGATTTGCTGTTATATAAATAGGGCCACGGGACTTGCTTGAATGGTGTATGAGTTGTGAATGGGTGACGGTTTAAAAGAATGGTCAACCTAAGTGATCATTGTGTAGGTTTCCTACCTTTTTGAAACACACATATATTTGTTGTTTTTATCATAGTTTTTGATGAAATATGTGCTAAGTTATTATGTTTCAAAATGGTTTCGTATGATAAGATGTATTTACAAATGGCATGAACACATTGGCATCTCATGCATGGCATGGGGTGGTAATTATGGAAACCGGAGGCCACACTCCGTCGGGGCGTCCGAAAGACCACTGTGGGGTACCTTGATGATGAGAATCCCATCAAGAGGAATCCAGAGGCCACACTCCGTCGGGGCATCCGAAAGACCACTGTGGGGTAGCTTGACAATGAGAATCCCGTCAAGAGGAAGCTATGTATACTTGTGATGGGTGGGACTCATTACATGTGCATTTCATACATAGTATTGTTTTATGAGATTTTGATGATCATTTATTATTCTATTATTTGCATGTTTTGTTACTAACCTTGTGGTAGACCTAATCAGAAACACTACTGGGCGCATTGATCTAACGCCGTATCTCTATCCTTAGTGGATGACAGAGGAAAGGGGAAGAACGAGGATCGTGATGGAAACCAAGCATAGGCGCTTGGGCTTGAATGGACTTTGAATTATGGACTTTTTATTTAAGTTATTTGGACAATGTAATTTGATAGTTAGACGTTATTGGCATGTAATAATGTAGTTAACTATGGTTTGAATGGTTTGAAATGAATGTTTAGTTTAAGGCTATGTTAGTAATTTTGGAGATAATGATTATACGATTTGCTATCTAGAAATGGAAAATGGAGTAGTCTTAGGATCTATTATAACCATCAGTTAGACTAAGTAAATTCCGCAAGTTCATTGTACCATGTGTGGATCAGTTCTTATGGACTTAGTTCATACGCACATGGGCTTGACCGTTTAGGGGTCGGACTTTAGAAGTCCGAACTTAACTCGTGTCGTGCCATCCCGCCCCGATCACTTGTTATTATTATTTTTAAAAAAATAAACTCTGATTATTATGGTGAAAAGGGCGGGGCGTTACACTCAATGAATCGTATTTTTCAACCATATTTGGATCGCTTTGTGGACGTGTGTATAGATGATATTCTGATTTATTCTGCGACTGAGGTAGAACATGAGCAACACCTACGCATAGTGTTGCAGACTTTTTTAGAGCACAAGTTATTTACAAAACTCAGCAAATGTGAATTTTGGCTGAGAGAAGTGCAGTTTCTTGGTCATGTGATCTCAGCAGATGGTGTGGCAGTCGATCCTGGTAAGATAGAATCATTGGTTAATTGGGAGAGACCGAAGAATGTAGCAGAAATCCATAGCTTCTTGGGGTTGGCAGGTTATTACCGCAGATTTGTTAAAGACTTCTCCAGTATCGCGACACCAATGACTAAATTAACTCGTAAGGGAGTTGGTTTTGTTTGGGATGTGTCTTGTCAGAAGGCTTTCACAAATTTGAAAGATAAGTTGACTTCATCTCATGTTTTAGTGGTGTCGGAACCTGGTAAAAGATATGTTGTTTATTGTGATGCTTCTCGTATTGGTCTAGGTTGTTCGTTGATGCAGGACGACCGAGTGCTAGCTTATGCATCACGACAGTTGAAACCCCATGAACAAAACTACCCCACTCATGATCTTGAGTTAGCCGCAGTAGTGTATACATTGAAAGTTTGGCGGTATTATCTGTTTGGTGAAAGATTTGAATTGTTGTCCGACCACAAAAGTCTTAAGTACTTATTTACTTAGAAAGACTTTAAATTTGAGGCACCGGCGATGGGTGGAGTTTTTGGAGAATTGTGATTTCCAAAACTCATACCACCCTAGCAAAACCAATGTTGTGGCTGATGCGTTGAGCCGAAAATCCCGAGGCACAGTGGCTAGTATCGGGTTTAGTCAGTAGCAGATACATGAGACAACAACAGATTATGATCTTTAATTGGTCGAACACAGTGATTTAGGTTGGACATAGAACTTGGTTGTGCAACCTATGCAAGTGGACAATGTAATAACAACACAACTAGTAGACTCGTTGGCTTCCAATTTGAGACAAAAAGTACTTCGAGGGCTAGGCCTTGAAGGATGGTCAATGAGATTAGACGGTGGATTGGTTCTTCAAGAAAGATTGTTTGTACCTACCACAGATTAGTGTAGAGATGAGATACTTAACCAGTTTCATCATTCTCGTTTTACAGTAGACCCAGGCCGTACTAAGATGTATCAGGATATTCGACGGCAGTTTTGGTCGAAAGGTTTGAAACGAGATGTAGCTAAGTGTGTACGCCATTGTCTTACATGTCAGCAAGTCAAGGCTGAACACCAAAAACCAGTCAGAGAATTGTAGAACCTTCCAGTATCTCAATGGAAATGAGAACATATTACAATGGACTTTGTGACAAGCTTACCAAGGTCACTATTGAGCATTGAAATATTGCATTTTTACCCTTAGTAGCCTTGCTTTTATATATATCACATGTGTTTAATGTTATTTCTAGTTTTGTACTTAAAAATGGAAAGTTTAGAGAAATCATCTCCATTCAGTGGATAATTGCAAGATTAGAGCTTAAAAGTGAAGACCTGGAATTTTAATAATTTAATTCATGCCACTTTTAGGGGTTTTCATGCAAATTAGTCAATCTGGATCCAATTATAAAAGTCTAAGATTAATGAACTATTTTAAGAATTTTAGTCGGGAATTAATTATTAAATTCTGGAAGAGAGACTTTTGAGCATTAAAATATTATATTTTTACCCCTCATTATTGGGCCAGTTAATCCTCAATTTTGTATATAATGATGCATTTAATGTAGTTTGTCAGTTTTGTAGTAAAAAATGGAAAGTTCAGGAAATTCAAGCTAAAACAATAGAAGATTGCAAGTTTAGAGCTTTAAAGAGAAGACCTAGAATTATTATAATTATTTTATGTCACTTTCTAGGATTTTCATGTAAATTAATTAATTTGGATCCAGTTATGAGAGTCTATGATTAATTAATAATTTTTAGATTTAAAGTGCTTGAATAATTATTTAATTCCAGAGGTTAAAAGCTGCAATCCAAGTGCCAAAGCCCGAATTTCAAGTCATTGGGCCATGACTCACTTCAAATGGGCCAAGTTGTGTTCCAAAAAGCTTCAATAGGCCAAGCCACATGCAAGCCCATACGCATTCCACACATTGGGCCAGGCCAGTGTGCAAGCTCAGTCCAACTAAGGCCCAAGCTCTCAAATCCAATTCAAATGGGCCTGAGTTGAGGTCTAGGTCCAAATCCAAAGCCCAAGTCTAATGAACTCCATGGTCCATGTTTGAATTTTACCTGTAATAACCCGAATTTTTGATAAATATATATATTGGCATTTATTGATTTTAAATTGAATTTTGACATGATGGAATACCAAATGGATCAAAAGTTGGGACAAGGGTCCAAGAATGGCCAATTGGGCCACAAATTGGATGAAATCCATTCAATGGGTCAATGAGAACTAATCGGGTCAAGGATGGTCAAATTGGGCCCAATACTTATTTGGGACCCAATGGACCCAATTGAGGTAAGCCTAAGGTAAGGAGGGAATTTAAATTGGGCCATGGGCCCAATGTTTACCCAATAAACCATGAATTGGAATTAATACATGTAATTGGTCAATGGTAAGTAATCGGGTCAAAGATGGTCAATTTGGGTCAAAGAGCCATATGGGACCCAATGGGCCAAGGTAGGTAAGCCCTAAGATAAATGGGTAAGACAAAAATTTAATTGGGCCATGGGCCCAATGGTGATCCAATAAGAGGGATACATTTAATAAAATTTAAATCACCTAAGTTAGGTGATAAATGGACCAAGGTAACATGGCCAATGGGGCCCACCTCCACCTCACCCATTGAGGTGGCGTGTGGACCCAAGAGTAGTGGGGCCGACCACCATGGTTGACTTGGTCAACCATGGGTGGATCATGGAGGGAAATTAATGGGATTAAATTATATAGAAGGTGATTAATTAAATTAATCAAGGGATCAAGGTGATCTAAGTTAATCAACCTAAGATTAAAAATGGTCAAATGGTTAAGTGGTCAAAACCACTCCTACAAACACAAACCACCTCAAGAAAACACAAATTAAAACCATGGGCTTGAATGGTGGTTGGATCTCAACCACCACCACCAAAGTCAAGCCAACCCATGCTTGGTTGGTGAGAAAGTTAATGCTTGAGTGAAGACCACTCCAACCACCTCCATCTCATTTCAAACTACCCATTTGACTCTAGCCCTCCACACACACAAGGAAATTCGTTTTTCACCTTCCAAGGAGAAAGTGAAGAAAACTTAGAAGAAAAAAAGAAGAGAAGGAGAGAAGAAAAGAGGTGGAATCTTGGATTCAACTCTTGAAGATCAAAAATTACCATTCTTCATCATCTCCCCCTCTTCCCCTCTCTCTAAACCTAACACTATCTTAGCCAATCCAAGCATGTCCCACCATTGATCAAGCTCATCTAGACGATCATCAAGAAGAGAAAGAAGGAGAAAGGGCTAAGGAAAACAAAGAAGAAAGAAGGACCGGAGGAGTCGTCGGTGCGGTAAGAATTTCTTAAACAAGAGTTATATTTTTAAAGATAAGATATGGAATCCATTCTTAGACTAAACATGGCCAAAAATGTTGTGGGCCATGGATCTAAAATCCATCAAATGGAAGGCTAAGAAATGGATAAAAATGGAGGAATGGATTTAAGAAAAGAGGAAATGGAAAAATGGAATTTTGAGTCTTTATTAAGCATAGGAAAATGGGATTTTAATGGAGTAATGGGCCATAAGGTTTGGCCATGTAGCATGGCCGAACCCCATGGCCAATGTTGGATGATTTTTAATTAGGGTTGAAGGTTTAAAATGGTGGAGAATGATCTATGATAAAATGGACTTATTGAGTATAGAATGTGATGTTTAGATGGAATGAAAATGGTGATGATTTAGTGATTTTAAAATGGATTATTTTTGGGACAAAAAAATTAATGGTTTTATGAAGACCTTAAAGTTGGTGAGAAATAGTAATTTTAATGGATGAAAAAGGGTAGAAATTTATGGAGGAAATAATAGTTGCAAATGGATTCCCAAAGTGTATGATATAAGTTTAAATGGACCAAATGAATGATATTATTGATTTTAGATGGAATTTTTTAACAAAGAAAAATCATGGACAAATATTCATAGAACTTTGGTCTTAAATGGTTCTAAGAAAGGTGGGCCATGAACCATGGGTTCGGCCATGGTACATGGCCGAACCCTATGGTAATGGTATGGGATTTTTAGACATGGAAAATAATGTGGAGGAATGGGAATTTGAATAGATGGGTAAGTATGATATATGGTAATTTTTTTTTATGATGAAAAAGTATTGAAAATGGTTAAGAAAAATGGATGGATTGTATGGATGGTTCAAGTATGATATGTGATGTTGGTGATTTAAATGGATGATTTAATTTTCATTGGAGGTATGTTTAAATGGGTAATTAAAACCAAGAAAAATGGGGAAAGAAACATCATGGGTTCGGCCATGGTGTATGGCCGAACCCATGACCCAAATTTTGATCAATTTTAGGCTAAGGTTAAATGCATGTATCAATGCTTAGGAGTTTGATTTAAAGAGCCAAAATGATTTAAGTTTTTGTGATTTTAAATTGGATTATTTTGGGACAAAACTTAGTCTTTGAAAATGGTATCCATAAAGGTGAACCTTAGGGTAGTGATTAGTGGCTTTAATAAATGGAAAATAATGTAGAAGAATACTAGATTTTGATGGATTTATAAAAATGATATGTGGGCCACACCTTAGGCCAAAATGTGGAATTAGGTGTGGGAGTAATTATTTTTCAAAATTAAAAATTAGGTGGCTGATTTTATGATGTAAGGTCATGATTGAATGGACCTAAGTATGAATGAATCTTGGACTTAGAATGCACATAAATGAATGGATGATTTACCATGGAAGGAGAGTGGCAAAACCGTAATTTGTGGCCACATTAAAGGACCATGGGTTTGACCATGGTACATGGCCAAACCCTATGGGGGTTGGACATGAAAATGGAAATATTATGAATGGTTAAGTAAAGCGATTAGTTGCTGCGTTTTAGGCTCGCAAATCGGAATTTTAAATTTGGCCAAAATTGGATCTATGTATGAGTCTAGAACCAATGGATAATGGGCTAAGTTAGGGACTTAATCATAGACGATGTATGGACTAATTCGGTAAATGTAATAAGGTATCGGGCGTCGCAAACGGTACGCGATCGGCGACCGGATTATCGAACGGGAAGCATAACGGAACGCGACACGGTATTCGGTAGGATTCCTACCTTTTTGTAAGCGATGGATATGTGATGGTGTTTTAAATTATTTATGATTATGTTTTATTCTTATGATGAGTTTCAAGCTATGAATCTTATGGATTATATTTTTATATTATGCATTATATGGCTATGTATGGTATATCAAAATTATGATTTATCTATATACTACATAGCATAATACACGTACATCTCATGCATGGCATGGGCAGGAAAATAATAAGACCGGAGTCCATGCTCCGTCGGGGCGACCGAGAATCAGACATGGGGATAGCCTGAGGGCTATGACCGGAGTCCATGCTCCGTCGGGGCGACCGAGAATCACACATGGGGATAGTTCGATAACCGGAGTCCATGCTCCGTCGGGGCGACCGAGAAGCAAACATGGGGAACAGGATATTGTATGATCATACGGATAATGGGTGGGACACATGACATAAGCACCCATGACATAGCATTCATCACATACTTATTTTGTTGTATTTTATGTTATCGATATGTGTATATCACTAATCCATGTGCTAGCCCTACTCGGAGTCCTACTGGGCGCGTTGACTAACGCCCTACTTCTACCCTAGCTGATGACGCAGGAGAGGCAGGAAGCGGTGGACATACCGGAGGCCAAGCTTAGGAGCTTGGAAAGCGCAGTCTTAGTTTATATTATATTTTACATTTTGGTGATGTAATTTTAAAGTAGCTTAGCTTGTCGGGTTGTATAATTTTACATTTCCTGCGATGGTTTGGACGTTACTTATGGATGATGCATTTTGTGATACAATCATGAACGTAGGGGCATTTTGGTAAATTCAATGTTATATCTTCCCTTCTATCTAAAAACCGGTAGGATAGACTCTATTACCATGTTCCGCAATAACTATAATCCGCGAGCTTACTTCCCACGCGTAAATCATTCTCGTGGACTTAGTTCTGCGCACGCGTGGGGTTGGCCAGTTAAGGGTCGGGCTTTAGAAGCTCGAACTTAACTCGCGTCGTGGCGTCCGCGTCCTCTCTCACTCTTCTAAAAAAAAAAAAAAAAAATAGACTCTGATTTTCGTAAAACGGGTGAAAAAGGGCGGGGCGTTACAGTTGGTATCAGAGCGAAATCGAAAGAATGAATCTCTCGAAGTATGATTAAGACGGTTGCATGTCTCACTGACAGCTAAGAATCCCAACTGACCGACTCTTCGGAGTCCGCTGCACGGGGGCCGGATTAATCTACTTCGATTGACTCAGACTGAAACATTCAATCTGAGCGCCACATTTGACGTAAGAAAATGATAGTAAGGGAAGTGCAATAAACATAACATTGATAGATTTATCAAACGTAGGAAAATTTCCCCCAATTTCACAAAAACGACAAACATAGCTAGATGGGAAGTTTTCCCCAAACCAAGTATGCTTATTTGGCAACCTTCCCCAAATGAAAGAAACAATATTCAATACTTAGGAATTTCCCCCAAAAATGAAGTATACTAAATCAATAATTCTCCCCCAAATTGAAGGAACATTTGATACTTAGGAAAATTATTCCAAACTATGAACATGACAATGATTGTGAAAGAACTAAGTCAATATGTTTCGATGACTTAGGAAAAAGATGCCTCCAAAGAGAAGAACCCGTCGCAACCCCCAAGTGGAGAGAGAGATAACACCCCCTCGACAGGAAGAAGAGGTACCACCACCTCATACAGCCGAGGGACAAAATAGTATCAACGTAGAAGGTGTACCTCCCGAGTTGAAGGACATAGTTCAAGCGGCAATCGCTTCTGCTCTACAACAACATTCAAGTGGCAATGCGACCGCTAGCGACTCCAATAAACGAAAGATGGTCAAGGACTTCCAACAACAGCGCCCTCCCTACTTCAAGGGAAAGGAAGGGGCTGTGGGAGCGGAACACTGGTTAAAGAGGATCAACCAAATCTTGAATTTACTCCAAATTTCCAGTACTGCTGATAAGATCTTATTAGCCACATCCCAACTGATCGAAGATGCTGGTAGTTGGTGGGAAGTGGTAGAAAAGCAACAAGCATTGATACCGGAAGGAGAAAGGATACCCATGACATGGGAGTGGTTCTCGGCCACCTTCCTAGAACAATTCTTTCCGGAGGAAGAAAGAGAGAGCCAGACTGAAGCTTTCATCTCACTGGTACAGGGCAACATGACAGTGGCGGAGTATCACAGAGAATTTCTTAAACTGTCTATCTATGGGTTCTATATGGTGGATACTGAACACCGAAGGGCCCGTAAGTTTGAACGGGGCCTTCGGCCAAGCATCAAGAATAGAGTAACCATTTTCAAAGAGCCCACACTGGCAGGGGTGGTTAGCAGGGCCACCATCGCAGAAAAGGAACTAAATGAGATAGTGCGGTTCGACAACCGCCGAGGGCAGGGTGGGCGGGGAACATTCCAACCCAACAAGAAGTTCCGCCCGAATCCTAGCAGGCCCTCACCCTCCACGGGATCTACCGGGAGCTTTCGCCCTAGTCAGCCTTCTACATCAGCATCAGTCACACAGGTTCACCGGGGTGGGAACACCTGTTATCAGTGTGGCCAACAGGGCCACTACAAGAGAGAGTGTCCACAAACTAGCCGACCCTCCAACTTCCGGGGCCCTTTCCGCCCTCCAACTAGACCAACGCAGTCGCGGGGAGGCAGAACACATAATCAGGCGGGGCGGGCACCAAAACCTGCGGGATCTGGACGACTCTTCACCATACCATCTCCAATAGCAGTGGACCGTTCAGTGATGCAAGGTATGGCTGTAATTGGTAGTTCCTATGCTGTTACTTTATTTGACTCTGGAGCATCACATTCATTCATATCTGCTGCATTCATATCTGCCACGGGTACACTAGTACAAAACCTGTCCACATCACTCACTATTGTATCCCCCGTCGGAGACACATCATTAGGACTAATATGTACGGCATTGAACACGGAACTCGCGGGATTCAGATTTGAGTTTGATTATTTAGTAATCGATATGGCGGAATATGATGTCATATTTGGCATGGATTGGTTGACCACGTATCAGGCCCATATTGACTGCCATCTTCGTAGGGTAACATTTTGGTCACCCGAGGGAAAGCGGTACATGGTACACGCTGACAGACAGGGAATCCCTAGAAGACTGCAAGAGGAATTGAACCATCTTGCCTTGAACAACCTCAGATTAGATAAGGCACCAACGATTGAACTTCCGGCGGTAGTAGCAGATTTTGCCGAGGTATTCCCAATAGAACTCCCTGGTTTGCCACCCAAGAGGGAGATAGACTTTGAAATAAAATTATACCCCGGCGCCGCTCCAGTATCATTACCCCATTATAGGATGGCGCCAGCTGAGATGACTGAACTGAAGAAGCAAATTGATGAACTGCTTAGACTAGGCTTCATTCGGAACAGTACATCCGCATGGGGAGCCCCAGTGTTATTTGTGAAAAAGAAAGACGGTACCCTACGAATGTGTGTGGACTATAGGAAATTAAATCAGTTGACTGTCAGGAACAAGTATCCCCTACCCCGGATTGATGATCTGTTTGATCAACTTAGGGGTTCCTCTCATTTCTCTAAGATTGACCTGATGTCCGGATACCATCAAATTCGGGTTAGAGAAGAGGACATAGAGAAGACAGCCTTCAGGACACGATATGGTCTATATGAATATGTAGTCATGCCGTTTGGACTTACTAATGCACCGGCAGTGTTCATGGACTTGATGAATAGAATATTCCGTCCATACTTAGATCAGTTTGTGATCGTATTCATCGATGATATTCTGATCTACTCCAAAAGTCAGAACGAACATGCCGAGCACCTGCGGATAGTCCTAGACACCTTGCGGAAGAACCAATTGTATGCCAAAGCCAGCAAATGTGAATTTTGGTTATCGGAAGTCAACTTCTTGGGACACATCATATCAGAGGAAGGTATAGCCGTGGACCCGGCTAAGGTGGCAGCAGTCAAGGAATGGAAAGTGCCGACAAATGTGACCGAAATCCGCAGTTTTCTGGGATTGGCCGGTTACTATCGGAAATTCATCATGGACTTCTCCAAGATTGCGGCTCCACTTACCCGACTCACTCAGAAAGGAGTCAAGTTTGAGTGGTCCAATCTGTGCAATCAAAGATTTGAGGAGCTTAAGGAGAGGCTTACGACCGCTCCTATTCTGATCTTGCCAGAAAGAGGCAGAAATTATGAGGTGTACTGCGATGCCTCCGGTGAGGGACTGGGGTGCACACTCAGTCAAGGTAATCGTGCGGTGGCGTATGGATCGAGACAGTTGAAAATTCATGAACGCCATTATCCCACACATGATCTGGAACTAGCAGCGGTGGTCTTCGCTCTCAAAAGCTGGAGACACTACCTCTATGGTGAAAAGTTTGAGGTGTTCTCGGATCACAAAAGTTTGAAGTACTTATTTGATCAGAAAGAACTCAATATGAGACAACGTAGATGGATGGAATATCTGGCGGATTATGAGTTCGCACTTCGGTACCATCCTGGCAAGGCGAACAAAGTGGCGGATGCTCTCAGCCGTTTGTCACATGCGACAATAGCCAGCATGATCAGGACGGAATGGGAGGTACTGAATACCATCAGAGAGTTTAAACTCTACCTCAATAATCATGGGACTATATATAATTTGATCATACGATCCCACATGGTCTCCGAGATTGAACGGGAGCAACGGACAGACCCAGAAGTGGAGGAGATTTGGGCTAAAATGTCTACCGGTGAGGTTGTACCAGAGTGGGAATTACGACCAGGACAGGGTCTTATGTTCCGAGGTAGGACATACGTACCTAAGAACTGTAGAAGAGAGTTGTTGATTGAAGCACACCAAACCAAACTCTCTATCCACCCGGGCAACACGAAGATGTACCATGATCTTAAGAGGCACTATTGGTGGTATGGGAACGACATGGCAGTGAAGAAACCACCTGGGAACTTGAGTCGGAGATGAAGACCGCTTATCCGGAACTCTTCGTATGAGTTGTTTTGAACCCCTACTTCACTCGAATTTTCGGGACGAAAATTTCAAAAGAGGATTCTATTGTAATAACCCGAATTTTTGATAAATATATATATTGGCATTTATTGATTTTAAATTGAATTTTGACATGATGGAATACCAAATGGATCAAAAGTTGGGACAAGGGTCCAAGAATGGCCAATTGGGCCACAAATTGGATGAAATCCATTCAATGGGTCAATGAGAACTAATCGGGTCAAGGATGGTCAAATTGGGCCCAATACTTATTTGGGACCCAATGGACCCAATTGAGGTAAGCCTAAGGTAAGGAGGGAATTTAAATTGGGCCATGGGCCCAATGTTTACCCAATAAACCATGAATTGGAATTAATACATGTAATTGGTCAATGGTAAGTAATCGGGTCAAAGATGGTCAATTTGGGTCAAAGAGCCATATGGGACCCAATGGGCCAAGGTAGGTAAGCCCTAAGATAAATGGGTAAGACAAAAATTTAATTGGGCCATGGGCCCAATGGTGATCCAATAAGAGGGATACATTTAATAAAATTTAAATCACCTAAGTTAGGTGATAAATGGACCAAGGTAACATGGCCAATGGGGCCCACCTCCACCTCACCCATTGAGGTGGCGTGTGGACCCAAGAGTAGTGGGGCCGACCACCATGGTTGACTTGGTCAACCATGGGTGGATCATGGAGGGAAATTAATGGGATTAAATTATATAGAAGGTGATTAATTAAATTAATCAAGGGATCAAGGTGATCTAAGTTAATCAACCTAAGATTAAAAATGGTCAAATGGTTAAGTGGTCAAAACCACTCCTACAAACACAAACCACCTCAAGAAAACACAAATTAAAACCATGGGCTTGAATGGTGGTTGGATCTCAACCACCACCACCAAAGTCAAGCCAACCCATGCTTGGTTGGTGAGAAAGTTAATGCTTGAGTGAAGACCACTCCAACCACCTCCATCTCATTTCAAACTACCCATTTGACTCTAGCCCTCCACACACACAAGGAAATTCGTTTTTCACCTTCCAAGGAGAAAGTGAAGAAAACTTAGAAGAAAAAAAGAAGAGAAGGAGAGAAGAAAAGAGGTGGAATCTTGGATTCAACTCTTGAAGATCAAAAATTACCATTCTTCATCATCTCCCCCTCTTCCCCTCTCTCTAAACCTAACACTATCTTAGCCAATCCAAGCATGTCCCACCATTGATCAAGCTCATCTAGACGATCATCAAGAAGAGAAAGAAGGAGAAAGGGCTAAGGAAAACAAAGAAGAAAGAAGGACCGGAGGAGTCGTCGGTGCGGTAAGAATTTCTTAAACAAGAGTTATATTTTTAAAGATAAGATATGGAATCCATTCTTAGACTAAACATGGCCAAAAATGTTGTGGGCCATGGATCTAAAATCCATCAAATGGAAGGCTAAGAAATGGATAAAAATGGAGGAATGGATTTAAGAAAAGAGGAAATGGAAAAATGGAATTTTGAGTCTTTATTAAGCATAGGAAAATGGGATTTTAATGGAGTAATGGGCCATAAGGTTTGGCCATGTAGCATGGCCGAACCCCATGGCCAATGTTGGATGATTTTTAATTAGGGTTGAAGGTTTAAAATGGTGGAGAATGATCTATGATAAAATGGACTTATTGAGTATAGAATGTGATGTTTAGATGGAATGAAAATGGTGATGATTTAGTGATTTTAAAATGGATTATTTTTGGGACAAAAAAATTAATGGTTTTATGAAGACCTTAAAGTTGGTGAGAAATAGTAATTTTAATGGATGAAAAAGGGTAGAAATTTATGGAGGAAATAATAGTTGCAAATGGATTCCCAAAGTGTATGATATAAGTTTAAATGGACCAAATGAATGATATTATTGATTTTAGATGGAATTTTTTAACAAAGAAAAATCATGGACAAATATTCATAGAACTTTGGTCTTAAATGGTTCTAAGAAAGGTGGGCCATGAACCATGGGTTCGGCCATGGTACATGGCCGAACCCTATGGTAATGGTATGGGATTTTTAGACATGGAAAATAATGTGGAGGAATGGGAATTTGAATAGATGGGTAAGTATGATATATGGTAATTTTTTTTTATGATGAAAAAGTATTGAAAATGGTTAAGAAAAATGGATGGATTGTATGGATGGTTCAAGTATGATATGTGATGTTGGTGATTTAAATGGATGATTTAATTTTCATTGG
Organism: Chimonanthus salicifolius; assembly: GCA_013350335.1. Lineage (NCBI taxonomy): Eukaryota > Viridiplantae > Streptophyta > Magnoliopsida > Laurales > Calycanthaceae > Chimonanthus > Chimonanthus salicifolius. The sequence goes on from CM023540.1 coordinate 60,642,081, forward strand.
AGGTATGTTTAAATGGGTAATTAAAACCAAGAAAAATGGGGAAAGAAACATCATGGGTTCGGCCATGGTGTATGGCCGAACCCATGACCCAAATTTTGATCAATTTTAGGCTAAGGTTAAATGCATGTATCAATGCTTAGGAGTTTGATTTAAAGAGCCAAAATGATTTAAGTTTTTGTGATTTTAAATTGGATTATTTTGGGACAAAACTTAGTCTTTGAAAATGGTATCCATAAAGGTGAACCTTAGGGTAGTGATTAGTGGCTTTAATAAATGGAAAATAATGTAGAAGAATACTAGATTTTGATGGATTTATAAAAATGATATGTGGGCCACACCTTAGGCCAAAATGTGGAATTAGGTGTGGGAGTAATTATTTTTCAAAATTAAAAATTAGGTGGCTGATTTTATGATGTAAGGTCATGATTGAATGGACCTAAGTATGAATGAATCTTGGACTTAGAATGCACATAAATGAATGGATGATTTACCATGGAAGGAGAGTGGCAAAACCGTAATTTGTGGCCACATTAAAGGACCATGGGTTTGACCATGGTACATGGCCAAACCCTATGGGGGTTGGACATGAAAATGGAAATATTATGAATGGTTAAGTAAAGCGATTAGTTGCTGCGTTTTAGGCTCGCAAATCGGAATTTTAAATTTGGCCAAAATTGGATCTATGTATGAGTCTAGAACCAATGGATAATGGGCTAAGTTAGGGACTTAATCATAGACGATGTATGGACTAATTCGGTAAATGTAATAAGGTATCGGGCGTCGCAAACGGTACGCGATCGGCGACCGGATTATCGAACGGGAAGCATAACGGAACGCGACACGGTATTCGGTAGGATTCCTACCTTTTTGTAAGCGATGGATATGTGATGGTGTTTTAAATTATTTATGATTATGTTTTATTCTTATGATGAGTTTCAAGCTATGAATCTTATGGATTATATTTTTATATTATGCATTATATGGCTATGTATGGTATATCAAAATTATGATTTATCTATATACTACATAGCATAATACACGTACATCTCATGCATGGCATGGGCAGGAAAATAATAAGACCGGAGTCCATGCTCCGTCGGGGCGACCGAGAATCAGACATGGGGATAGCCTGAGGGCTATGACCGGAGTCCATGCTCCGTCGGGGCGACCGAGAATCACACATGGGGATAGTTCGATAACCGGAGTCCATGCTCCGTCGGGGCGACCGAGAAGCAAACATGGGGAACAGGATATTGTATGATCATACGGATAATGGGTGGGACACATGACATAAGCACCCATGACATAGCATTCATCACATACTTATTTTGTTGTATTTTATGTTATCGATATGTGTATATCACTAATCCATGTGCTAGCCCTACTCGGAGTCCTACTGGGCGCGTTGACTAACGCCCTACTTCTACCCTAGCTGATGACGCAGGAGAGGCAGGAAGCGGTGGACATACCGGAGGCCAAGCTTAGGAGCTTGGAAAGCGCAGTCTTAGTTTATATTATATTTTACATTTTGGTGATGTAATTTTAAAGTAGCTTAGCTTGTCGGGTTGTATAATTTTACATTTCCTGCGATGGTTTGGACGTTACTTATGGATGATGCATTTTGTGATACAATCATGAACGTAGGGGCATTTTGGTAAATTCAATGTTATATCTTCCCTTCTATCTAAAAACCGGTAGGATAGACTCTATTACCATGTTCCGCAATAACTATAATCCGCGAGCTTACTTCCCACGCGTAAATCATTCTCGTGGACTTAGTTCTGCGCACGCGTGGGGTTGGCCAGTTAAGGGTCGGGCTTTAGAAGCTCGAACTTAACTCGCGTCGTGGCGTCCGCGTCCTCTCTCACTCTTCTAAAAAAAAAAAAAAAAAATAGACTCTGATTTTCGTAAAACGGGTGAAAAAGGGCGGGGCGTTACATTACCTAAATCCAACCCAACTACCTATGTCCAAACCCATAACCGAACTTCACATCCACACCATCCAACTTCCATCTTATATCTTAACCCTCCATCTCACATACCAAATTTGGTCAAACCTTGATCCACCATGAAATCTAACCCATCCATTCACCTATCATTAGATCTAGGTCATCCGTCATCATCATGATCATCTTAACTTTAGATTAGTGTCTATCCATGCATCACCTATTAATTCATTCATCTCTTATAAACCCTAGAGCCTCTACTTGCATCCATCACATAAGCACATTACCTTAGATTTAGGTCATGCATTTCATCATCCATTTAGATCCACCTGTGCATCTAAACCCTCCATGAACGATCTACGTACAACTATATTTCTTTTACCCAAAATACCTTAGACCCATTAGATCAAAACTCCATTTAATCAAGGCCCTCCATTCATAAACCCTAAGCAATGAACAACTTGAACCTCAAGATAGCCTCCATGCGCATTTTACATATCATCATCGCCATGATTTTTGCAACCTAAAGCTTCTCCATGCACTTAGACCTAAAATCATCTAGATACACTCCTAGGATCTTAACACACCTCATCATCCACATCACCAACACCTCACACGATTTGTCTCAATCCCAATCCAATCCATTCGAATTTTACACCGAGTCAACCCTCCATGTCATCTTCCTATCATCCGTTCATTCATTCATCTCATCTCTTAATTTCATCTATTCATTCATCATCTCATTGCACAAACCCTAAAACTACAAAGCAAATTCGAATTTCCCATTTCCAATCCAAATTCTATTTTATCTCCTAATCTCCTATCTTCCCTCCACCTTGACATAGCCTCCAAGCCAAGCCACCTACACACACACCAAATTCGTGTGACCTCCCTTTAGAAACCCTAAGATCCAAACTTAAATCTCCATCATCCATTCCCATTTAGATCCAATCCAGTCCCTTGATTTCCCAACTTAAATCTTGAATTAATCCAAACCATCCATCTCTTTGCAAAACCTATAAATACCTCATTACCCTAAGAGGTAAAATTCGAATTTGACCTGGAGCTTGAAGGCTGGAGCAAAAGATAAGAAGACAAGAGCACCATTTGAATTTACAAAGTGATAGTTGTAAATTTTATTTTTATGTTGTCTTTCTTGTATTTAATTTATAAGTGCCTTGTACTTTAATTCTTCCATTTAATAAAGTGAAGCATCCATTTAGAATCTTGAAACATCCAATTTCTAAAATTCTTTTATAATTATTTTACTTTTAATTCAAGATTACAACTTTTGTTTATTTGATTGAACATGAGCATATGCAATAGTTAGGATCTTGATTGTAAATTTTGAATCATGATTACTAAGGTTTGATTAATTAAATTAAAAAGTTGTGAATCTTGTTTTATCAGTAAATATGAAATGCATTTAAGATCTTTATGTAAATTTCAGATCTAGGCCTTTGCTTTGTTTACACATTTTGTGTGATGAACGATCTATTCTAAACAACCAATCTTTACGTTACTGCACTTTTATTTTAAGTCATTTATTTTCTTGCAATTTAACTTTATGTCTTTTAATCATGTTAAATTCTATATTTGTTGTATAATTTTTGTTTTAACCTAAATCTTATATGTTTTATTCTTTTTAAATTCTTTAATTCATGTTATTCTTTTAATTCTTTGTAATTACACTCTCTCTCAAAATTCATTCAATTAAAGACTGGAGATGTGGTATTTTTATAACTTGTAATTTTGACTATGATTAAGATTATCATTTAATTCACCATTTTAATTTAAGGACAATTAATTCACACATCTTATTTGCTGATTTTCCAAGTTAGGTAAATGACTCATATAAAGGTTTTACTTCTTGAAAGTAATTCTTTTTAAAGGAACACAAATTTAATTTTAATTCATATATTTTAAGATTTTCTTTTGGGTTTGACCTCTGCGCTCAATCGCTATACTATACATGGTTCGTGCTCTTGCGAGAATTACAAATTTAAAACATCAACAAGAGACCATGCAATTCAAGTGCCAAAGCCTGAAATTCACCAAGATCCACTTCATATGGGCCAAGCTAAGCTCCACAGACCAGCATTGGGCCAGGCCACAGACAGTCCATGTGCATTTCATACAGTTGGGCCAGGCCAATAGGCAACTCAAAGGCCCATGTTCTCAAGTTCAAGTCCAAATCAAGTGGGCTTAAGATGATGTCCATGAGTTGAGGTCCAAATCGACACTCCAATAGCTCCATGGATCATATTCGAATTTCACCTAATCCCATATCCAATTATCCGTGGCCGAATTTCATTACCCTAATCCCTCTCTCTTTCATGCAACTCATCTCCACCCTCCATTCCTCATCTTAAATCTCCACCTTCCATCTCATGTATCAAAATTAGGTCAAACTTAGAGCCACCTATCAAATCCAACCCATACATCTTTCATTTTAGATCTAGGCCATCCAACCTATCCATCATTTAGACTAAGCTTAGGATCATGACCATCCATGCATTGTCTATTCATCCATCCATCTAGATCATCCATTACTCATTAAAACCATTAGACCTTAGGACATTTCATCTCAACCTTCCAATTCAACCATGCATCATGAGGAAAACCCTAGAGCCTCCACATTCATCCATCACATACATAATTTGCATTAAATCTAGGTCATTCATCATATCATATATCCATCTCCACCTTTAAATCACAACCCTTCATTAAGTACCATATCATTCATACAAATTATTTTTATCAATCACCTTCGAGCCATTATATTTAATCCCAATCTAATCCAAGCTATCTATCCATTAAAACCCTATGTTAGAACAACTTGGAGCTCAAGTAGCCTCCATGCGCATATGCCATGTCATCCATCATTTATCACCACACACCCCACACAATTTTAGCAGTTAAAATTCTCCATGTACTTGGACAAAATCCCATCCAAATACACTCCTAAAATCATTAACACACCTAATCATCCCAATGTTCCATGTAACACGATTTTTGTACAACTCCATCCTTCCATTTGAATTTCACATAGGTCAACCCTAAGCCATATCATCTCATTATCATCCATCCATTCATTCATCTCATCTCTCAATCTCATCCATTCATTCATCATCTCATACAATAAACCCTAATCCTACATATCCAAACTCGAAAATCCCATTGCCTAAAACCAATCCTATTTTGTCTCATTCTTTTCTTGCACTCCACTCCAAGCCACCTACACACAAGTTAAATTCGTGTACACCGTTGTAAACCCTAACCTTTTCCAACTTTTAATCTCCATCACCCAATTCCATTAAGATCCAATCCCATCCTTCCATCCATCAACTTAAACCAAGATTTAATCTTAGCCATCCATCCTTTTCTTAAGCCTATAAATACTCCATTACCCCATATCCAAAATTTGAATTTGACATGGAGCTCGACCAAAGACTGAGGAGAAATGATCAAGAGACAAGAAGACAAGAGGTCCCACACGATTTTACAAGTGAGAGTTGTAAATTTACGTCTCCATTTTGATATCTTGTTCTCAATTTTATTTATGCCTGTACTTGAATTTTCCCATGAAATAAATAAGAGATGTACCTTTAGAATCCTAGAATGTCTGATTATTTAGACTTCTTGTTATACTCTCTTTTGATTTTAATTTGTATTCTTTGTTTGATTAAAGGACTTAGGTTATAAGTGTTAAATCTATGAACTGGACTTCAATTAGATTCAAGATTATGAATTTTAATTAAATGGTGTAAATTGATATTTGAATTCTAAGTGTGAATTTCATATCTAGATCTCCTATTTATTTATTTATTTTGGGTAATGAGAGAAAAATTCCATAACCACCTTTAAATTATGCATTTAATTATTCTGTCATTTACTTTATTTGTCAATTTATTTCCTATCTTTAGTTACATTAGTCAGTTTGTATGTATGTTATATAAAAGATGTTCAATTTATGTTTTTGTTGTATTTCTTGTATGATCATTCTTTAATTCATTAATTCATGTATCAAATCAATCTCACTCTCCAAAAAATTCTTTAACTAGGATTGTAAATATAATTTTCTAATCTTGAACTTTGTAATTTTAATTAAAAATGTAATGTCCCTCCCTCTAACCACCTTATTAGAGTAATATAAGATGAATATTTGGCGGAGAGGAAGGAGAACGTCACGACGCGAGTCAAGTCTGAGTCCGAAGACCCGACCCTTGACTGGCCCTAACTAGTGTGTGCATGATAATTTAGCACACATTATCTGATAACCTGTGAAAATTTGAATCATTTAATTCATCGCATGAATAGTCAACACATATCAAGCAAGATAAGGAAATTCCCAACCAAATAAGAGTCAAATACAAAATTTAAATTACAATTATCAATGTCTCAAATATTACATTCCCAAAATACAACATCCTTACAATTTTTACATTGTTTCCAATAATCTCAAAATACAAAATAGCTCAAGATTGTAACGTCCCACCCTTTATCCATCTATAAAATCAGAGTAAATTTTTTTATAAAAAAAGGATGGAGCCATCATGACGCGAGACGAGTCTGAGTCCGAAGACCCGACCCCCAAAAGACCCAATTCTAGCACATACATGAGTCAACTCACCAAATTTGTGTATAAGCCAGCACAACGCGACGGAAATAGAATATGTAAAAATAACATTTTTGCGGAATCATAATACTAAACATTTGATAACAAAATTGAAAATTACTAAACCAAATAAATCAAAATATCAAACCATATCCAGAATAAAATCCATCTAAGTTATTACATTAATGATCCTATGAAAATACATAGTTCTATCAAAATATCAAATTAAGAACTATGAGGTCTTCAAACATCTTCGGATCCATCTCTTCGTCAAGCATGACTATCACTATGTCCAACTTCTTCTCCTTTATCCTGATCTGTGTTAACATCTAGGGGGGAAAATGTACAGGCTTAGTCAACTTGCCCAGTAGTAAGCTCCGATCATAAAAATACACAAAGTGTAAAATCTCAAAATATCATATAATGAGGATAATAATGAAGAAAATCCCAAAGTGTGATTAATATATATATTTCTCAAATATAAAAAATAGAAGATGTACCAAAATATGATAATGTAAAAAACATAGAATGATATGCCATGGGTGCCATGCATCAATAATATGCCCACCCATTTCCATTCATCAAATCATAACAAATCACTTCAAATAATAGTTCTCAATATTGACCACTTATGTCCACAACATTTGAGGCGACAACCACCAAGGTGCTGTTACCCATCCACAAATTAACTGAGACTATCGGGGGAGTGTGGTCTCCTCCCTCTGTGCAGGGTTTCGGGACCTACCCAAGAGCTCTTTGGCCCAATTAAGCCGTAACATTCATACCAAGGGACAGGGCCAGAGTTTAACATTTTATAACCATTTTACTTGAATCCAAGCGAGGTCTGGACATTTCCTTCTTGGCTCTGTATCATCAACCTTCCCATGCAACCATGCATAGGTAATGTGTACAAATATGATGACAAAATCATAAATCCAATAATTTCTCATCAAAATCATTTCCATATACATAATAAAATCTTAATTCCATAAATCTGCAGTTATGTTGTTAAAAGACATAACATATCATAAAACCATTCATCACATTGTGCTTCAATAAAGTAGGAACCCCTACTTGATCAAAAGTGATCAACCAACTAAGATTCATGCGCTTGAAGTTGGAATTACCCTCGACTCCTTTTGTCCATGCACATGTTCAAATCAAAATCCACAGATTATTATCACACAAAACCTTTGTCTAATCTGTGTTGGTCTAATCCAGAGCTAAAGGTTTACTGTATGATTACTCAATTATAAAGGATTCCATTTTATATTTTCTTTAACTAGCACATATATTAACTTTGATAATTTGCCTCTATTTTAGGCTGACATATCAACACTGTCGATACTTCGCCATTCAACATAGTCGACACATCAAACATCTCGATATGTCATGTAACACTCCTGATTTTCAAGTTATAAATATTTACGAAATTTGCCATTTAATTTGTGAATTAATAGATATGGATCTTATATGGGTAAAGTGTTGGGTCATTGCCCAATTAAGACCCAACGGATTGTAGAATTGGTTTTAAATAAAATTAAATGGGGACAAATTAAATTAGTAATGCATTATGTCTATAATTAATTATTATGCGTATAAAGGGAACATGGAAAGATTTTAGGAATGGAATATAGATTACATGGCCGTGTGTGGGAGATATGCATATCCATGAGATATGCGCATGATGTGCTAGAATATCTTAAAAAGGGGATTGCTAAATATAGAAGATGTCTAAGATTAAAAATGGAAATTGCTTTGCCGTGTGGGAGTAGGCGCAATCCAAGTTGATGCGCAAGGTTATATCTAAAAAGGGGTCCTTTCTTGTTGAGAGTGGTATGTAGGCAAGTGCCAAATTGGAAGGTCGGTAACTTCTAATTAAGACACACAAAAGGGCGCAAGGCACATTCTAATTAGGATTAAGTGGAGGATTTATAAAAAAAAAGAGGGAAGGGGCACATGGCAATACACATAAAATCAAGAAGGTGTTCACGGCATAACAAGAGAAAGAGAAGGCAACCAGCAAGTGGGAAATATCAAGAAGAAGTGGAAAGAGACTAAGGAAGAAAAGGATTGGAAGAGCAAGAACAAGCGAAGGAAAATCGGAGGAGTCACGGAACCGGTTAGTATTTTTGATAAATTTGTTTGAAAGAAAAGAGCCATAGGGTTCGGCCATGGTGTATGGCCGAACCCCATGGAAGAAAATTGAGGGATGAATGTTGAGGTTTTAATGGAAAGGATGGACCATGGCCGAACCCCATGGAAAGACATGGTTTAATTTATGAATTTTTTAATGATGAAAACCATGGAATAATTATGTATGTTTTAAAAGGGTTTAAATGGTTTAAGAGGAGTTGATGAACCATAGGGTTCGGCCATGATGAAGGGCCGAACCCCATGGAGGAACATTGGGTTTGTTTAATGGGTTTATGAAGGATGAACTCCATGGAAAATTATTCATATTTTTTAAAAGGTTTTACATGGAGAAATATAGAATTGGTTACATGTATTTAGATCATGGAAGATCAAGGATGAATGATTGTCAAAGAGAAGATTAAGAACCATATGGTTCGGCCATGGTGTATGGCCGAACCCTATGGAAGATGGTTATTAAATTAGAAAGTTTCTAATTATGGATTCAAGAATGGGAATTGCTATATTTGGAATTTAGACATCATGGGTTCGGCCATGGTGTATGGCCGAACCCCATGAATCAATTCCATGGATCTTTTATGGAGGGTTTTGTTTATGGTTCTATGATTGTGGATCATTGGAGGATCCATGTATATAATGTCTAAATTTATGGACCTAAGATTATAAGTCATGTAAATGGTGAATGAATTATGTATGGATCGCTCTTGGACTTGGGATAGTAAATAAATGAATGAAAGGATTGGTTATGGAATGCTAGCCATAAATGGCAATGTTGTAAATAGGTGAAAATGATGGACATAGGGTTCGGCCATGGTGTATGGCCGAACCCCATGAACTATTTGTATGGATCATTTTTGGAACATAAGCCTTATGAAAATAAGCAAGGTAAATAGCCATGGATAGAATAATGGCAAGGATGTAATTAAGTGAAATCAATGGACCACGGGTTCGGCCATGACGTATGGCCGAACCACATGGGGATTGTTTGCTGAACTTAAGGTTTGATGTATCTTAGATGATTAATTTGTTTATCATTAGATTAATAAATAAAAGTGGTATGAATGACATTGTTGTAAATATAAGTAAAAATGAAGATCATGGGTTCGGCCATGGTGTATGTCCGAACCCCATGAGGAATGGTTTATGGACTTGGACATTATTGTAAATCAATTGGAACATGGGTTTAATTAATTATTGTGTAATAAGGTAACGAGACCTCACAAGGTGTGTATGATCGTGAGCGGTTACCAGACGGAAGCGCAAGGACACGTTAGTGGTCTTTGGTAGGATTCCACCTCTTTGAAACCATGGGTTTATGTACAATGTTTTCATCTTATTTGATGAATTTATGTTGAAAAGATGTGTTTCAAATGTGAGGTTTTACTGCTATGTTTATTTATTATATAAAATAACATGTGTTTCATTAGCATCTCATGCATGGCATGGGGTGGAGGTTATGTAACCGGAGGGGACACACTACGTTGGGGCGTCCGAGAAACCTATGTGGGATACCTTGATGTGTTTTTCCATCAAGAAGAAACTGGAGGGGCCACACTCCGTCGGGGCATCCAAAAGACCTATGTGGGGGTACCTTGATGATGAGAATTCCATCAAGAGGATACATGTGTTTATGATGGGTGGGACTCATTGCATACTACAATGTCATGGCATTGTTTTCATATGGATTTATTATTATGTTATATGCATGTTTTGTACTAACCATGTGTTAGCCCTAATTGGAATACCTACTGGGCACGTTGTTCTAACGCCCTACTTCTAGCCTAGTGGTTGACACAGGAAACGAGGGGAACGATGAACGCGAAAAGGGCCAAGCATAGGAACTTGGATATGTGATTGGATTATATTTTATTAAAGTTACTTATGGACTTGTATTTGAGTAACTAGACTCTGAACATGTAATAACTTAGATGATTTGCTATAGTTGGATGTTTACTTGGATAATTATGTTGTGTTAATGATGATTAAGGATTTGACGTACTTTGCTATCTGAAATGGAATAAAACTAGTTTCTATTATAATTCCTGCAATTATGATTTTAATTCCGCATATTTATATTGTTATGTGTGAACCGTTTTCATGGACTTAGTCCATGCACACATAGGGTTGGCCAGTTAAGGGTCGGACTTTAGAAGCTCGGATTTAGCTCATGTAGTGACGTCCCGCTCTTGCTCACTTTGTTATTTAAAAAAAAAAAAATAGACTCTGATTTTCGGAAAGCTAAGCGAGTGAAAAAAGGGCGGGGCATTACATGTCGACTGGCTTATTTCTGTTCTATTGCATGTCTTCCAATTTCTCTTCTGGTCATATTTGCATACCTCGACACAGTTGATGCATCCAATGGTTCATACACTCGATATGTCAAATCTATTGACATGTATTCCTGTTTTGATTCCTCAATTTCTTAAGTTATCCTCTGTTTCTCGAGCGTATGTATCGAACCAAATCGATACATCTATACATGTATTTATTCATACTGTGTTCTTCTGCCAATACATCGACATAGTCGATGTATCGGTTTTGAGTTAATTCATTTCCTTTAATGTCATTTTCAGTTTACTTAGGCTGATATGTTGGCCTTGGTTGATTCATCATACATAAACCAGTTCCTCATCTCTATTTTATCATACTTAGGTTGATGCATCAATCCGGTCGATACATCATCCTGGTGTAAGTTCATCATCTCCTTATCTCATCTGTAGTTCAATTATGTCCAGACTGATGTGTTGATCCAATCAATAGATCCATGGGCATATTGACATAGTCGATATGTCCACCGATTCGTTCCTCCTTTGTACTTTTTATGTTTATTTCGGATCATTCCCAGGTCGATATATGATCAGGTCGATACATCGTTCTATGCTAGTATATATATATATATATATATATATATATATATATATATTACTTTTACTTTTGTCAGTCTACTTTATGTCAGTGATAGAAGGGTTAGAGGCGATCCTTCTCTCGGTGATAAAAGGGTTTCTTAGGGTTTATTAGACGAGGTTTTGAGACTAAGTTTGCTATCAGAGCCAGGTTGTCGGCAAAATGTTTGTAATAGTTTTCATAAGTTTGGGAATAATAATATTTCTCATGTTGGTGTGCTTCTACATTCTCTTCACCACTTGCAATTCTCAATCATCTTCTTCTATCTAATCTTCAGACGTAATTAGTATGCTCTGTCACTGTAGCCCTAGTGCTGATCTCAGACAATAGAAAACTCATCTGTCACATTTCATAAATATTATAAAGAACTCATATCTTGTGACCACAAAGACATACCAGGAAACCCTCCTTATTAGGCAAATGTGCTGATTGTTCAGGTATCATATCTTTTCTTGTGTATCCCTGATTTTGTTCAGAATGTTTGTTAACATAAAAGGCCTCACAAGACCATTGTGAAGACGTTTCTTCGATGACCTGTTGAGCCAAAAGTTCAGAGATTTCTTCTTGCGCCAGCTTTAGATGAACTGGATGCATGCCTGAATGACTGGCTTTAGTGGGAGAGGTAAAGGGAGCTTCAGCTTTGAAGGGTAAATTAATGAAGAACTCGGTCTTGGTCCAAAGAGACTGATGGTGTTTTTGAATTCTGTATGAGAATTTGCACAACAATATTGGATAAGTCTACTAGTAATTTCATTAAAAACTTTTTCATTGATGGCACATAAACTTGGTATGTGTGTCCAATGAACTTGATGGTTGCCAAATTTTAGACCCGTAGGAGACCATTGGACATTCGGCAAAGAATGAAGAATATCGAAACCGAGAATCATGTCTTTGCCTGTAACGCCCGCCCCTTTTCACTAAAATCAGAGTCTATTTTTTTATTTTTTTAAATAAAAGTGACAAAGGGTGCGGGACGTCACGACGCGAGTTAAGTCCGAGCTTCTAAAGCCCGGCCCTTAATTGGCCAACCCTACGTGTGCGTGGAAACTAAGTCCATGAGAACGGTTCACACATAGAAAGTAAGCTCGCAGAATATAACTTAATGCAGAAATTATAATAGAGTCTATCCTACCAATTTTAGATAGCAATGAAGTTACATCATTTAAATTACTAAATTACCTCAAAAGGATAACATCCAAAAGTAAAGTCCAAACCATAGCAGAAATATAAATTATTACAGTTCGACGAGCTAAGTTACTCAAATTACATTTCCAAAATAAATTTAAGTAAACTATCTAGCCCGCTTCCCCAAGCTCCTACGCTTGGCTCCCGTCTCGTCCTCCATTTCCGCCATCCCTTACGTCATCAGCTAGGGTAGAAGTAGGGCGTTAGACAACGCGCCCAGTAGGACTCCGAGTAGGGCCAACACATGGATTAGTGATAACAAGCACATATGTAATAATATAATGAAAACCATAAAATGAATGCCATTCCATGGGTGTCTTATGTCATGAGTCCCACGCATCATCCATTACCATTGTACAATGTCCTTTTTCCAATCATATATAAAATCCCCCTTGATGGCAAAGCCTCATCAAGTATCCCCATGCTTGCTTCTCGGTCGCCTCGACGGAGCATGGACTCCGGTTATAACTCAACACATCAAGATATCCCCATGCTTGCTTCTCGGTCGCCCCGAAGGAGCATGGACTCCGGTTCCTTTATTTTCCCACCCATGCCATGCATGAGATGTAATTGCAATATGCTATATAGTATTTAAATCATTGTAAATGCAATATGCCATATAATATTTAAATCATAGCCATAAAAACCCATCTTAAACATATCACATGATTACTAAAATAAATTAATAACACATCCATACACACATAATCCATGGCTTACAATAAGGTTGGAATCCTACCAAATACTGACTAATGTCCCTTTACGTTTCCGTCCGATAATCCGGTCACCAATACACGCACCGCTTGCGATGTCCGATACCTTATTACATATGAATAATCAGCCCATGTTTTTAACCATTTCTAAGCCCATTAATCATACCTTAGTGGGGTTCGGCCATACGCCATGGTCGAACCTCACTATCTAGGTTTTGTGGGCCCCATTTAATCCATTTAATTATTTTAATTACATGAGTCTAAAAATCAGTAACCTATGCTCCATAAATCAACAAATAAGGTTATTATTTAGAGCCCTTAAGTCCACCAACATCCCCCATGGGGTTCGGCCATACACCATGGCCGAACCCATGGTTCTTCATTTTTGGCCATAATTATGATTTTACCACTACTCCTTCCCATGGCTAATTACCTATTTAACCATGCACACTTAAGTCCATAACTGATCCATAACTTGGATCCATTAATGATCCATAACTTGGATCCATTAATGATCCATCAACCATGTTACAAGATTATTAAAAATCAGCCCTTAACTTAGCCTAATTTCCATTCATCTAAATACATGTATAATTCCAAATTTAGCCCATAAAAGGATCTACAAGTGGGTTTAAAATCCAGCAACCTATGCTTCATTTAACCATACATAGGGTCATCTTTAAACATACCTAAGTCCATGATCATCCTCCATGGGGTTCGGCCATGGTATCTTGATTTTGGCCTATATTTACCATTTTGCCACTCTTCTTCCATGGTTTGGTTCTCATTTTATTTTCCATCCTTAGACTCATAACTGACCATAAAACTTGGATCCACTAATGATCCATCCACCATGACATGAAAACATTAAAAACAGCCATTACTTAATCTAATTCCCATCAATTTGAGCACATACATACACCTTAATCTTAGCCCAAAAATGACTCATAAATGAGTCATGGGTTCGGCCATACACCATGGCCGAATGAATGATGCCTTTTTCTTATCTTTCCTTGGGCCTATTTAGATCATTTAGATCCAAAATAAACCCTCCCATGAGGGGGTTTACATCATGCATTTAAATCATCACTTTTTGGTCAATATTAACCACACTTAAGGTCCATTAATTCCACTAACCTTTTCTCATTATCTCTATGATCCAAGCACACTTAAATCCACCAAAATCTCCCCATGCGGTTCGGCCATGCAACATGGCCGAACCCATGGTCCATGTTTTCCCATTATTTCTATCCCTTTAAAACATTATTTACTATACTTAAAGTCCATTTAAAACTATCAACCTTCTCCATCAATTTCCATATTTTTACCCCCTTTTAAATTATTAAAACGTCACCATAGGGTTCGGCCATACACCATGGCCGAACCCATGGTTCTTGGTACATCCCCATCTATCATTTTTGAGGCCATTAAAAATCATTTACATCTCCCATGATTTTCTCATTTAATATCCCTTTTAAAAAAAATCACTAACATTTAATCATTCAAAACTTTAAAAAACATTAATCATATTCCATGGCTTCCATTCTTTAAGACGCCATTAAAATCTCCTAATCACCTTCCATGGGGTTCGGCCATACTACATGGCCGAACCCTATGGCCCATGGTTCCTTCAAAAATTACATTTCTATATTTGAATAAATCTTAATACTTAGTGTCCTTAATACATCCTTTATTTTTTTTTCTTAACCTAATTTATCTTTCCCATTTTGTCCATTTCTCATCCTTTCCTTGGATGGATCTTAGATCCATGGCCCATAGCACTTTGAACACCATTTAATCTAAGAAATGGATTCCATGATCCCTTTTTAATCTTAAACACAATGTAAACTCTTGTTAAGAATTTACTTACAAATCCGACGGCTCCTCCGACTTCCTTTTCTCCCTTTGGATTCCTTAGCCTTTCTCCTTTCTTCTTTTCCTTGATCTTTGGCCAAGATGTGCTTGATCAAAATGAGATCATCAAGGTTTGGGTCGGCCAATGATGGAGTGGTTTTGAGAGAGAGGGAGAGGAGGAAAGAATGGAAAATCTTCTAAGTTTGATCTAAGGTTGGTGACCAAGCTTGGAGTCCCCTTTTTTTTTCTAAGTCTTTTCTTCTTTTTCTTCTAAGTCTTGGTGTTTTCCTTGGGAGAGGGAGAGGAGGACGATTTTGGGAAGGGAGGGAGAGAGATGAGATAAGAATGATATGAAGAAATGAGATGAAAACCCATCTCATTGGTTGCTTGGGTTAGACTCCTCCATCATTTCTCCCACCAACCAAGCATGGGCTCCCTTGACCTTAGTGGTGGTGGTTGAGATGAAACCACCATCCTTAACCCATGGTTTTATTTGTGTTTCTTTAAATGGTTTGGTTTGTGTTTCTTAGAGTGGTTTGGGTGAGATGAAACCACCCCTTGACTTATTCCTTTTGACTCCCCATTGAGCCATTTGACTAACTTAATTAATGTAATTAATTGGATCCTTAACTTAGGTTAATTAATTCCCATTTAATCTCCTTTTAATCTACTTGTTTCCTCTCCATTTATCCACCCATGATTGACCAAGTCAACCATGGTGGCCGGCCCCACTAACTCCTAGCCTATCCGCCACCTCACTTAATGAGGTGGAGGTGGGCCTCATTCTGCCATGTCACCTAGGCTTAATCAAAATTAACTTAGGTGATTCACATTAATTAAATCACATTAATTCACTTTGATCCTCTTTAATTCCCTTTGATTTATCCATGGTTGACCAAGTCAACCATGATGGTCGGCCCCACCTATGCCTTGGTCCACACGCCACCCCACTTGATGAGGTGGAGGTGGGCCCCACTTGGTTATGCCATCTTGATCATTTCATCACTAACTTAGGTGGTTTAATTCCAATTCAATCCATTCCAACCAATTGGGTCACCCTTGAGCCCATGGCCCAATTAAATTTATTTCCTACCCATTTACCTTAGAGCTTAACCATCTTGACCCATTGGGTCCCAAATGGGTATTGGGCCCAATTTGACCATCCTTGGACCAATTCACCACCATTGACCATTTAAATGAATTTAATCCAATCCATGGTCCATTGGACCATACTTGGGCCTTTGCCCAAATTTTGATCCACTTAACATTTATTCCATCAAAATTCCCAATTTCCATCATTAAAATAAATAATAGCCACATATATATTGATTTAAAAATTCCGGGCTATTACATTGCCTGTGAGACTGGAAACAGGGAATTTGTGAGTAATGGGATAGTCTGGTGCAAGGTGGATGGTGATTGGAATACTGATGCAGTCAATATGGAAAGTGGTGCCATTAGCAATTTGAAAATATTATATGGAAGCCAAAATGACTGAGGGAGAATTGAGTTCTTAAGGATGGAGCTTGTGGCACCAGTATCTAGGAAGGCTATCAGTGGAGTGGGTCTATGGGTGAGATAGAGTTGGACTTGGATCAGAGGAGAAAGTTGAGAGATGAAACACAGGATAGAGCTAGAGATTTCTTCAAGAGCAAAGAAATGAACTTCAAAAGATGACATAGAGAAAGAAGAGTCATCTGAGGTATACTCGTGCTGAAGGACTGTGGCAGGATTTGGAGTATCATCCATTGAGAGTTCAGATTTGAGGTCATTGAAGTCCTGGGAGATGATGGACATTGCCTGTTGGCTAAACTAGTTTTTTTGAGGCTTTCATCTGTTAGGACAGCTTTTGGCAAAATGACCTTGCTTGTTGCACAGGAAACATCTTGTGCTCTTTTTGTGATTTTGGTCTTTCATTGCGAAGAATTTCCATTTTTGTTTCTTATGAAAGGGCATTTTGAAGGAATCTTGTGAATGCAGATGAGAGTGAAAATGAGATTTCTTCTTAGTCTTACAATCACATCTCTGGTCTTTGCATTTGATTTGGAGATTTGTTTTGTGACAAGCCTTTCCAAGGTAGTGACCTGTTTCTTCAAACTTCTTGAGAAACAAAGGTTGATTACACAATTTGTCCATGGCAGTAATGCTATATATGTATAATTGGCCAAAAGAAAGTTGGTCAATTGTTTGACTTTTGAGTCCAATGATTTTGGTTACCTCATCACCTAAAGGATTAGGGAGTGATCTCAAAAATATTTGTTTGAGGTTGACATCATCGATATCATCTATAGCATAAAACCAAGAAGACATGTTTTTATAATGCCTTTCTAGGTCTTTTCGATCAAATGAGCAAAGATTTGCCTTAAGAAATACTTCGCGAGCAATTTCTCATCGAATAGCAGGAGTTCCTAAGAACTCATTGTAGGCAAGAAGCTAATATAAAGTAGACTGACATAAAGTAAAAGTAGTGGATGAAAATCCACCGACACTTACATGACTGATAAAAAGTAAAAGTAATGGTGAAGAGTCACCGACACTTACATGACTGTCATCGATACTGACATAAATTAAAAGTAGTGGCTGAAGAGACTGAAGAGCAGCTGATGACGTAGTAAAATGAGTGGCTGAAGAGATTGTATAACGCCCTGCCCTTTTTCACTCGCTTCTTCTCGTAAATTAGAGTCTATTTTTTTTTCTATAAACAAAGAGTGATAGAGAGCGGGACGTCACGACGCGAGCTAAGTCCGAATTTCCAAAGTCCGACCCTTAACTGGCCAACCCTATGTGTGAATGGACTCGGTCCATGAAAACGGTTCACACATAGCAATATAAACATGCGGAATAAAAATCATAACATGCAGAAACATAATAGAACACAGTTCTATTCCATTCATATAGTAAAGTACGTCAAGTCTTTATTCATAATTAATTATCCAATAAAACATCCAACCATAGCAAATTCTTCTAAGTTATTACAATCTGAATTCTAGATACTCCAAAATACAAGCCCATGAGTATCTTAAACAAAATATAAACTATAATCCTCCAAGCTCCTATGCCTGGCCCATTTTGTGTTCATCGTTATCTTTGTTTCCTATATCATCAACTAGGGTAGAAGTATGGCGTTAGTACAATGCGCCCAGTAGGTATTCCAATTAGGGTTAACACATGGGTTAGTACCAAAAATCCAGTACCAAAAATCCAGATATAATAAATATATCAAATCCAGTATAATAAATCATACCATACTTATAAAACATTGTATCCAAAACAGTGTATGATAATAGAGATCCAATCATACCGATAAAAACCAGAAACCTTGCATGATAATAGAGGTCATAATTATGCCGATTCAATGCCATGCCATGCTATCATATGCAATGAATCCCACCCATCACAAACTCATAGTATCCTTTTGGTGGGATTCTCATCATCAAGGTATCCTTCCACGAGTATTTTATGGACGCCCCGAGGGAGTGTGGATCTCTGGATATATAGTATCCTCTTGATGGAATGCTCATCATCAAGGTCTTCATACATAGTATCCTCTTGATGTGATTCTCATCATCAAGGTATCCCCCCACGAGTGTTTTACGGACGCCCCGACTGAGTGTGGGTTCCCGGTTACCTGTCATCCCTCCCATGCCATGCATGAGATGCAGATACCACATGCTATGCAATTATACAAAATCATAGCATTTGAAAGCTCATATTTAAAACACATGCTATTTTATCAAATAAACATTGCATATAAAATCACCATTTTAAACATATCCTTTGCAATATAAATTCATCAAATCAAGATAAAAACAATGTACAAAAACCCATGGTTTCAAAGAGGTGGAATCCTACCAAAGACTGCTACGTGTCCTTACATCTTTCGTCCGGTAACCGCTCACGATCGTAAACACCTTGTGAAGTTCCGTTACCTTATAACATATTAATCAATTAAAACCAAGTCCCACTTGATTTACAATATCTTAAGTCCATAAACCAATTCCTATGGGGTTCAGCCACATACCATGGCCAAACCCATAGTCCCTTATTTTTTACCATAATTACAATAATGCCATCCATGGCTAACATAACCCATTACCTACCATTTTCACATTTATTTACCAAATTGCTATTGGTCTAACCTTTAGTTAATTTTTCATTTTAATTACAATATTGCCATTATACTTATCCATAGCCATTTACCTTCCTTATTTTTCATATATTTACAAGATTGCCATCCATGGCTAATATAACCCATTTTAGCAAGTATTTACAACCTTGCCATTACCTCCAACAACTTAGCTTAGGTTCCAACACATAGATCCATTTATTTATTTTAATCATCCATAATACTCCCAATAACCCTTTTAAAATAATTCATAACCGATTCCATCAACTTATGTTTGAGTTTCAAAATATAATTCCATTAATTCTACATAATTACCATATTGCCATCCAAGGCTATAATTCCATTGTTCTCACCCATCATCCCTTTAAAATACACCCAAACATAAACTCATAACTGATTCATGGGGTTCGGTCAAACATCATGGCCGAAACCTATGCCCATTTATTTCACCTATTAATAATTTTGCCATCACCTTCATCACCTTAGGTTTACGTTTTTAAAACCGATCCATAAATTTATACATTATACATAACACTCCAATTATAGAAACTTTCCAAATTTAGTCTCCACCCATAATTAGATCATACATCAAAACACCTAACAACTCCATAATTAGAAAATCTTTAAATAGAAACTTTCTAAATTAATATCCAATTCCATAATTAGAAGGTTTCCATACTTATGCTTCCATACTTAGAAGGTTTCCAAATAATCATTAATCCTTCCATACTTAGAAGGTTTTCAAATAATCATTAATCCTTCCATACTTAGAAGGTTTCCAAATAGTCATTAATCCTTCCATACTTAGAAAGTTTTCAAATAATCATTAATCCTTCCATACTTAGAAGGTTTCCAAATAATCATTAATCCTTCCATACTTAGAAAGATTCTAATTTAATAACCATCCACCATAATTAGATAGTTTCTAAATTTAAACTCCACCTTCCAAAAATAATTATCATACATTAAAATTACCATAACCACTCCATGGGGTTCGGCCATACACCATGGCCGAACCCTATGGTTTTTATCATTCAAAACTCCATTAAAAATTATCAAAGTTCTTCCATTTAATTAATCACCATATTAAATCCATCTATATCTTCCCATGGTCTCCATTCAAAATTAAAACATAATTAACCTTTCCCATCACTTTGAATCCATTAAAATTTATTAATAACCTTTCCATGGCATGCCCGAACCCTATGGTTCATCTTATTCCATGGTCTCCATCCCTTAAAATTTCCATAAATTATAAACTACAACCTTTCATGGGGTTCGGCCCTTTACCATGGCCGAACCCTATGGTTTATCAACCTCTTCTTAAACCACTTTAAATCCTTTTTAAAACATGCATAATCAGTCCATGGTTTTCATCATTAAAATCCCATAATTAAACCATGCTTTTCCATGGGGTTCGGCCATACACCATGGCCGAACCCTATGGTTCATTCTTTCCATTATAATCATCACATTCATCCCTTAATCTTCTTCCATGGGGTTCGGCCATACACCTTGGCCCAACCCTATGGTTCCTTATTTCATTAAAATAAAATATCTAAACCACTTACCGGTTCCGCGATTCCTTCGGTTGATTTTGCTCTTCTAATCCTTCTCTTCCTTAGCCTCTCCTCCTCTTTGATCTTTCACAAACTGAGAACACCTTCTTGTCAAGAGCTCCCAACGTCAAGACCTTGCTGGTTTTGTGTGATGCCGTGTGCCTCTCCTTCTCTCCCTTTATTACTTCCAATTTGTCCCAATTTAGAAGGTACCAAGACCCCCTTAAACTTAGCCTTTGCCTATTGTCGTGCGCCCTTGTGTCTTTCTTATATAGACACACCCAATTGGTTTCTTCTTTAGACAATGTCATGAGCCACTTTGTTTTGCTGCCCCTCTCCTATAAAAATTCCACACGATCCTATCTTATTAAGATGCCATGCGCCCCATGTTTAGCAATTATCTAATGCCGTGTGTACTACCTTGTGTTGCCTCTTTATAAACTTCCATTCGGTTCTTACTGGCTGAAATAGCAAATGATGATTTCATGTTTAGCAATTGCTGTGAGTCCCCAAAGAAAGGACTCTCTTTTGGCGCATCACTCCCAATTTAGAAGGTGCCATCCCTTCAATTTAGCCATTGCCTTAATGCCATTTTTAATCAAGAAAGACCCTCTTTAAAAATATGCTAGCACACGCACATATCTTAAACATGCAATGCCATAAGTGATCTCTATTTAATCTTAGGTATTTTCTCAATATATTTTAGCATATCACATGGATTTCATATCTCATACACGACCATAATTCCTTGATTTCTTGAGAGAAAATCTTAGCTTCTATGCGTGTGTGTCAACCTTATCCGAACCGTCCCTTATTTATATTGCATTACTAATTTAATTCAGCCTCATTAAATTAGGCTTGAACCCACTTGGTGGTCATCCAAGTTAATCATGACCCATTGGTTCCCAATTGGGCATTTGGCCCAAAAAAACAACCTTGACCCAATTAAACACATCTTACACATTTATTTTAAATTGAACCTTATATCATATCCGTTGGATCTTAATTGAGCAATGACCCAACATTTTACCCATCTAAGGTCCATATCTAAAATTCATAAATTAAATGGGTAATTTTCGTAAATATTTATAACTTGAAAATCCAGTGGTGTTACAGATTGAAGAGCAGCGGATGACGTCTTGAATTATTCGCTGCCATCACTATAAAAATCATTGTCGGCATTTGGATCTTGAGCATCTTGGAAATGGTCCCAGAATGGTTGGATAACCAATTCTTCACAGTGAATAATTACAAACTCATCAAGTCTTCTGAGTTCAAGGGTAGGATCACAGTCAGCGAATGGCTCGGTAAAAATACCAGGAGGAAGATCAACAGGGACAACATGATTGAGAGAAGCCATATTCTCTTTATAACTTTGGAATTCATTTTGGTAGAACTTGGGAATTTTCAACAAGATTAATAGCACTCCTGTAACACCCCGATTTTTCAAAGATATAAATATTTACAAAAATTCCATTAGAATGGTAAATTAGAAGGTTATTAGTTGTAGATGAGAAAATTGTGGGTCCCCTGGTTCAATTAAGATCCAATGTACATATTTTAAAGCTCAAATTAAAATAAATGGGTAACGTGCATCTAATTGGGTCAAGATGGTTATTTGGGTCAAAGGACCCAATTGGGACCCAATGGGTCATGGTAGGCTTGTTTGACCCTTGGATGAGCTCAATTCTAATTGGGTTAGGCTGAATGGAATGTGAGTGCAATATAGGATAAATGGGTAAGCTATGTACAAATGGGTAAACCTCATTTAAATGGACAATGGTCACTCAAATGGGTCATGGCGCCTAATTGGGTCAAGAGGTCCAAATGGGACCCAATGGCTCGAGTTGACCATGTTGACCAGGTTGACCGAGTGGACCATCAAGTGAACTAAAAGAGTTGAGTTAAATCATATTGAGTTGGGGCTGAAGTGAGTTGGATTTGAATCAAACAATGGAGTTGACTCAAATGCATTAAATGAGTGGTATTAAATGGGGTGAGTTGAGCTAATGAGTTGGGTGAGTTAAATTGGAAACCAAAGAGACCATTAATTCAAGTGAGTCAAGTGGGAGGTGAGGAGTTGCCTTGATCTCAAACACCACAAAGACAAGTCCCACACGTTGGTGGCTTGGGAGTAATGTTTCATGCATGAAATTCAATGAGATGGGATAAGTTTTGCATTGGGAACTTGGAGGGTTTCCATCTCATCATGGAAACCCAAAGCCCAACGTTGGGGAGATGAAAGGTTTAGTTGAGCTTAGGCCAAGTGTCCCATAGTTATGCCAAAGGACTCCTTGGTTTAACCAATATTCATGAGGGTTAATGAGAGGTTATGGTGGCTGTTTTACAAAAGAGATACACCACACTCTTTGGCCAAATTTTACATTGCAAAAGCTTGGAGATTTCATCTCTTTTCCTCTCTCAAAAATCTACCCCCTTGGCTGAACCAGCCCTTGGTGTTTTCACCATTGATCAAGCACATAATCGGCTAAAGGATTAAGGGAGCAAGAAGGAAGGAAGCAAGGATCAAAAGACAAGAAGAGAGGCTAAGAGGATTGGTAAGTGTTTCATAAAAACTTAGTTAAATAAATGGGTTAAAGGGAGATGATTTGGCCATGGTTTGGCCGAATCTATCAAGGGTTTAAACATGGAAGATGATGTTTAAAAAGAGTAGAAAACATGGATCATAGGGTTCGGCCACTTTGGATGGCCGAACCCCATGAAATAATTTGGTTATTTGTATGGTTTTTAAAGGACAAAAACCATACAATGATTTAAGGTTTTAAGTTGTTTAATATGGAGATATGATGGATGTTTTGGGTTGGCCATTGGATGGCTGAACCATGCTATGATTATGGTTAAAATGTTGGGTATTAAAACATGAATAATTATGGGAAGGATTGAGTCAAGAGAACCATCGGGTTCGGCCATGTGTATGACCGAACCCCATGGACCTTTTTTATGGGTTAATTGTAAGATTATGTTAGAAATTATTATTGGTTCTATGATGTTTTAAAGTGTAAATAGATGGAAATAAGGAACCATAGGATTCGGCCATGTGTATGGCTGAACCCCATGGAGAGATTTTGATGGATGTAAGTGTTTTTGGAACCATGAAGATGATGGAGAATATGGTTGAGTCTAAAAGGTTTAAAAGTGGATAAAGATGATGACCAAAATGTATGATGGAATCCCCTTTAAGAAGGGACCTTGCTGTGGATCAAAATGGTTGAAAAAGATTCAAGGAAAATGAGGAAAATAGCATCATGGGTTCGGCCATGGTGCATGGCCGAACCCCATGACCATTTTATGAGTCATTTTATGGGCTAAGTTTAGGTCTATGTATGTACTAAAATGAATGGGTATTAAGTTAAGGAAATGAATGGTGTATAGTGATTTCATGTCATGATTGATGAGTCAATGATGGATCCATGTTTATGGATCAGTTATGGACATAGATGTGCATGAATGGAAGAAGTGTTTAACCATGGAAGAAGGAGTGGCAAAAATGTAAATATGGCCAAAAATGAAGAACCATGGGTTCGGCCATGGTGTATGGCCGAACCACATGGGGGATGGCTGTGGACTTAGGGACTCTTAATAATGACCCCATGTATTGGGTAAATGAATCAAAGGGTGGCTGATTTTAGACCCACAAGATTAAAAAGATCAAATTTAAGTGGGTGAGGTTCAGCCATGGGGTATGGCCGAACCCCACAAGATGGTTTATGGGATCTAGAATTAATGAGAAATCAAAAGGTTATGTTATTAACTTGCTGTTATATAAACAAGGCATCAGGACTCCTTGAACGTTGCACGAGTCGTGAACGGGTGGCGGTTAAGAAGATCGGACTTTTAAGTGTTAAGTAGGTTTCCTACCTACTTGTAACCACTTTTATATTTGGTTTTATCATGGTTTTTATGAGACATTTGTTATACTATTATTTATCATATTGGATTTGAATGATGAGATTTATTTACATGTTTCATATATTCATTGGCATCTCATGCATGGACATGGGATGATGATTATGGAAACCGGAGCCCACATTCCGTCGGTATGCCCATGATGCAACTGTGGGGTCTCCTTAGGCGATGAGGGTCCCGTCAGGAAGAATATCATGATGATAAGAGTCACATCAAGAAGAAATGAAAGAATACTGTGGTTTACCTTGACGATGAGAGTCTCGTCAAGTGATGGCTATGTATATGTGTGATGGGTGGGACTCATTACATTTGCATACATACATAGCATTGATTTATATGTTTTTGATGACCATATATTATGATATATGCATGTTTTATATACTAACCATGTGGTAGCCCTGATCGGAAAACCTACTGGGCGCGTTGGTCTAACGCCCTATTTCTATCTTTAATGGATGACGCAGGCAAAGGAAAGGCAAAGGCTGAGGATCGCGAAGAAAGCCAAGCATAAGCGCTTGGGTGTTGGAATGGGTTGCTATTTACTGTTGTTTAGATACATTTTTATGGACATGTAATTAGTTTAGTAACTTTGCTATGTTTTGTGAATAGCTTGATGATGGATACTTGGTTTAAGTAGTTTATAATGGATGACTTGTACTTGCTATCTACTCATTATAATTCCGCAATTAGTTAATTCCGCATTTAATTTAGTATTATTTCGCATGACTTATTTAGTTCCATGTGTGTATTGTTTACCATGGTTTAGTCCATGCACACGTGGTTGGCCAGTTAAGGGTCAGACTTTGGAAATCCAAATTTAGCTCGCGTCGTGACGTCTCCCCGCTCTCTTCCACTTGTTTATTTATAAAAAAAAAATAGACTCTGATTTTTGGAAGGTTGGAAAAGGATGGGGCGTTACAGTTGGTATCAGTGCGAAACGGGAAGTTGAATCATCGAAGTAAGATTAAGACGGTTTCATGTCTCACTGACAGATAAGAATCCTAACTGACCGACTCTTCGGAGTCTGCTGACTGGGGGCCGGATTAATTTACTTTGATAGACTCAGACTGAACAATCATTCTGAGAACAATAATGAAAGATAGCAAGGTAAAGTACAGTCATCATAAGTGGATATATCAAACATAGCAAAGTAGGATACACTTCCCCGATATTCCCACATTAAGAAACAAACAACAGGAATTTAGAGATTTTCCCCAGAAACAAAGCAAAACAAAGAGTGATGATTTGGCAATTTCCCCAACCAAGATACATTGTATTATACATAAGAAATCCCCCAAAACCAAGATTGGTTTTATTAGAACTGCTATTGATTATTCTTGTGTTCTATTGTTATGATACAGATATGTCAAGTAACGTTGAGTATACAGAGTTGTGGGATAGAGGAACCCCTAGCAATCCCATAGATCTGGTGTCTTCTTCCAACAACTCCAACATGGAAGTTAACGCAGACAATCAAGAGGGATTTCCCGAGGAGGTTGAAGTGGATCTAGCACCTTTTCCAGAAGAGTTTATGGAAGATTTTCCAATGATAAGAGAGTCGGTAGGGGAGATAGAACACGAGTTGTGCAACCAGGATGGGCACAACTGTACATACTGTCCCCACCCTCTTGAAGTTGTTTGCCCGGCTTGTGGACTTCATGGGCACGGGAAAGAAAGGACTAACTGTCCTTACATTGGAAGACTGGGGATAATACCCTGCTTGACGTGTGGAATATTGGGACACATGTCGATGATGTGCCCTGATAGTTTCTTTATGTTTGAGAATGATGTAGGGTCTTCTATGGAAGACTAGGCTAAGAAGTAGTAAGAAAAGTTAGGAAAAAAAGGGGGATATTTTGTAAGGGTTGTGGGTGCATTTTGTTATTGAAGGGTTTGTTTTAACCCTACCAACCCTTGTACTATGATGAAATTTGGATTATATATATATAAAGTATGCAAATTTACGAGTTATGAGGACTTTTGGCATTGAGTGTATGTTACGAAGAAACTAAGTCCATAATGTTTCCATGATTTAGGGAATATGGTAGAGGTTTCAAAACCCAAAGGGGGTGAGATAAGGGTATTTGGGATGTGGTAATTGCCAAAAAACAGGAGAATTTTGAATGAAGATGAATTTCAAGGAATGTTTTGGCTTTGAACGAGATTCTGGAGGGGAAAGTTAGAGTAACCAAGTACTCCTGGAGTTCAGGAGGAAAATTTTGAGGTTCAATAGGACAGAGGGTGGTAATTGGACATTGAATTTGGATTGCGAGAGGGCTTGGTGTTGTTTGAGGCGGGAAAGGAAATCAGCCAAAATGTTATCTTTCCCTTTGATATTTTTGTCTTTTGCTTGAATCTCAACATCTTAGGAAAGACACTCATATCCCTCTCAATGACAAAGTTACACCCTGTGAGAAGAACCTAGAACTTTTGGATGGCAAGTTTGCCTGCAAGAATTTCTTTGTAGATGCTATGGTAGTGCTGTTCAAAGGGTTTGAAACTACCACTCTTGTATCCGCAATGATGTCTTTATGAATCTGCAATGATGTCTTTATGAATCTAGAGTCTCATAGAACAGGGCTGCTCCCCAAGCACCCAAGCATAATCACTGGCATCCGTTTGTAAAATCATTTTATGTTGAGGTTGGGGAAGAGATAGTGGAGGAAGTTGTGGCACAATTTCTTTAGAGCTTTAATAGCATGAGTGCGACTGTTGTTCCATGTGGGCGGCTTATTTTTTAGTAGAGCAGGGAGAGTAGATCGATACTTTCCAAGATGAGGAATGAAGTCAAAGACATAGTTGATGATTCCCAGAAATTGTTGAATCTGTTTGACTGTGAGCTTTTCATCTAGAAAATTGACCAATAGTTCAGCAACATGAGGCAGAGGAATATATTGTCCATTTTCAATTGACATTCCTAAGAAGTTAATGCTGCGCTTGCCAATAACCATTTTCTTTTTAGAAATCATGATACCATATTTTTGACAGAGATCAAAGAACTGGTTAAAGAGAAGGTGTGAAGATTCATCCTGAGAAAATAAAAGAATGTCATCAATATAAATAAGAGCATTTTGAAGGAGAGGACGAAATATCCTTAGCATGGCCTTCTAAAAAAGGGAAAGAGTTGTTTTAGACCAAAGGGCATGACGGTCCACTGGTAGTGGCTAGTTGGAATAGTGAAGACAGTCTTGGATCTATCAAGGGGATCAATTCCTAATTGCCAAAATCCAGCTTTAAGATCAAACTTGGATCTTTGCTCCGGCAAGCTTTTCAATGAGAGCAATCCTCTGTGGCAAGGGAACTTGTCATTAGCCATAAACTTATTAAGAGGCTGATAATTGATGACCATGCACATTTTTCCTCTGAGTTGTTCAGAATGTTTGTTAACATAAAGGGCCTCACAAGACCACTGTGAGGATGTTTCTTCGATGAGCTGTTGAGCCAAAAGGTCAAAGATTTCTTCTTGCGCCAGCTTTAGATGATCTGGATGCATGCCAGAATGATTGGCTTTAGTGGGAGAGGTAGAGGGAGCTTTAACTTTGAAGGGTAACTTAATGAAGAAATCGATCCTGGTCCAAAGAGGTTGATGATGTTTCTGAAGAAATTATGTATAAGAATTTGCACAGCAATACTCGATAAGTCTACCAGTAATTTCAGTAAAAAATTATTCATTGATGGCACACAAACTTGGTATGTGAGTCCAATGAAGTTGATGGTTGCAAAATTTCAGACCTATAGGTGACCATTGGACATTCGGCAAAGAATGAAGAATATCAAAACCGAGAATCATGTCTTTGCATGTGAGATTGGAACCAAGGAATTTGTGAGTAATGGGATAGTCTCGTGCGAGGTGGAAGGTGATTGGAATACTAATGTAGTCAATATAGAAAGTGGTGCCATTAGTAATTTGAAAATATTTGATATATGGAAGGCAAAAGGATGGAGGGAGAATTGAGGTCTTGAGGATGGAGCTTGTGGCACAAATATCTTGGAAGGCTACCAGTGGAGTGGGTTTATGGGTGAGATAGAGTTGGACTTGGATCAGAAGAGAAGGTTGAGAGATGAAACACAGGCAAGAGCTAGAGATTTCTTCAAGAGCAAAGAAATGATCTTCAGAAGATGACATAGAGAAGGTAGAGTCAACTGAGGTATACTCGAGCTGAAGGGCTATGGGAGGATTTATAATATCACCCATTGAGAGTTCAGATTTGAGGTCATTGAAGTCCTGGGAGATGTGGACACTGCCTGTTAGATAAACTGGTTTTTCTGAGGCTTTCATCTGTTAGGACAACTTCTGGCAAAATGACTTTGCTTGTTGCACAGGAAACAACTTGTGCTCTTTTTGTGATTTTTGCCTTTATTTGTGAAGAATTTCCATTTTCGTTTCTTATGAAAGGGCCATTTGAAGGAATCTCGTGAATGCAGATGAGAGTGAAAATGAGACTTCTTCTTAGTCTTACAATGACATCGCTGGTCTTTGCATTTGATTTGGAGATTTGTCCTGTGACAAGCCTTTCCAAGGCGGTGACTCGTTTCTTCAAAATTCTTGAGAAACAAAGATTGATTACACAATTTGTCAATGGCAGTAATGCTATATTGGTATAATTGGCCAAAAAAGAGTTGGTCAATTGTTTGATTTTTGAGTCCAATGACTTTGGTTACCTCATCACCTAGAGGACCAGGGAGTGAGCTCAAAAATATTTGTTTGAGGTTGCCATCATCGATACCACGTATAGCATAAAATAGAGAAGACATGTTTTGATAATGTCTTTCTAGGTCTTTTCGATCAAATGAGTAAAGCTTTGCTTTAAGAAATTTTTCGCGAGCAGTTTCTCGTCGGAGAACAGGATTTCCAAAGAACTCATTGTAGGCAACTCCAACAAAAAGCTCAATGGAGGTAACCTGAAGTGCCTGTAACTGGCAGTATTCACCCAAAGCAATCCACCATTCATGTAAATTGCCTATAAAACAAGAGGCAATTCTTCTCAGAACATCAGGAAGTTGAATACCCAGAGTTTGTAGTTCAACCTTTCCCGATGAGAGCATTTCCATGAATTTGGTGTGCCATTGAGAAGGAGGCACAACATCAAGATTGAACAAGTGTTTGTTGTCTGGTGGAGTATGAAAATGTGGAGGTGCTTAATGTGGAGGTGCTTCTGGTTGAGGTGGAGGCGGGGCCTGCTCATGGGTTTTTTCATCAGTAGGGTCTTCAACAATGCCTTTTTGCATCAGAATAGTGTCAAAGGCCTGAAATAGATCAGTTTCCTCCAAAAGAACCGAGTCTTGTGCAAAGTGCTTTTCTTCAGAGGGGTTGTTGAGACAATATATGATGGTTGGGAAAAGAGAGAGTCTATATTGGAGAACAGTGGCTGAGGACGAATATTCGGGACGTAAGAAGAACTAAAGAAGCTGGTAAAGTCATTTGAGATAAGGGAGTGTTGTTTTTGCTGTATCGATTTAAGCTGTGCTTCAAGACTCATTTTCTCTGCTTCCTTTTGTTCTATGATGCGTGAGCCATCAGGTATGTGACTAGCATTATGAGCAACTTGGCACAATTCTTAATGTAGTGCTTGAATCTGCTTTTGCATCTTTCGAACAATTTCCAAAGTATGAGTCATGAGAGATGTGAGTTTCTTTTGCGCATGGTGGATTTCTTAAACAATATGGTTTTCAGCAACAAATCTGAGCTAGCCAGTTTAGAGAGGTTTCAGTTTGAGTAATGGGTTTGTCTCCGGGTGGAGTCTTGATTTTCCACACATGCTTCATATGGGTCTAAAGATCCTCATAATCCCGGGGGTCAGGATAGGTTGGTTGAAACATATAAATTTCAAGGTTTTGAGAGGTCCAACCATGATGAGAAGAGACTTGAGAAAGTCTTGGAGCAGGCTCAATTGGGAGAGATACAAGGGCAATTTGGTAATATCTGCAAAGGGAAAGAACATATGAGATAAAAATCATATTTACTAGAGGGTTCCCCCAAAGTGTCTATAAAGGGATCAGCTTCATATCTTTCTTTCCATCCCATTTCATTTGATTCTTTAGGAGCTTCCAGTGGTCAGCTGAATCATCACAATATTTGAGGTGGAACTGGTCATCAAGATATCTAGGACAACAACAATCAATATCCCATGGGCGATGAACAATAGGTTCAAGAAGAAGAACCGCAGGAATAGGAGTAGAGAAAACAATTTCGTTGTCAGTGGAAAACTGTGTAAAAAGAGTGCCATCACTCCACCAGAAGAAGGAGGGAGCAATATTAGCAATAGCCTTTGTATGCTGGAGATGTTGTTCATAAGAAGTAGTCCACTGCTTCGGGAGAGTACCTTTTAATTGATCATTAGACAATTGTTTTGGAAGATAGGTACAATGGACACCTTGAGGTCCAATCTTCATGAACAAAGCATCTGGGGAGTTGTGAATACCAGGGACTGGTAAATTAATGGCATGATTTTGGAGTCTGTATGCCATCTGATAGTGAAGAGTGGCTGCAATTGCGCCTTGTTGTCTATTAAGTCCACAGAAGTGGATCTGGACAACTAGGAACTTAAAGAGAAAATGATTTCTTAAAGGGATGTTGAAATTTGGATACAGTGTGAAAAAAACTGTTTCAGCATTCATGGTGATTTGAGCTATGCCGATGACTGCTAGATTGTAAGTGCGAAATCTTGTATCAAGAACAACAAGATTTCCAGAGATCTCTTGGCCATGTCTTCCACGGAAGGTAAGAGCTAATTTGGTAGCTCCCATATGGAGGTGAGTGTATCCTTCCCGGAGCCATTGTCAAAGTAAGCTAATTGGTAACTCCAAAAGAATGAATGTTTCTTGAGGTCCTGAAACAATTTCATTCTGAGCAAAGCTTGAAGCTTGGACATACTCCTTAAAAACAGTAGGAGTTTTACATTTGAACAGCTGCTTAATGGATTTGACAGACAAAGATTCTCTATTGAGTTCAAAGACTTTGTAGGGGTTGATGATGGGAAACTTTGTTGCAGGAACTTGTGCTGGTGCATATTCTACTTCATAGAGGTAATCTTGCTTAGGAGCAACACTGGTTTTGAATGGAGAGGTGATGGGAGTTGGGACGTGGATTTGGGAAGATGACGTCATGGATCTTATAAAGGAACAAAATCAGAGACACACAAGACAAGATATTCAACCTGAACAATCAACACCTTTGCCTAACAAGGAGGGTTTCCTGGTATGTGTTTGTGGTCACAAGATATGAGTTCTTTATAATATTTATGAAATACGACAGATGAGTTTTTTGTTGTCAGAGATCAATACTAAGGCTGCAATGACACATTATACTAATCACGTTTGAAGATTATATAGAAGAAGATGATTGAGAATTGCACGTGGTGAAGAGAATGTAGAAGCACACTATCAGGAGAAGTAATATTATTCCCAAACTTATGAAAACTATTACAAACATTTTGCCCACAACTTGGCTCTGATACCAAACTTAGCCTCAAAACTTAGTCTAATATTATTCCCTTTAAGAGATCCTTTTCTCTTTAAGTTCCTAGTTGTCCAGATCCACTTCTGTGGACTTAATATACAACAAGGCACAATTGTAGGCACTCTTCACTATCAGATGGCATACAGACTCCAAAATCATGCCATTAATTTACCAGTCCCTGGTATTCACAACTCCCCAGATGCTCTATTCATGAAGATTGGACCTCAAAGTGTCCATTGTACCTATCTTCCAAAACAATTGTCTAATGATCAATTAAAAGGTATTCTCCCGAAGCAGTGGACTACTGCTTATGAACAATATCTTCAGCATACAAAGGCTATTGTTAATACTACTCCCTCCTTCTTCCGGCAGAGTGATGGCACTGTTGTTACACAGTTTTCAACTGACAACGAAACTGTTTTCTCTACTGCTCTTCCTGAGGTTCTTCTTCTTGAACCTATTGTTCATCGCCCATGGGATATTGATTGTAGCTGTCTCGGATGTCTTGATGACCAGTTCCACCTCAATTATTGTGATGATTCAGTTTACTGCTGGGATGCTCCTAAAAAATCAAAGAAAAAAGGATGGAAAGAAAGTTATGAAGATGATCCCTTTATAGACACAATGAGCGAACCCTCTGGTAAATATGATTTTTATGTCTCATATGCTCCTTCGACTGCCCTTGCATCTCTCCAAGTTGAACCTGCTCCAAGACTCCCTCAGGTCTCTTCTCATCATGGATGGACGTCTCAAACCCTTGGAATCTATATGATTCAACCAACCTATCCCGACCCCCAGGATTATGAAGATCTTCAGAACCACAAGAAGTATGTGCAGAAAATCAGGACTCCACTGGGAGACAAACCCATCACTCAAGATGAAGCCTCTCTAAACTGGCAAGCGCAGAATTATGTTGTTTAAAACCATACTCTTCAAAAAATCCTCCATGAGCTAAAGATACTCACATCTCTCATGACTCCTACTTTGGAAATTGTTCGAAAGATGAAAAAACAGATTCAAGCACTACATCAAGACTTGCTTCAAGTTGCTCATAATGCTAGTCACATACCTGATGCCTCACGCATCATAGCACAAAAGGAAGCAAAGAAATGAGTCTTGAAGCCTAGCTTAAATCGATCAAGCAAAAACAACACTCCCTTATCTCAAATGACTTTACCAACTTCTTTAGTTCTCATTACATCCCGAATATTCATCCTCAGCCATTGTTCTACAATACAGACTCTCTCATTTCCCAACCATCATATATTCCTCCACCTATATATTGACGCACCTATACCACCACCTATACGACACATCTATTAAGTCGATATTTCGACTGGGTTGACTCAGAAGTCATGGACCCATCATCCATGGCTCCCCTTTACTCAAGTGTTTATGTTTTTTGGGTTCTTTCCTTTCGAATCCATTCATACATATTTCCTAAACATTCTACTGTTAAAGAAATATTAGAAATTCACCTACCTCGAGTGATTCGTAGGTGTGCTTGAATGGATGTAATCCGATATTCTTTGTCTCCTTGCTCTCTACCCTCCTTACTAGCTCGATTTTTCGTTCCCTTTGATTGATTTCCTTTTCCTTTGTCAGAATATAAAAAGTCCATGAGGAGGTGAAGAGATTTTTGGTCGAGTTGAGGGCTATCATGTGATATATTTAATTTATATCATAAATAAATTACATGAAATGAGGATTTAAAATTTTGGGTCCTTACAAAGATAGCCAAACTCCTTTCTTGCGTCCATCACGATCATATTTGTCCATGTTTTGGTTCGACCTCATCTGTATCTCTTAAACCTGCATACACATCTAGTGGGGGGATTTATGGGCTTATTCAACACGCCTAGTAGGAATTTCGCTCATAGATATGCACTAGTTATCATTATAATAAAGTGCATGTGCTTTCATTTTCATATATAGAAAATCTTTTAAGTTGTGAACCCTATTCCTTTTCCCAAATCTCATTTATAGCATAATATAATACATGTCTCGAAAACCACTTCCAAAATCATTGCGTAAATCACACGTTCAAGTTATACTTAAGACCGTTTTCTTAAATTTCGTCATTCTAGAAAACCTCGTGCATTTCTCATATCTAGTTCATCATAGAAGGTTTATACTTCGAAAATATAATACATATTTCAAATTTTATATGTTTTTCTCTCATTTTCTTTCTTTCTTTTCATTTCTTTCCCTTCGTTTTCTCTTTGAAAGTTCCCTTGGGAGCTAGAACAACACAGTTAACCCTAGAGGAAGGGGGGGGGGGGGGGGGGGGGGGCGGGGAGGGTGGGGTGATTGGCGGGGCAGGGGTTCAATAGGTCAATTTAAAATCGTTGGTTTTTTTTTTAAATTACTTGATTGATTTGTTTAAGTGCAATGGATGTAGCAATCATGTGAGTGAGCCTCTTACACCACAAACATAAGGACACAAGATATAAAGTGGTTCGGTTCGCCAACCTACATCTACTGTTAGGACTCGCTCAACCTTGAGCTATCCCCAAATTCACTAAGTGGAGACTTACACCCTCACAATTAGAGTAGGAATTCCACCTCACTCAATTGGCTGAGAATTTCTCCCACCACTTTAGAATAAGAATTCCACCTGCCACTATGCCAGAGACGATGCTCTAGAGTTTTTTATAGTGGTTCCAGAGCTAATCGTCCTTATTCCACTTTCGGGAAAAAATTTTAAAAATAAAATTTAAACCAAGAAGTACTTGCCTTTGAAGCTCTTTCTCGCTAATATGTGCTTCTTGAAGATCCCACAAAATGTGTACGGATGCTACTTCTTGTAGCCGTCGTAGAGCAATCACAATCTCAGGGTGATAAGGAAACTTGTTTCACCACATGTTTCATAGTTTATGTCTTTCCTTCTCTCTATCTCACTTTCAAACTCAATCAGTAGATTGGTTATTTATGATTTTTCTTTCCTCCTCTCATTCTCACTTTCAAACTCAATCAATAGATTAATTGTTTATGATTCTCAGTACAAGAGTGTTGATCGTTCCTTAGAGTATATAACTCTTCTCAGCTCAAGGAAGATGGTAAAACGATCACCCGACATTCATATTTATAGAGGAGTCTTAACGGTTTTTCTGACTGTCCAGTACTGACAAGTCGGTGGCAACGATGAATCGGTGTTCATATTTATTACCGTTCAACCACCCGATTATTGCACATTAAATGCACTCCCAACGGCTTTATTACTTCCGGCCGACAGGTCGATGTCGCTGATGGGTCGACAGTTATGGCATTAAGAGGTTGGTCCATACGAGTGTCTCGATCTGGGGCAACACCATGCTGATAATAGTTTCAAGTCAGAAACCTGTCTTACCCAAAACACCCTGTCGCCTTTTACTGAGGGGTCGGTCTTGGTACTCTCGATTGGTCATGAAATATCGATATGTCTATTTCTTCAAGAGCCCTTTTGAGTTCAAAGTCCAGAACTCACAAGTCCTTTACCGATGAGTCGTCAACAACGAGGGGTCGTTTAAGTTCATCACCGACGGGTCGGTGCATACGATACTCTCGGTCAGAGGCTTACTTAGAATGACAACTCTTTGATCTAGAACCTCTATCAATCTGGTCGACCAGTCCTTGACCACGATGGGTCGATCATGTCTCCACTGAGGGGTCGGTGAGAACGACTGGTTGAACTAACAGTGAACTTAATTCATATTTCCAAGTTCACTTCCAGTTCACTGTCCAACTTCCTCTCTTAGGCTTCTTTATGGATATACCATTTATTCAACTAATCATAGAGATAGTCCTCTCTCAGGTGTGGGTACCACCTAAAGTCATCTATGCCAAATAGCTATTTTTGTGATTGCCATGACGATGAGCTTTGAACCTGGTGGAGCATGATCTTCACTCTTGATTATCTTGTGTCTTCAAGCTTTTTAGCAGGTGCTTCTTGCCGAGTCATGGAATTGACAAACAAGGACTCGACAAAGCTGGGACACTGACAATCTCCCTCTTTGTCAATTTCATGACAAAACCTAGAAGCTAACCGAATTACAAGTCCACCCTTATAACATTACATTTGAATACAAAATATTACATCAATTACATATTCAAATGGTACAACAAGACTATGGTCTTCACATGTTCTTGTTCAGTTTGCTTCAAATCATGATTTCTTGTTTAAGCACATAAACAAGCAACACTAGAGAAATCATTACAGGAGTTAGTCCAAAACATTAATCAAAGGACTAAACGAGATTTCCTAGCCAGCAACACTACCCAGTGTTGAGAAGATTTTGTCCCCCAATCTTCTTGAGTTTGATCTCCCAAACTCCAAGCATAAACATTCTTCAATATCCATTGGATTCATCATATTCCTCCCCTTTACGGCTCTCTCTTTCTAGAGGCCCAAGCACTTCAGCTTTACCATACACTCGCCCATGCTTACAGTTTCTACTAACTTCTCCCCCATTTTGTCATACAATTGACAAAGGTTTAGTAGATATCAGTAGCACTTCCGTATGCTTCTTGCACTTAGTGATTAACTAAGTTCTGTTTCAACTCATGGCTCTACCCCATGGCTTAATGCACTTCCTTATGCAACAAGGTTTATTTTCCCCTGCTCAAGCTAAATTTCAGCTTAGTTGATTTTATCCATGGGACAATCTCATTTAATCAGCTTCCCTAAAGTCTTTTCCCCATTCTCCAAGCTATCTTTTGTAAGTTCTTTGACTCATCTCACCCATGGAGTAAGCTATATTTTCTAGCTTCTCCAGATTATCTCCCCCATAAACTTAGCTGCCTCTATGTTTATTTTCCATCAAGCTTTCTTTCAAGCTTGCATTCTCCTTCCTCCATAGGCTGTCATGACCAGTGATAATAGCTAATTAGCGCATATTTTGTGCTCTCCAAAACTCCAAGGATGTGTGCCACCTTAGCCTGATCCCTATCTTCCTAACATGCTAGTACAAAATCAATTCATTCAATCCTGCATGTTAGTCTATTTAACAAAACCATATTAACCTTAGACTTAGAGATAGAAGGCATAAAAAACACAGTAATACACACATCATGTCATGAGTTGACTTGGTCAACCACCTAATGAGTTCAATTGAGTTGAAGTATTGCTTGAGTTGAGTTGGGAAGGTGAAGAGCTTTCATCTCAAAAGGCATGAAGCCAAGAGGCTCATTGGAGGTCAAGGGGACTTGATGGAAGACAAAGGGGTTTCTTGGTTTAAGCCAAGAGTCTCCTTCGTTAAACCAAGCCTTGATGAGAGGAAATGAAGAGATGAGACTATTACATAAAAGACACTAACCAAGGGGCACTCCACACCCCTTGGCCGATCACTCATTTTCTTGCACAATGACTCTCCTCTTCTCTTCTCTCTCTCTCCCCTCTACACCTCTATACTTGGAGACTTAGAAGAGCAAAGGAAGAAGAAGGCTTAAGGAAGAAAATACAGATTTAAAAGAAAAGAAGGAGACAGAAATAAGGTATGTTTTTAGCTTAATAACATAGGAATGATTCAAAGGAAACCATAGGTTTGGCTATGGTATGGCCGAACCCATGGGTTCCATAATGGGTTGGAATGGATGGCCAAAGTATGTTAAGGCCATGGAGTTGGAAATCCATTCAAGGAATGGTAATGGTTTGAAATAAAAGTAAAGTGATATTCAAATCCATGACATAATGATACAAAGATTAAATGATTATGGAAAAGATCCTAGCCTTGGCTAGTACGTAGAGTAAGTTCACAAAGAAAAGGGTTGAAGATGAAATCCATGTTTAAGAATGATAAGGATGGATTTCATGGTGAAAGGCTTTACAAAATAAGCAAACAAGAAGGACTGACAAAAAGTCAATCGACTGAATCTCAGGATTCAGTCGACTGAACTGGTGCTGGCCGAGCAAACAAGGGTAATCTAGGAGTTTCAACCGACTGAATCTAATTATTCAGTTGACTGAAAGTGGGCTGGCCGAGCACATAAGGGATATCTGGGTGTTTCAGCCGACTGAATCCTATGATTCAATTGATTGAAAGTACGCTGGCTAAGTACAGATGGGGTCTATTGGTATTTTAGCCAACAGTCGACTCAACGTAGACGTACCAAACAAGTAAGTGATCTGATGTGTTTCAGCCGACTGAGTCTTATGATTCAGTCGACTGAAGGTATGCTTGCCGAACATGTAAACAGTTTGTTGATAATTCAGCAGCCTAAATCTTTGATTCAGTCGACTGAATGTATACTGGCCAAACACACAAATGATCTGATCCACAGTCAGCCGACTAAATCTGGGATTCAGTCGACTGAAAGTGTATTGACCAAGAACGCAGAGGATTTGACCCAAAGTCAGCCGACTGAAAGATTGCGTGTAATAGCCCGAAATTTTTAAATCAATATAAATGTGGATATTATTTATTTTAATGATGAAAATTGGGAAAATTGATGGAATAAAGGGTAAATGGATCAAGATTTTGACAAAGGCCCAAGGTTGGCCCAATGAACCATGGATTGGATTTAATTTATCTTAATGATCAATGATGGTCAAATTGGGCCAAGAATAGTCAAATTGGGCCCAAATACCCACTTGGGACCCAATGGATCAAGATGGTGAATGCCTAAGATAAATGGGTAAGGATGAATGTAATTGGGCCATGGGCCCGATAGTGGTCCAATTAGTTGGAATGGGTTGAATTAAATTTAAATCACCTAAGTTAATTTGAATTAAGCCAAGGTGATGTGGCCAATTGGGACCCACCTCCACCTCATCAAGTGAGGTGGCGTGTGGTGTAATACCCCAATTTCTCAATGAAGTGGAAAATTACCAAAATGCCCCTGAGTTGTTAAATTAATTATTTTGTGATGTTAAGTAAGGAAATAGTGGGGCCCATTGCTCAAAATAAAATCATATGAGCACATTATGAATGTTAAGTTTTATTGGTTGGGTAATTTTCATCATTTGGGTCAAAAGTGGCTAAATGGGTCAAAGGGCCCAAATGGGACCTATCGGGTTAAAATGGATGATTTGACCGTTTTGTGAATTTAAATTAAATGGGGATAAGCTTATTTGATTGGAAATCAAGTAGAGAAGAAATGGGTAGGCTTGATCCACATATGAAAACCATTTACAAATGACCAAAATACCATAATTGGGTCATGGAGTCAAAAACGGGTCAAGGAGCTAAAAGTGGACCCAGCGGGTCGAGTTGACTATTGTTGACCGTGTGAACCCTCAAGGGATCTCAAACACGAGTCAAATCAGTTGAGTGGGACTGAGGTGAGTTGGAATAAAATAAAAAGGTGAGTTAACTCATGTGCATTAAATGAAATGCATTAAATGTGATGAGTTGGGTTGGAATAAAAATACCTTGAGTTGGGTGAGTCAAAATGGAAACCCATGGGACTGTAAATCAGTGAGTTCAAGTGGGAATTGGAAGAGTTTTGCCCAGCTTTAACCACCCAAACAAGTCCCACACGTTGGGGACTTGTTGGGGTGATTTTCATGATGGCATTTAAATGGGAATACATGGGAATTGGATGAAATGCATGGGAGTGCCAAAGGGTGTGTTGGAAGTGCCAAGGGGTGCCTTGGATGGAACCCAATGCTCACCGTTTTGAGCAAGAAGTTATGAGGAATTGAGAGGTTTTTTGGGGGCTGAAAAACAAAAGGAGTGATCACCCTCACTTGGCCGAATTCCACATTGCAAAAGCATTAGAATTCCATCTCCTTTCCCTCTCTCAAGAACACCTCCTTGGCCGAATTTTATCTTGGTGATTTCACCATTGGTTCATGCTTCTAATCAGCTGAGACAAAGGAAGAAAGAAGGAAGGAAACAAGAGGGAAGAAGGCAAGGAGCAAAGGCATAAGAAAAGCTTGGAATTTGGTAAGAATTCCTTACAATGTTATTTAATAAGTTAGATTAAGTGGAACATGAATTGGCCATGGAATGGCTGATTTTATCAAGGACCTAAGCCTTGGTTAAAGGTTGTCTTAAGTGGTAAACAAATCACATTGGGTTCGGCCAGTTTGGATGGCCGAACCCCATGACATTTGCTTGGGTATTTTGATGGTTTTTGGAGGCTAAAAACCATGCAAAAATGATGAACAATTGTATGTGTTTAGATGCAAGATAAAGGATTTTAAATCTTGGATTTGGATGGCATAATTCAGCCTTGGAATAGCCAAATGCATCAAGAGTCTAAACCATGGAAGAAGGTGTCAAAAGAAATGAAAAGAGTTGGTTAATGGTTATGGTTTTTGAAATTTAAAACCATCCATTTGGGGACTGTTTTTACTTATTTTATTAAGATTTAAAATACATGCTTAAAGAGGGTTAAAACATGGGTTTGGATATCAGAAAAGGCTGAAGATATGTGGTCTAATCAGTGGAGTAAAATTGGAGAAGATGGACCATGGGATCGGCCATCTTGGATGGCCGAATCCCATGATATCATGTTGAAATCTTGATGATTTTTGTAGGATAAAACCATGCAAATGTTTTACTGTTTTGGATGATTAGATTAGACATAAGATGACATGTTTAAGTGGTTCAAACCAAAGGCCATAGGGTTCGGCCAATGAGCATGGCCGAACCCCATGCAATGGTGTGATCATTTTGTGGTTAATGGTGATGGTTTTGAGAGATAAAAACCATACATTATCATGGAGTTTTTATGTGATTTACATGAAGATTATGTACTGATTTTGGTTGGCCAATATATGGCTGAACCATGGTAATGTTATGGTTAAGTTACTGATCTAAAACAGTAGATTAAAACTGGAAAAATGGACCATGGGGATTGGCCATCTTGGATGGCCGAATCCCATGAGGTATAATGGTTATTTGGACAAAATAATTAGATGGTTTTGAGAGGTTAAAGTGCAGCAATGATGTGCTGATTTTATATGAATAAGTGACACCAAAAATATGTATGAAAGACCAAAACATGGACTTAGGGTTCGGCCACCTTGGATGGCCGAACCCCATGTAAGTCTTTCATGTGTTTGGTGAGTTAAAAACCATATGAAGATATGGTGTTTTTATGGTAATAAATGGATTAATATGTTACTGTTTTGGTGGGTTAATATGCGGCTGAACCATGTTTAAATCATGGTTGAGTTAGCATGATTAGACCCTGAGTGATCATGGTGTTGATTGGATCAAGTGAATCCTAGGGTTCGGCTATGAGTATGGCCGAACCCCATGGGGCTGTTTTGAAATAAATGGGCTGTTTTGAATGGGAACTTATGGTTGTTTTAATTAAGGAGACATACATGATAATTATGGACTATGTAATCAACCATTGATGATGATGGAAAGTGGGATAAAAACCCATAGGATGTGGTTCGGCCAAGTAGTATGGCCG
This sequence comes from Chimonanthus salicifolius, assembly GCA_013350335.1. Classification (NCBI taxonomy): domain Eukaryota; kingdom Viridiplantae; phylum Streptophyta; class Magnoliopsida; order Laurales; family Calycanthaceae; genus Chimonanthus; species Chimonanthus salicifolius. Next base: position 60,683,874 of record CM023540.1, read on the forward strand.
AACCCAATCAATGATTATTTGATAAGTTTGGAGATTAAAGTTGACGAATGAAGAACCCCACAAGATGTTTGGGTCTTATATGTGAATGGATATTTAAATATTAGAATGATTTACTTATTGTTACATCACAAGGTGACGAGAGTTGAAGGAAGTGCGAGTCGTGACCGAGTGAAGCTCAAAAAGGAACGGACACTTAATCAAAGTTTAAGTAGGTTTCCTACCTACTTGTAACCACAGTTTTTACCCAATATTTCTTATGATACTCTTGTTTTAACATATGTGTTTCAAATGATATATTATGCATTAACAAATGGCATACAGGCATTGGCATCTCATGCATAGTCATGGGATAATGAATGAAGTTCTACAGTGATGGATACGATGGTACATGATGGGGGTTGCTCATTACATGTACATCGCTTATAGAAGAGATGAAGGTGTGTTGTAATTTACCTTGTCGGTGCGAGGCACGTCAAGTGATGGCTATGAAAGTACATGATGGGGGATGCTCATTGCATGTGCATATTTCATAGCATTGTTTTACCTGTTTTGATGATCATGTAATATGATATGTATATGCATGTTTTATATGCTAACATGTGGTAGCCCTGATTCGGGAACCTACTGGGTGCGTTGATCTAACGCCCTAATTCTATCCTCAGAGGAGATTGCAGGTACAAGCAAGGGGAAAGGGAAGGTCATTGACCAAGAGGGGAGCTGAGCCTAAGTGCTTAAATAATGGATTTGGATTACGTTTTATTACTGTCATTTGAATACTATTGTTGGACATGTAATAATTCGTTATTTGCTATGGTTTGTTTAGGATCATAACTTGTGGATGGTTGATCTATGTTATTTAATATTTAAGAATATTACTTGCTATCTCGTCTTTTTATTCCGCATGTTGATGTTAGTTCCATGTGTGAATCACTATCATGGTCTATTCCATGTACACATGGGTGGCCAGTTAAGGTTCAGACTTGGGTAGTCTGAACTTAACTCGCGTCGTGACGCCGCCCGCTCTCTTCCGTTGTTTATATAAAAAAAAAAAAAAATTAGACTCTGAAACTCTCGGAAAGGGCGGGGCGTTACAGTTGGTATCAGAGCGAAACGGGAAGTTGAATCATCGAAGTAAGATTAAGACGGTTTCATGTCTCACTGACGGATAAGAATCCCAACTGACCGACTTTTCGGAGTCCGCTGCCTGGGGGCCGGATTAATTTACTTCGAGTGACTCGAACTGAACAATCAATCTGAGAACGACAATGAAAGATAGCAAAGTAAAGTACAATCATCATAATTGGACAAATCAAACATAGCAAGGTAGGATGAACTCCCCTGAAATCCCCACACTGAGAAACAAACAATAGGAAATTAGAGATTTCCCCTGAAACAAAAGAACACAAAGAGTGATGATTTGGTAATCTTCCCCAAACAAAGTACATGATATATTGCATGATCAAATTCCCTGGAAACCAAGATGTGGTTTATTTAGAATTATTGTTGAAAATTTTTGTGTTTGAAATAATGTGGCACAGTTATGTCAAGCAACGAAGAATACACTGAGTTATGGGATAAAGGGACACCAAGTTGTCCGGTAGATTTGGTTTCCGACAGTATTAGTATGGAAGTTAATGTGGATCTTCAGGAGGGACCTCCTGAAGAAGCTGATGTGGACTTTGCGCCTCTTCCAGAGGATCCGATGGATGACATTCTTGAGGTGGTGGAACCTCCTGAGGAAGAAGAGGAGGAGGATCTGGGATTTTTCTTTTATGAGGATCCAATGGAAGACTTTCCTATAATACTGGAATCGGCGGGGGAAGTAGATCCCTATGATACCTGTGAGTTGTGTAATCAGGACGACCACAACAGGTTGTATTGTCCTCATCCATTGGGAGTTGTATGTCCGGTTTGTGGACTACACGGGCATGGAGAGACGAGGACTAATTGTCCTTGTATTGGAGGACCTGGAATAATCCCCTGCACAACATGTGAAGTATTGGGGCACACGGCGATGACGTGTCCTGATAACCGATTCAAGTTCGCTTTTGATGCGGAGTCTTCTACGGAAGACTAGGATAGGAAGTAATAGTAGGGGTATTAAAAAGAGGGTTATTGTTGTAAGGGGGTATATTTTGTTATACATAGGGTTTGTTTCACCCTACCCACCTTTGTACAAAGATGCAATTTGAATTTATATAAATATGTGATTTCATGTTTTTATGAGGATTCATGGCATGTGTTGTATATTATTAATGGAAACTAAGTCTATGATGTTTCCATGAATTAGGACTAAATGGCACCACAGAAAAAGGTGGTAAAAGATCTGAAGGGAAAAGAGAAAGTTTTACCGATCGGACTAGGTGAGGGGGTGTCAAAGAGAAGGACTCGTCAGGACGATAAAAAGAAGGATGATGTGCTCATTATCCCACCACAAGGGAAGGTGGTATCCCGACGCAAGAAGGCGTCATCGGAACCTGATAGAGAGCAATCCGTTCATGACGAAGAGAGGTCTATACATGAACAACCTCACAGTGAGGAAGAATCTCACCACTCTCGGCGGGAAGAAGAAGGGAGTGACCCTACGAATCAACAGGACGACGAGGAGGAATATGACTCGTCGTATCGACGCGAGGAGGAGGAGAATAGTAATATGACTGTACCCTTTGTACCTCCTGAACTGCACAGCTTGGTGCAAGCCGTGGTTACATCTGTCCTCCAACAACATTTGAACGGAGGGGGAAACATGAGCGAAAATAATGACCGAAATATGGTCAGAGATTTTCAGCACCAGCGCCCACCTTACTTCAAGGGCAGAGAAGGGCCTATTGCGGCCGAGAATTGGTTGGAGAAGATTTCGCATATATTGACTCTTTTGAACATCAAGAGTCATGCCCATAAAATATTATTGGCCACGTCACAGCTGGTGGATGACGCTGCCAAATGGTGGAAGGTGGTGGAGAAACAACAGGCACTTGTGCCAAGAAGAGAAAGAGTTGCTATGACCTGGGAGCAATTCTCCGCGACATTTCTAGAGCGCTACTTTCCAGAGGAAGAAAGAGAACGTCAAATTCAGGCCTTTATGATGTTAGTACAAGGTTCAATGACGGTGGCTGAGTATCACCAAGAATTCCTCAGCCTGTCAATCTATGCATACTATATTGTGGACACAGAATATCGAAAGGCTCGCAAGTTCGAGCGTGGGTTACGGCCAAACATTAGGGCCAAGGTAACTGTGTTCAAAGCAGCCACGCTGGCGGAAGTGGTCAGCAGGGCCACCATTGTGGAACAAGAGATGGCGGAATTTGCCAGAGTGGACAACCGCCGAGCTCCGAGTGGGAGAGGTGGGTATCAACCCAACAAAAAGTTCAGACCGAATTTCAGCAGACCCTCACCGTCTGTTGGATCAAGTGGGGGCTTTCGCCCCAACCAGCCCACTCAATCTGTTGCGGTCACTCAAGCATCCCGAGGAGTGAATACTTGCTTCCACTGTGATCAACCTGGTCACTACAAAAAGGATTGCCCAAAGCTCAACAGGCTGTCTAACTCAAGAGGATCATTTCGTCCGCCAGCTAGACCGGCATACTCCAGAGGAGGCAGAATGCAGGGCCGGGGAGGTCGAAGGTCTAACCCTGCTGGAGCAGGAAGATTATTCACTCTAACTTCTCCAGAGGAAGAGGAGGAGGATCATCCTGTGATACAAGGTATGGCGGTAGTGAGTAGCTCATATGCATATGCACTATTTGATTCCGGAGCGTCACACTCCTTTATAGCTGCATCGTTTATTACTGCTACTGGTACATTAGTGCAAAGATTAGCCACAGAACTTACTATTGTATCCCCTGTCGGAGATTCGGCATTGGGACTTATTTGTACTGCGGTTAACACCGAATTAGCTGGACTCAGATTTGAGTTCAATTATTTAGTGCTGGACATGTCGGAATATGATATTATATTCGGAATGGATTGGTTGGCAAAGTTTCATGCCAACATCGACTGTTATGGTCGAAGAGTGACATTTAAGTCACCCGAGGGCAAGCAATATGTAGTTCGTGCAGATAAACAAAGTGGATTACAGGAAGGGTTAAACCACGTGGTATTGAATAATATCACCATAAACAAAGCTCCAGTTACTGAACTTCCGAAATTGTACAAGAATTTGGGGATGTGTTTCCAAAGGAACTCCCTGGTTTACCACCTATGAGGGAGATTAACTTCGAGATCAGGCTGTACCCTGGCACAACATCAGTGTCGTTACCACACTATCGGATGGCACCAGCAGAGATGTCAGAACTAAAGAAGCAGATTGATGAACTGCTTAGGCTGGGTTGCATCCGGAACAGTACATCATCGTGGGGAGCACCAGTGTTATTTGTGAAGAAGAAGGATGGCTCACTTCGGATGTGCGTGGACTACCGAAAGCTGAATCAGCTAACAGTCCGGAACAAGTACCCTCTACCCAGGATCGATGATTTATTCGATCAATTGAGGGGTTCAAGCCATTTTTCAAAGATCGATTTGATGTCTGGTTATCATCAAATTCGAGTTAGGGAGGAAGATATAGAAAAGACAGCTTTTCGGACGCGGTATGGACTGTTTGAGTTCGTGGTCATGCCATTTGGACTCACGAATGCGCCGGCAGTGTTCATGGATTTGATGAACAGAATCTTCCGTCCCTATTTAGATCAATTTGTAATTGTATTCATTGATGATATCCTGATCTATTCTAAGAGTCAGGAGGAACACGCAGAGCATTTACGTATAGTTTTGAATATTTTGAGGCAGAATAAACTATATGCCAAGGCCAGTAAATGTGAATTCTGGTTATCCGAGGTCAATTTCTTGGGACATGTCATAACCGAAAACGGTATAGCCGTGGATCCAACAAAGGTGGCGGCAGTAAGTGAATGGAAAGCGCCAAAGAATGTGACCGAGATCCGCAGTTTCTTAGGGCTGGCGGGTTATTATCGAAAGTTTATCATGGACTTTTCCAAGATAGCGTCTCCATTGACTCGACTCACTCAGAAAGGAGTCAAGTATGAGTGGTCAGATCTATGCAATCAAAGATTTGAAGAGCTAAAAGACAGACTTACAACCGCTCCTATTTTGATTTTGCCGGAAAAGGGCAAGGGTTATGAAGTAGAATGCGACGCTTCGGGAGAAGGACTGGGGTGTGTCCTCAGTCAAAATCATCGTGTAGTGGCTTATGGTTCAAGACAACTAAAAATACATGAACGCCTCTATCCTACGCATGATCTTGAACTAGCCGCAGTGGTCTTCGCTCTCAAAAGCTGGAGACATTATCTTTATGGCGAGAAGTTTGAAGTGTATTCTGATCATAAGAGTTTGAAATATTTATTTGATCAGAAGGAGCTTAATCTAAGGCAGCGCAGATGGATGGAGTATCTGGCGGATTATGAGTTCGAACTTCGATACCATCCAGGCAAGGCAAACAAGGTGGCTGATGCTCTTAGCCGCATATCACATGCATCCATGGCATGTCTGATCAGAACCGAGTGGGAGATGTTGAATACCATTCGAGAGTTCAATCTATACATTACAAACCGTGGAGTTTTGCACAATTTAATCATACGGTCCAATATAGTCACCAAGATTGAACAAGAACAAAGAGCAGACCCGGAAGTGGAGGACATTTGGGCCAGGATGTCTACTGGCACCGTTGTACCGGAATGGGAACTACGACCAGGACAGGGTCTTGTATTCCGGGGAAGAACTTATGTGCCAAAGAGTTGCAGGAAAGAGCTAATGATTGAGGCACATCAATCCAAGTTCTCTATTCATCCGGGTAGCACCAAAATGTATCACGATCTAAAGAGGCATTATTGGTGGCATGGACTAAAAAGGGATGTGGCGGAATTCGTGGCACACTGTCTAACTTGTCAACAAGTTAAGACTGAACACCAAAAGCCACCAGGGTTGCTCAAACCCTTAGCCGTGCCAGAATGGAAATGGGAACATATTTCCATGGACTTTGTATCCGGGTTGCCGAGGTCTTCAAAGGGTAATGACGCCATTTGGGTCGTAGTCGACCGGCTGACCAAGTCTGCACATTTCATTCCTATCAAGATGACGGATTCGTCTGAGACGTTGGGTCGGCGTTATATTAAAGAAATCATTCGACTACATGGTATTCCCCGAACGATAGTATCGGACAGAGATGGCCGTTTTACCGGCAGAGTATGGCAAAGCATGCAGACAGCCATGGGGACTGAGCTATTGACTAGCACCGCATTCCATCCACAGACTGATGGTCAGTCTGAAAGAACAATACAAACCTTGGAAGACATGCTGAGAGCGTGTATGTTAGATTTCAAAGGAGGATGGGAGGACCACTTACCATTGGTGGAGTTCTCCTATAATAACAGCTATCAGGCAAGCCTTCAAATGGCTCCTTATGAGGCTTTATATGGTAGACCGTGTAGGTCACCGGTATGTTGGACAGAGGCAGGTGAGCCTGCATTGATCGGACCGGAACTAGTCGCAGAAACTACTGCACAAATTAAGTTGATACGTCAACACTTGTTGACTGCACAGAGTCGGCAGAAGAGCTATGCTGATAAAAGGAGACGGTTTCTGGAATTTGAAGTGGGAGACTTGGTGTTTCTAAAAGTCTCACCACGAAAGGGACATATGAGGTTTGGTAAGAAAGGAAAACTGTCGCCAAGATATGTGGGACCGTTTTCCATCATAAGAAGGATGGGGGATGTAGCTTACCAATTAGCACTTCCATCACAATTAGCAGCTCTACACGATGTGTTCCACGTGTCGATGCTAAGGAAATACAATCCGGATCCGTCCCATGTTTTAAATGTTCAAGATATTGAAGTACAAAGCGACGTGACGTACGTCGAGAAGCCAGTCAGGATAGTGGAGACCGAACAAAGGGTGTTGCGAAACAGAGCGATTCAGTTCGTAAAAGTGGTATGGGACCGTCATGGTGATGAAGAGGCCACATGGGAACTTGAATCGGAGATGAGAACAGCTCACCCCGAATTGTTTGTGTAATTTAATTTGAGAACCCTACTTCACTCGATTTTCGGGACGAAAATTTTAAAAAGAGGGTTATATTGTAATACCCCAATTTCTCAATGAAGTGGAAAATTACCAAAATGCCCCTGAGTTGTTAAATTAATTATTTTGTGATGTTAAGTAAGGAAATAGTGGGGCCCATTGCTCAAAATAAAATCATATGAGCACATTATGAATGTTAAGTTTTATTGGTTGGGTAATTTTCATCATTTGGGTCAAAAGTGGCTAAATGGGTCAAAGGGCCCAAATGGGACCTATCGGGTTAAAATGGATGATTTGACCGTTTTGTGAATTTAAATTAAATGGGGATAAGCTTATTTGATTGGAAATCAAGTAGAGAAGAAATGGGTAGGCTTGATCCACATATGAAAACCATTTACAAATGACCAAAATACCATAATTGGGTCATGGAGTCAAAAACGGGTCAAGGAGCTAAAAGTGGACCCAGCGGGTCGAGTTGACTATTGTTGACCGTGTGAACCCTCAAGGGATCTCAAACACGAGTCAAATCAGTTGAGTGGGACTGAGGTGAGTTGGAATAAAATAAAAAGGTGAGTTAACTCATGTGCATTAAATGAAATGCATTAAATGTGATGAGTTGGGTTGGAATAAAAATACCTTGAGTTGGGTGAGTCAAAATGGAAACCCATGGGACTGTAAATCAGTGAGTTCAAGTGGGAATTGGAAGAGTTTTGCCCAGCTTTAACCACCCAAACAAGTCCCACACGTTGGGGACTTGTTGGGGTGATTTTCATGATGGCATTTAAATGGGAATACATGGGAATTGGATGAAATGCATGGGAGTGCCAAAGGGTGTGTTGGAAGTGCCAAGGGGTGCCTTGGATGGCACCCAATGCTCACCGTTTTGAGCAAGAAGTTATGAGGAATTGAGAGGTTTTTTGGGGGCTGAAAAACAAAAGGAGTGATCACCCTCACTTGGCCGAATTCCACATTGCAAAAGCATTAGAATTCCATCTCCTTTCCCTCTCTCAAGAACACCTCCTTGGCCGAATTTTATCTTGGTGATTTCACCATTGGTTCATGCTTCTAATCAGCTGAGACAAAGGAAGAAAGAAGGAAGGAAACAAGAGGGAAGAAGGCAAGGAGCAAAGGCATAAGAAAAGCTTGGAATTTGGTAAGAATTCCTTACAATGTTATTTAATAAGTTAGATTAAGTGGAACATGAATTGGCCATGGAATGGCTGATTTTATCAAGGACCTAAGCCTTGGTTAAAGGTTGTCTTAAGTGGTAAACAAATCACATTGGGTTCGGCCAGTTTGGATGGCCGAACCCCATGACATTTGCTTGGGTATTTTGATGGTTTTTGGAGGCTAAAAACCATGCAAAAATGATGAACAATTGTATGTGTTTAGATGCAAGATAAAGGATTTTAAATCTTGGATTTGGATGGCATAATTCAGCCTTGGAATAGCCAAATGCATCAAGAGTCTAAACCATGGAAGAAGGTGTCAAAAGAAATGAAAAGAGTTGGTTAATGGTTATGGTTTTTGAAATTTAAAACCATCCATTTGGGGACTGTTTTTACTTATTTTATTAAGATTTAAAATACATGCTTAAAGAGGGTTAAAACATGGGTTTGGATATCAGAAAAGGCTGAAGATATGTGGTCTAATCAGTGGAGTAAAATTGGAGAAGATGGACCATGGGATCGGCCATCTTGGATGGCCGAATCCCATGATATCATGTTGAAATCTTGATGATTTTTGTAGGATAAAACCATGCAAATGTTTTACTGTTTTGGATGATTAGATTAGACATAAGATGACATGTTTAAGTGGTTCAAACCAAAGGCCATAGGGTTCGGCCAATGAGCATGGCCGAACCCCATGCAATGGTGTGATCATTTTGTGGTTAATGGTGATGGTTTTGAGAGATAAAAACCATACATTATCATGGAGTTTTTATGTGATTTACATGAAGATTATGTACTGATTTTGGTTGGCCAATATATGGCTGAACCATGGTAATGTTATGGTTAAGTTACTGATCTAAAACAGTAGATTAAAACTGGAAAAATGGACCATGGGGATTGGCCATCTTGGATGGCCGAATCCCATGAGGTATGATGGTTATTTGGACAAAATAATTAGATGGTTTTGAGAGGTTAAAGTGCAGCAATGATGTGCTGATTTTATATGAATAAGTGACACCAAAAATATGTATGAAAGACCAAAACATGGACTTAGGGTTCGGCCACCTTGGATGGCCGAACCCCATGTAAGTCTTTCATGTGTTTGGTGAGTTAAAAACCATATGAAGATATGGTGTTTTTATGGTAATAAATGGATTAATATGTTACTGTTTTGGTGGGTTAATATGCGGCTGAACCATGTTTAATCATGGTTGAGTTAGCATGATTAGACCCTGAGTGATCATGGTGTTGGTTGGATCAAGTGAACCCTAGGGTTCGGCTATGAGTATGGCCGAACCCCATGGGGCTGTTTTGAAATAAATGGGCTGTTTTGAATGGGAACTTATGGTTGTTTTAATTAAGGAGACATACATGATAATTATGGACTATGTAATCAACCATTGATGATGATGGAAAGTGGGATAAAAACCCATAGGATGTGGTTCGGCCAAGTAGTATGGCCGAACCCAATCAATGATTATTTGATAAGTTTGGAGATTAAAGTTGACGAATGAAGAACCCCACAAGATGTTTGGGTCTTATATGTGAATGGATATTTAAATATTAGAATGATTTACTTATTGTTACATCACAAGGTGACGAGAGTTGAAGGAAGTGCGAGTCGTGACCGAGTGAAGCTCAAAAAGGAACGGACACTTAATCAAAGTTTAAGTAGGTTTCCTACCTACTTGTAACCACAGTTTTTACCCAATATTTCTTATGATACTCTTGTTTTAACATATGTGTTTCAAATGATATATTATGCATTAACAAATGGCATACAGGCATTGGCATCTCATGCATAGTCATGGGATAATGAATGAAGTTCTACAGTGATGGATACGATGGTACATGATGGGGGTTGCTCATTACATGTACATCGCTTATAGAAGAGATGAAGGTGTGTTGTAATTTACCTTGTCGGTGCGAGGCACGTCAAGTGATGGCTATGAAAGTACATGATGGGGGATGCTCATTGCATGTGCATATTTCATAGCATTGTTTTACCTGTTTTGATGATCATGTAATATGATATGTATATGCATGTTTTATATGCTAACATGTGGTAGCCCTGATTCGGGAACCTACTGGGCGCGTTGATCTAACGCCCTAATTCTATCCTCAGAGGAGATTGCAGGTACAAGCAAGGGGAAAGGGAAGGTCATTGACCAAGAGGGGAGCTGAGCCTAAGTGCTTAAATAATGGATTTGGATTACGTTTTATTACTGTCATTTGAATACTATTGTTGGACATGTAATAATTCGTTATTTGCTATGGTTTGTTTAGGATCATAACTTGTGGATGGTTGATCTATGTTATTTAATATTTAAGAATATTACTTGCTATCTCGTCTTTTTATTCCGCATGTTGATGTTAGTTCCATGTGTGAATCACTATCATGGTCTATTCCATGTACACATGGGTGGCCAGTTAAGGTTCAGACTTGGGTAGTCTGAACTTAACTCGCGTCGTGACGCCGCCCGCTCTCTTCCGTTGTTTATATAAAAAAAAAAAAAATTAGACTCTGAAACTCTCGGAAAGGGCGGGGCGTTACAGTTGGTATCAGAGCGAAACGGGAAGTTGAATCATCGAAGTAAGATTAAGACGGTTTCATGTCTCACTGACGGATAAGAATCCCAACTGACCGACTTTTCGGAGTCCGCTGCCTGGGGGCCGGATTAATTTACTTCGAGTGACTCGGACTGAACAATCAATCTGAGAACGACAATGAATGATAGCAAAGTAAAGTACAATCATCATAATTGGACAAATCATACGTAGCAAGGTAGGATGAACTCCCCTGAAATCCCCACACTGAGAAACAAACATTAGGAAATTAGAGATTTCCCCAGAAATAAAAAGAAAACAAAGAATGTTGATTTGGTAATCTTCCTAAACAAAGTACATGATATTTGCATGATCAAAATTCCCTGGAAACCAAGAGTGGTTTATTTAGAATTATTGATGAATATGTTTGTGTTTGAAATGATGTGGCACAGATATGTCAAGCAACGAAGAATACACTGAGTTATGGGATAAAGGGACACCAAGTTGTCCGGTAGATTTGGTGTCAACTTCCGACAGTATCAGTATGGAAGTTAATGTGGATCCTTCAGGAGGGACCTCCTGAAGAAGCTGATGTGGACTTAGCGCCTCTTCCAGAGGATCTGATGGATGACATTCCTGAAATGGTGGAACCTCCTGAGGAAGAAGAGGAGGAGGATCTGGGATTTTTCTTTTATGAGGATCCAATGGAAGACTTTCCTATAATACTGGAATCGGCGGGGGAAGTAGATCCCTATGATACCTGTGAGTTGTGTAATCAGGACGACCACAACAGGTTGTATTGTCCTCATCCATTGGGAGTTGTATGTCCGGTTTGTGGACTACACGGGCATGGAGAGACGAGGACTAATTGTCCTTGTATTGGAGGACCTGGAATAATCCCCTGCACAACATGTGAAGTATTGGGGCACACGGCGATGACGTGTCCTGATAACCGATTCAAGTTCGCTTTTGATGCGGAGTCTTCTACGGAAGACTAGGATAGGAAGTAATAGTAGGGGTATTAAAAAGAGGGTTATTGTTGTAAGGGGGTATATTTTGTTATACATAGGGTTTGTTTCACCCTACCCACCTTTGTACAAAGATGCAATTTGAATTTATATAAATATGTGATTTCATGTTTTTATGAGGATTCATGGCATGTGTTGTATATTATTAATGGAAACTAAGTCTATGATGTTTCCATGAATTAGGACTAAATGGCACCACAGAAAAAGGTGGTAAAAGATCTGAAGGGAAAAGAGAAAGTTTTACCGATCGGACTAGGTGAGGGGGTGTCAAAGAGAAGGACTCGTCAGGACGATAAAAAGAAGGATGATGTGCTCATTATCCCACCACAAGGGAAGGTGGTATCCCGACGCAAGAAGGCGTCATCGGAACCTGATAGAGAGCAATCCGTTCATGACGAAGAGAGGTCTATACATGAACAACCTCACAGTGAGGAAGAATCTCACCACTCTCGGCGGGAAGAAGAAGGGAGTGACCCTACGAATCAACAGGACGACGAGGAGGAATATGACTCGTCGTATCGACGCGAGGAGGAGGAGAATAGTAATATGACTGTACCCTTTGTACCTCCTGAACTGCACAGCTTGGTGCAAGCCGTGGTTACATCTGTCCTCCAACAACATTTGAACGGAGGGGGAAACATGAGCGAAAATAATGACCGAAATATGGTCAGAGATTTTCAGCACCAGCGCCCACCTTACTTCAAGGGCAGAGAAGGGCCTATTGCGGCCGAGAATTGGTTGGAGAAGATTTCGCATATATTGACTCTTTTGAACATCAAGAGTCATGCCCATAAAATATTATTGGCCACGTCACAGCTGGTGGATGACGCTGCCAAATGGTGGAAGGTGGTGGAGAAACAACAGGCACTTGTGCCAAGAAGAGAAAGAGTTGCTATGACCTGGGAGCAATTCTCCGCGACATTTCTAGAGCGCTACTTTCCAGAGGAAGAAAGAGAACGTCAAATTCAGGCCTTTATGATGTTAGTACAAGGTTCAATGACGGTGGCTGAGTATCACCAAGAATTCCTCAGCCTGTCAATCTATGCATACTATATTGTGGACACAGAATATCGAAAGGCTCGCAAGTTCGAGCGTGGGTTACGGCCAAACATTAGGGCCAAGGTAACTGTGTTCAAAGCAGCCACGCTGGCGGAAGTGGTCAGCAGGGCCACCATTGTGGAACAAGAGATGGCGGAATTTGCCAGAGTGGACAACCGCCGAGCTCCGAGTGGGAGAGGTGGGTATCAACCCAACAAAAAGTTCAGACCGAATTTCAGCAGACCCTCACCGTCTGTTGGATCAAGTGGGGGCTTTCGCCCCAACCAGCCCACTCAATCTGTTGCGGTCACTCAAGCATCCCGAGGAGTGAATACTTGCTTCCACTGTGATCAACCTGGTCACTACAAAAAGGATTGCCCAAAGCTCAACAGGCTGTCTAACTCAAGAGGATCATTTCGTCCGCCAGCTAGACCGGCATACTCCAGAGGAGGCAGAATGCAGGGCCGGGGAGGTCGAAGGTCTAACCCTGCTGGAGCAGGAAGATTATTCACTCTAACTTCTCCAGAGGAAGAGGAGGAGGATCATCCTGTGATACAAGGTATGGCGGTAGTGAGTAGCTCATATGCATATGCACTATTTGATTCCGGAGCGTCACACTCCTTTATAGCTGCATCGTTTATTACTGCTACTGGTACATTAGTGCAAAGATTAGCCACAGAACTTACTATTGTATCCCCTGTCGGAGATTCGGCATTGGGACTTATTTGTACTGCGGTTAACACCGAATTAGCTGGACTCAGATTTGAGTTCAATTATTTAGTGCTGGACATGTCGGAATATGATATTATATTCGGAATGGATTGGTTGGCAAAGTTTCATGCCAACATCGACTGTTATGGTCGAAGAGTGACATTTAAGTCACCCGAGGGCAAGCAATATGTAGTTCGTGCAGATAAACAAAGTGGATTACAGGAAGGGTTAAACCACGTGGTATTGAATAATATCACCATAAACAAAGCTCCAGTTACTGAACTTCCGAAATTGTACAAGAATTTGGGGATGTGTTCCCAAAGGAACTCCCTGGTTTACCACCTATGAGGGAGATTAACTTCGAGATCAGGCTGTACCCTGGCACAACACCAGTGTCGTTACCACACTATCGGATGGCACCAGCAGAGATGTCAGAGCTAAAGAAGCAGATTGATGAACTGCTTAGGCTGGGTTGCATCCGGAACAGTACATCATCGTGGGGAGCACCAGTGTTATTTGTGAAGAAGAAGGATGGCTCACTTCGGATGTGCGTGGACTACCGAAAGCTGAATCAGCTAACAGTCCGGAACAAGTACCCTCTACCCAGGATCGATGATTTATTCGATCAATTGAGGGGTTCAAGCCATTTTTCAAAGATCGATTTGATGTCTGGTTATCATCAAATTCGAGTTAGGGAGGAAGATATAGAAAAGACAGCTTTTCGGACGCGGTATGGACTGTTTGAGTTCGTGGTCATGCCATTTGGACTCACGAATGCGCCGGCAGTGTTCATGGATTTGATGAACAGAATCTTCCGTCCCTATTTAGATCAATTTGTAATTGTATTCATTGATGATATCCTGATCTATTCTAAGAGTCAGGAGGAACACGCAGAGCATTTACGTATAGTTTTGAATATTTTGAGGCAGAATAAACTATATGCCAAGGCCAGTAAATGTGAATTCTGGTTATCCGAGGTCAATTTCTTGGGACATGTCATAACCGAAAACGGTATAGCCGTGGATCCAACAAAGGTGGCGGCAGTAAGTGAATGGAAAGCGCCAAAGAATGTGACCGAGATCCGCAGTTTCTTAGGGCTGGCGGGTTATTATCGAAAATTTATCATGGACTTTTCCAAGATAGCGTCTCCATTGACTCGACTCACTCAGAAAGGAGTCAAGTATGAGTGGTCAGATCTGTGCAATCAAAGATTTGAAGAGCTAAAAGACAGACTTACAACCGCTCCTATTTTGATTTTGCCGGAAAAGGGCAAGGGTTATGAAGTAGAATGCGACGCTTCGGGAGAAGGACTGGGGTGTGTCCTCAGTCAAAATCATCGTGTGGTGGCTTATGGTTCAAGACAACTAAAAATACATGAACGCCTCTATCCTACGCATGATCTTGAACTAGCCGCAGTGGTCTTCGCTCTCAAAAGCTGGAGACATTATCTTTATGGCGAGAAGTTTGAAGTGTATTCTGATCATAAGAGTTTGAAATATTTATTTGATCAGAAGGAGCTTAATCTAAGGCAGCGCAGATGGATGGAGTATCTGGCGGATTATGAGTTCGAACTTCGATACCATCCAGGCAAGGCAAACAAGGTGGCTGATGCTCTTAGCCGCATATCACATGCATCCATGGCATGTCTGATCAGAACCGAGTGGGAGATGTTGAATACCATTCGAGAGTTCAATCTATACATTACAAACCGTGGAGTTTTGCACAATTTAATCATACGGTCCAATATAGTCACCAAGATTGAACAAGAACAAAGAGCAGACCCGGAAGTGGAGGACATTTGGGCCAGGATGTCTACTGGCACCGTTGTACCGGAATGGGAACTACGACCAGGACAGGGTCTTGTATTCCGGGGAAGAACTTATGTGCCAAAGAGTTGCAGGAAAGAGCTAATGATTGAGGCACATCAATCCAAGTTCTCTATTCATCCGGGTAGCACCAAAATGTATCACGATCTAAAGAGGCATTATTGGTGGCATGGACTAAAAAGGGATGTGGCGGAATTCGTGGCACACTGTCTAACTTGTCAACAAGTTAAGACTGAACACCAAAAGCCACCAGGGTTGCTCAAACCCTTAGCCGTGCCAGAATGGAAATGGGAACATATTTCCATGGACTTTGTATCCGGGTTGCCGAGGTCTTCAAAGGGTAATGACGCCATTTGGGTCGTAGTCGACCGGCTGACCAAGTCTGCACATTTCATTCCTATCAAGATGACGGATTCGTCTGAGACGTTGGGTCGGCGTTATATTAAAGAAATCATTCGACTACATGGTATTCCCCGAACGATAGTATCGGACAGAGATGGCCGTTTTACCGGCAGAGTATGGCAAAGCATGCAGACAGCCATGGGGACTGAGCTATTGACTAGCACCGCATTCCATCCACAGACTGATGGTCAGTCTGAAAGAACAATACAAACCTTGGAAGACATGCTGAGAGCGTGTATGTTAGATTTCAAAGGAGGATGGGAGGACCACTTACCATTGGTGGAGTTCTCCTATAATAACAGCTATCAGGCAAGCCTTCAAATGGCTCCTTATGAGGCTTTATATGGTAGACCGTGTAGGTCACCGGTATGTTGGACAGAGGCAGGTGAGCCTGCATTGATCGGACCGGAACTAGTCGCAGAAACTACTGCACAAATTAAGTTGATACGTCAACACTTGTTGACTGCACAGAGTCGGCAGAAGAGCTATGCTGATAAAAGGAGACGGTTTCTGGAATTTGAAGTGGGAGACTTGGTGTTTCTAAAAGTCTCACCACGAAAGGGACATATGAGGTTTGGTAAGAAAGGAAAACTGTCGCCAAGATATGTGGGACCGTTTTCCATCATAAGAAGGATGGGGGATGTAGCTTACCAATTAGCACTTCCGTCGCAATTAGCAGCTCTACACGATGTGTTCCACGTGTCGATGCTAAGGAAATACAATCCGGATCCGTCCCATGTTTTAAATGTTCAAGATATTGAAGTACAAAGCGACGTGACGTACGTCGAGAAGCCGGTCAGGATAGTGGAGACCGAACAAAGGGTGTTGCGAAACAGAGCGATTCAGTTCGTAAAAGTGGTATGGGACCGTCATGGTGATGAAGAGGCCACATGGGAACTTGAATCGGAGATGAGAACAGCTCACCCCGAATTGTTTGTGTAATTTAATTTGAGAACCCTACTTCACTCGATTTTCGGGACGAAAATTTTAAAAAGAGGGTTATATTGTAATACCCCAATTTCTCAATGAAGTGGAAAATTACCAAAATGCCCCTGAGTTGTTAAATTAGTTATTTTGTGATGTTAAGTAAGGAAATAGTGGGGCCCATTGCTCAAAATAAAATCATATGAGCATATTATGAATGTTAAGTTTTATTGGTTGGGTAATTTTCATCATTTGGGTCAAAAGTGGCTAAATGGGTCAAAGGGCCCAAATGGGACCTATCGGGTTAAAATGGATGATTTGACCGTTTTGTGAATTTAAATTAAATGGGGATAAGCTTATTTGATTGGAAATCAAGTAGAGAAGAAATGGGTAGGCTTGATCCACATATGAAAACCATTTACAAATGACCAAAATACCATAATTGGGTCATGGAGTCAAAAACGGGTCAAGGAGCTAAAAGTGGACCCAGCGGGTCGAGTTGACTATTGTTGACCGTGTGAACCCTCAAGGGATCTCAAACACGAGTCAAATCAGTTGAGTGGGACTGAGGTGAGTTGGAATAAAATAAAAAGGTGAGTTAACTCATGTGCATTAAATGAAATGCATTAAATGTGATGAGTTGGGTTGGAATAAAAATACCTTGAGTTGGGTGAGTCAAAATGGAAACCCATGGGACTGTAAATCAGTGAGTTCAAGTGGGAATTGGAAGAGTTTTGCCCAGCTTTAACCACCCAAACAAGTCCCACACGTTGGGGACTTGTTGGGGTGATTTTCATGATGGCATTTAAATGGGAATACATGGGAATTGGATGAAATGCATGGGAGTGCCAAAGGGTGTGTTGGAAGTGCCAAGGGGTGCCTTGGATGGCACCCAATGCTCACCGTTTTGAGCAAGAAGTTATGAGGAATTGAGAGGTTTTTTGGGGGCTGAAAAACAAAAGGAGTGATCACCCTCACTTGGCCGAATTCCACATTGCAAAAGCATTAGAATTCCATCTCCTTTCCCTCTCTCAAGAACACCTCCTTGGCCGAATTTTATCTTGGTGATTTCACCATTGGTTCATGCTTCTAATCAGCTGAGACAAAGGAAGAAAGAAGGAAGGAAACAAGAGGGAAGAAGGCAAGGAGCAAAGGCATAAGAAAAGCTTGGAATTTGGTAAGAATTCCTTACAATGTTATTTAATAAGTTAGATTAAGTGGAACATGAATTGGCCATGGAATGGCTGATTTTATCAAGGACCTAAGCCTTGGTTAAAGGTTGTCTTAAGTGGTAAACAAATCACATTGGGTTCGGCCAGTTTGGATGGCCGAACCCCATGACATTTGCTTGGGTATTTTGATGGTTTTTGGAGGCTAAAAACCATGCAAAAATGATGAACAATTGTATGTGTTTAGATGCAAGATAAAGGATTTTAAATCTTGGATTTGGATGGCATAATTCAGCCTTGGAATAGCCAAATGCATCAAGAGTCTAAACCATGGAAGAAGGTGTCAAAAGAAATGAAAAGAGTTGGTTAATGGTTATGGTTTTTGAAATTTAAAACCATCCATTTGGGGACTGTTTTTACTTATTTTATTAAGATTTAAAATACATGCTTAAAGAGGGTTAAAACATGGGTTTGGATATCAGAAAAGGCTGAAGATATGTGGTCTAATCAGTGGAGTAAAATTGGAGAAGATGGACCATGGGATCGGCCATCTTGGATGGCCGAATCCCATGATATCATGTTGAAATCTTGATGATTTTTGTAGGATAAAACCATGCAAATGTTTTACTGTTTTGGATGATTAGATTAGACATAAGATGACATGTTTAAGTGGTTCAAACCAAAGGCCATAGGGTTCGGCCAATGAGCATGGCCGAACCCCATGCAATGGTGTGATCATTTTGTGGTTAATGGTGATGGTTTTGAGAGATAAAAACCATACATTATCATGGAGTTTTTATGTGATTTACATGAAGATTATGTACTGATTTTGGTTGGCCAATATATGGCTGAACCATGGTAATGTTATGGTTAAGTTACTGATCTAAAACAGTAGATTAAAACTGGAAAAATGGACCATGGGGATTGGCCATCTTGGATGGCCGAATCCCATGAGGTATATGGTTATTTGGACAAAATAATTAGATGGTTTTGAGAGGTTAAAGTGCAGCAATGATGTGCTGATTTTATATGAATAAGTGACACCAAAAATATGTATGAAAGACCAAAACATGGACTTAGGGTTCGGCCACCTTGGATGGCCGAACCCCATGTAAGTCTTTCATGTGTTTGGTGAGTTAAAAACCATATGAAGATATGGTGTTTTTATGGTAATAAATGGATTAATATGTTACTGTTTTGGTGGGTTAATATGCGGCTGAACCATGTTTAAATCATGGTTGAGTTAGCATGATTAGACCCTGAGTGATCATGGTGTTGATTGGATCAAGTGAATCCTAGGGTTCGGCTATGAGTATGGCCGAACCCCATGGGGCTGTTTTGAAATAAATGGGCTGTTTTGAATGGGAACTTATGGTTGTTTTAATTAAGGAGACATACATGATAATTATGGACTATGTAATCAACCATTGATGATGATGGAAAGTGGGATAAAAACCCATAGGATGTGGTTCGGCCAAGTAGTATGGCCGAACCCAATCAATGATTATTTGATAAGTTTGGAGATTAAAGTTGACGAATGAAGAACCCCACAAGATGTTTGGGTCTTATATGTGAATGGATATTTAAATATTAGAATGATTTACTTATTGTTACATCACAAGGTGACGAGAGTTGAAGGAAGTGCGAGTCGTGACCGAGTGAAGCTCAAAAAGGAACGGACACTTAATCAAAGTTTAAGTAGGTTTCCTACCTACTTGTAACCACAGTTTTTACCCAATATTTCTTATGATACTCTTGTTTTAACATATGTGTTTCAAATGATATATTATGCATTAACAAATGGCATACAGGCATTGGCATCTCATGCATAGTCATGGGATAATGAATGAAGTTCTACAGTGATGGATACGATGGTACATGATGGGGGTTGCTCATTACATGTACATCGCTTATAGAAGAGATGAAGGTGTGTTGTAATTTACCTTGTCGGTGCGAGGCACGTCAAGTGATGGCTATGAAAGTACATGATGGGGGATGCTCATTGCATGTGCATATTTCATAGCATTGTTTTACCTGTTTTGATGATCATGTAATATGATATGTATATGCATGTTTTATATGCTAACATGTGGTAGCCCTGATTCGGGAACCTACTGGGTGCGTTGATCTAACGCCCTAATTCTATCCTCAGAGGAGATTGCAGGTACAAGCAAGGGGAAAGGGAAGGTCATTGACCAAGAGGGGAGCTGAGCCTAAGTGCTTAAATAATGGATTTGGATTACGTTTTATTACTGTCATTTGAATACTATTGTTGGACATGTAATAATTCGTTATTTGCTATGGTTTGTTTAGGATCATAACTTGTGGATGGTTGATCTATGTTATTTAATATTTAAGAATATTACTTGCTATCTCGTCTTTTTATTCCGCATGTTGATGTTAGTTCCATGTGTGAATCACTATCATGGTCTATTCCATGTACACATGGGTGGCCAGTTAAGGTTCAGACTTGGGTAGTCTGAACTTAACTCGCGTCGTGACGCCGCCCGCTCTCTTCCGTTGTTTATATAAAAAAAAAAAAAATTAGACTCTGAAACTCTCGGAAAGGGCGGGGCGTTACATGTGGACCAAGAATTGGTGGGGCCGGCCACCATGGTTGACTTGGTCAACCATGGGTGGATTTCATAGAGGGAATTTAATGGAATTAAATTAGGTGGGAATTAATTAACTAAACTAATCTAATCATGGTCAAAGGGGTCAAAGGAGGGGAGACCAAAACAATCCTATCTTCAAACACCAAAAAACATTGGGACTTGATGGTGGTTGGGTCATAAAGCATAAAGTATGATAAATATCCCATGGTTGGTAGGAGGAATTAATGTGGGTATATCTTAAACAACCAAGAGATAAGATGACTTTTCATCTCATTCTCTCCATTCCAACGAGTTCTTTCACTCTCTCCCTCTTTTCATCTCTCTCATTAACGTCCCACACCCAAGGAGAAGGAAAGGAAGAAAACCAAGAGAAAGTAGAAGAAAAGCTTGGAAGAAAAGAGAAGAGAAAGGTGTAAGCTTGGCCATCACTCCAAGATCAAGCCATAGAATTTTATTTCTCATCTCCATCCTCTCCTCTCCCTCTCTCAAATCTAACCCTACCATGGCCAAACCCAAGCTTGGGGGTTTTCACCATTGATTAAGCATTTTAGCCAACCAACAAAGGAGAAGGAGAAGAAAGAAGGTTAAGGAAGCCGACGGGAGTAACGAAAGTCGGAGGAGGCGTCAGATCGTAAGTATTTTCTAAACAAGAGATTAAATTTTTCTTAGGGTTTAAGAGGTTTAGAAATGGGTCCATTTCTTGGATTTAAGGTGGCCAAAAATATCATGGCCTTGGATTTGAAATCCATGCAAAAGATGAAATGAAAAATGGACAAAATGGATAAATTAGGGTTAAGAAAAAATAAATGGATTAAGGATATTATGTAGTTAAATTGATTAAGCAATGGATATATGTAAATATTTTTGGAAGTGAGGATTGGTGAAGAAATCAAAGGCCATAGGGTTCGGCCTTGTAGTATGGCCGAACCCCATGGTAAATAATTGAGGAAATTTTAATGGGGTGTTAGGGTTAAAATTTTGGAGGGTTTTAGGGTTTAATAATTAAATGTTGGTAAATTGTTTTAAAGGGATGGTAAATGAAGAAATGCATGGGAGAAGTGAATGATGTTGATGGCCTTAACAATGGTAGATGATGGAGTATTTTATTAGGGTTTATAAGAATGGAAGCATGGAGAATAATTTAGGGTTGTAAGTGATAAATGATTAAATGTAGCAATTTTGAAAGGATTTTAAATAAGGAAATGTTGGTTAGCTTAAAGGGTTTTAAGAATCAAGAATATGCAAAGGTGTTGATGGTTTAAAAGTTTTAAATGGGTCCATGTTAAGGAATTTTTTTAAGGGTTGTAAGTGAGGGATTTGTGATGAATTCAGATGTGTAACAATGGACCCAAGAAAAATGGGAAAAGGACACCATGGGTTCGGCCATGGTGTATGGCCGAACCCATGGCCCAATTGTGAGCCTTTTGGTGGGCTAAATTGGAGGATGAATGATGTTTATGGCCTCCAAAGGGAATGAGTGGGTAATGGACTCATTGTAGTTTAAATGCATAAAGTAAACCCCATGGGAAGATTTGTGAATGGGGTATTTTGAACCCATGATCCATTAACCATTTAAAGGGTTGAGTATGGGGGTTTGGATGGGTTTAAATGAATAAGGGTTAGGTTAATTAAAGGGCTAATTTTAATGATGTTATGTCATGATTAAATGGGTCATTAAGGGATTGAATTAATGATCAATTATGGGCTTAAGTAGGCATGAATGAATGAGTAATTAATCATGTAAATGAGTGGTGGCAAAAATGGTAAATATTGGCTAAAGTGAAGAAACCCACTAAAATATGATTAATGGGCTTAGAAATAGTTAAAATATGGACTGATTATGTGTATGTAATAAGGTATTGGATATCGCGAGCGGTACGCGTGTCGGTAGCCGGATTATCGGACGAAAACAAAAATGGACGCGAGTCGGTATTCGGTAGGATTCCTACCTATTTGTAAGCCATGGATTAGTGGCTATGTGAATGGTTTATTGGTTTATTTTTTAGTAATTATATGATTGGTTATATGATGGTTTAAGAAATTATGATTTATATGTACTTATGGCATATGGCTAACCTATGAGTTATATGTTGGTGATATGAGTAATATGTAAAGGCTATGACCCAACTTTATTACATAGCATAATGCATTACATCTCATGCATGGCATGGGCGGGAAAATAAAGGAACCGGAGTCCATGCTCCGTCGGGGCGTCCGAGAACAGGCATGGGGATAGCCTGATAGGCTATAACCGGAGTCCATGCTCCATCGGGGCGACCGAGAACAGGCATGGGGATAGCCTGATAGGTTATAGCCGGAGTCCATGCTCCGTTGGGGCGACCGAGAACAGGCATGGGGATAGCCTAATAGGCTATAACCGTAGTCCATGCTCCGTCGGGACGACCGAGAACAGGCATGGGGATAGCCTAATAGGCTATAACCGGAGTCCATGCTCTGTCGGGGAGACCGAGAAATGGCATGGGGACACCTTGACGAGGCCTTGCCGTCAAGGGGGATATTTTATGATTGGATATATCTTGACGAGGTTTTTCCGTCAAGGGGGATATGACATCATGATGGTGGGGATGATGGGTGGGATTCATAACACGACACCCATGGCATGGCATTCACTTTATAGTTTCATTATATGATTGTCTACCAGTTTTCACTATATTATTATCGGTATGCTTGTTATCACTAATCCATGTGCTAGCCCTACTCGGAGTCCTATTGGGCGCGTTGTCTAACGCCCTACTTCTACCCTACCTGATGACGCAGGAAATGCCGGAGCAGAAGGACGAGACGTGAGCCAAGCTTAGGAGCTTGGGGAGACGGACTATTTACTTTGTTTAAGCTTTATTTTGGAAAATGTATATTTGAATAGTTAACTTGTCGGACTGTATATTTTAGACTTATTGCTATGTTTTGGATTTTATTGTAGACATATGATGTTATGACATTTTAGTAATTAAATGATGAAATCTTCCCTGCTATCTAGAAAAATTGGTAGGATAGTATCTATTATCATTCCGCACTTAATGTATTATTCCTCAAGCTTACTTCTACGGGTGAACCATTCTCCGTGGACTCCGTTCCACGCACTCGTAGGGTTGGCCAGTTAAGGGCCGGGCTTTAGAAGCTCGGACTTAACTCGCATCTTGACGTCTGCGCCCTTTGTCACTCTTCTTACTTTTTCACTTTAAAAAAAAAAAAAAAAAGACTCTGATTTCGGTGAAAAGGGGCGGGTGTTACAGTTGGTATTAGAGCGAAATCTGAAGAATGAATCTCTCGAAGTAAGATTAAGACGGTTGCATGTCTCGCTGACAGCTAAGAATCGCAACTGACCGACTCTTTGGAGTCCGCTGCACGGGGGCCGGGTTAATTTACTTCGATTGACTCGAACTGAAGTATTCAATCTGAGAACGACGTTTGACGAAAAGGAATGATAGTAAGGGAATAAAGATTCATTCTAAGATAGGTCTATTAAAACATAACAAGATAGGGTTTATTTCCCTCGAAAATGAGAACACAGTATTTGATACTTAGAAAATTTCCCCCCGAAATGATGAAATAGGGTTAGATTATCAAACGTAGCAGAGTAGGATGCACTCCCCCGGTATTCCCAAATTGAACAACAAACAATAAGAATTTAGAGATTCCCCCCAGGAACAAAGGAAAAACCAAGTGTGCATATTTGGCAACTCCCCCCCCCCCCCCCCCAAATGGAAAGAAAAACATTTGATACTTAGGAAGTTTTCCCCTAAAAATGAAGTATACATAGTCGGTATTTTTCCCCAAATTGAAGAAAGTATTTGATACTTAGGGAAATTTTTTCTAAAATATATGAATACAACAATTCTATGAAGGAACTAAATCAATAAATATTTTCGATGATTTAGGAAATGCCTCCAAGGAGAAGAACTCGTCGAAACCCCGGGTGGAGGAGGAGGTACCACCACCTCATCAGGAAGAGGAAGTACAACCACCGCATCAAGAGGGGGTACAGCCACCTCATCAAGCAGAGGGACAGAATAGTGTGAATATACCTGTTGTGCCTCCTGAGTTGAAGGAATTAGTTTAAGCTGTGGTCACCTCTGTCTTTCAACAGCACTTAAATGGGGATGCGACCACTAGTGACTCCAACAAACGGAATATGGTTAGGGATTTTCAGCAACAGCGCCCTCCCTACTTCAGGGGAAAGGAAGGGGCTATCGCAGCAGAGCACTGGTTGAAAAGGATCACTCATATCTTGAGTGTGCTTCAGATTTCCGGTCACGCTGATAGGATCTTACTGGCTACATCTCAACTAATCGAGGATGCCGGTAATTGGTGGGAGGTTGTAGAAAAGCAGCAAGCATTGGTGCTGGACGGGCAAAGGATTGCCATGACATGGGAAGGGTTCTCAGCTACCTTTTTAGAACAATATTTTCTGGAGGAGGAAAGAGAGAGCTAGACTCAAGCCTTTCTGTCATTGATACAAGGCAATATGACGGTGGCAAAGTATCACAGAGAATTTCTTAGGCTGTACGTCTATGTATTCTACATGGTGGATACTGAGCACCGGAGGGCCTGTAAGTTTGAGCGGGGCCTTCGGCCGAGCATCAGGGCTAGGGTGACCATCTTCAAGGAACCTATACTGGCAGGGGTGGTCAGCAGGGCCACTATAGCGGAACGAGAGCTGAATGAGTTGGCGCGGCCTGACAACCGCCTAGGGCAGAGTGGACGGGGCGCGTTTCAACCCAACAAGAGGTTCCGCCTGAGTTTCAGCTGACCCTCACCCTCCACTGGATCTGCAAGGGGCTTTCGTCCCAATCAGCCCTCCCCATCAGCATCAGTCACTCAGGTTCCACGGGGTGGGAACACTTGTTACCAGTGTGGCCAACAGGGCCACTTCAAGAGGGAGTGTCCGCAGATCAGCAAACCATCTTACTCCAGGGGTTCTTTTTGCCCTCCAGCTAGGCCAACTCAGTCACGAGGAGGCAGGACTCATAACCAAGCGGGGCGGGGGACAAACCCTACGGGATCTGGACGGCTTTTTGCCATACCTTCTCCAGTAGCCGTGGATCGCTCGGTGATTCAAGGTATGGCTGTAGTTGGTAGTTCTTATGCTGTTGCATTATTTGACTCTGGAGCTTCCCATTCATTTATATCTGCTGCATTCATATCTCCTACGGGCACATTAGTACAGAACCTGTCCACCTAACTTACCATTGTGTCCCCCGTCGGAGACACATCTTTGGGACTCATATGCACGGCACTGAACACTGAACTCGTTGGATTCAGATTCGAGTTCAACTATTTGGTAATCGATATGGCGGAATACGATGTTATATTTGGTATGGACTGGTTGGCTACATATCAGGCCCATATTGATTGCCATCTTCGTAGGGTGATATTTTGGTCACCCGAGGGAAAGCGGTATATAGTGCCCGCTGATAGACAAGGTATTCCTAGAAGACTGCAGGAAGAATTGAATCACCTTGTCTTGAACAGCATTAGGTTAGACAGGGCACCATCATTGCCATGTCGTTCCCATACCACCTTGACGAACTGAATGGCGTTGTTCCGCAGCACCCTTTGTTCGCTCCCGATCACTCTGACCGGCTTCTCCACATATGTCACATCGCTTTGTACATCGATGTCTTGAACATTCAACACATGAGAAGGATCGGGATTGTACTTCCTTAACATGGACACATGACATACATCATGTAAAGATGATAATTGTGGAGGAAGCAGCAACTGATAAGCTACTCTCCGCACCCTCTTCAGGATCATAAACGGCCCCACAAATCTAGGCGACAGTTTCCCTTTCTTCCCGAACCTCATGTGCCCCTTCCGTGGTGAGACTTTTAAGAATACCAAGTCTCCCACCTCAAACTCGAGGAATCTTCTCCTTTTGTCGGCATAACTTTTCTGGCGGCTCTGTGCAGTGAGTAGATGTTGCCGTATCAACTTAATCTGTGTTGTAGTCTCCGCAACCACATCCGGTCCAATCAATGCAGGCTCACTGGCCTCTGTCCAACACACTGGTGATCTACACGGCCTACCATACAAGGCCTCAAATGGAGCCATCTGGAGGCTTGCCTAGTAACTGTTATTGTAAGAGAACTCCACTAGTGGCAAATGATCTTCCCATCCGCCCTTGAAGTCTAGCATGCATGCTCTCAGTATATCCTCCAGTGTCTGCATCGTCCTCTCCGACTGTCCATCAGTCTGTGGATGAAATGCTGTGCTAGTCAATACGTCGGTCCCCATAGCCTACTGCATGCCCTGCTATACTCTGCCGGTGAATCGGCCATCCCTGTCGGACACAATAGACCGGGGAATACCATGTAACCTGATGATCCGTCGACCCAAAGTCTCTGATGAATCTGTCATCTTGATGGGAAGGAAATGTGCAGACTTGGTCAACCGGTCTACTATGACCCATATCGCATCGTTGCCCTTTGATGACATTGGCAACCCTGTTACAAAGTCCATGGATATGTGCTCCCATTTCCATTCTGGCACCGGTAAGGGTGCGAGTAAACCCGGTGGTTTCCGATGTTCTGCCTTAACCTGTTGACAAGTTAGGCAACAAGCAACAAATGCTGCTACATCTTTCTTAAGTCCATGCCACCAATAGTGCCTCTTAAGATCATGATACATCTTAGTGCTGTCCGGGTGGATAGAGAGTTTGGTTTGTTGTGCTTCAATCAGTAACTCTCTTCTGCAATTCTTAGGCACATATGCCCTACCTCGGAACATAAGACCCTGTCCTGGTCGTAGCTCCCACTCCGATACAACCTCACCGGTAGACATCTTAGCCCATATTTCCTCCACCTCTGGATCTGTCCGTTGCTCCCGTTCAATCTCGGAGACCATGTTGGATCGTATGATCAGATTATATATGGTCCCATGATTATTGAGGTAGAGTTTAAATTCTCTGATGGTATTCAGTATCTCCCATTCCGTCCTGATCAAGCTGGCTACTGTCGCATGTGACATGCGGCTGAGGGGGTCCGCCACTTTGTTCGCCTTGCCAGGATGGTACCGAAGTGCGAACTCATAATCCGCCAGATATTCCATCCATCTGCGCTGTCTCATGTTGAGTTCATTCTGATCAAATAAGTATTTCAGAGTCTTGTGATCCGAGAATACCTCAAACTTTTCTCCATAGAGGTAGTGTCTCCAGCTTTTGAGAGTGAAGACTACTGCTGCTAGTTCTAGATCATGTGTGGGATAATGGCGTTCATGAATTTTCAACTGTCTTCATCCGTACGCCACTGCACGATTACCTTGACTGAGTGTACACCCCAGTCCCTCACTGGAGGCATCACAGTACACTTCATAATTTCTGCCTCTTTCCGGCAAGATCAGAATAGGAGAGGTCGTAAGCCTCTCCTTTAGTTCCTCAAATCTCTGGTTGCATAGATTTGACCATTGAAATTTGACTCCTTTCTGAGTGAATCGGGTAAGTGGAGATGCAATCTTGGAAAAGTCCATGATGAATTTCCGGTAGTAACTGGCCAATCCCAGAAAACTGCGGATCTCGGTCACATTCATCGGCGCTTTCCACTCCTTTACTGCCTCTACTTTAGCCGGGTCCATGGCTATACCTTCCTCTGATATAATGTGCCCCAAGAAGTTGACTTCAGATAGCCAAAATTCACACTTGCTGGCTTTGGCATATAATTGGTTCTTCCTAAAGGTGTCTAATACTATCCGCAGATGTTCGACATGTTCCTTCTGACTTTTGGAGTAGATCAGAATATCATCAATGAATACAATCACAAACCGATCCAAGTAAGGACAGAATATCCTATTCATTAGGTCCATGAACACAGTCGGTGCGTTTGTAAGTCCAAACGGCATGACCACATATTCATATAAGCCATACCGTGTCCTGAAAGTTGTCTTCTCTATGTCCTCCTCTCTAACCTGAATTTGATGGTATCCGGACATCAGATCAATCTTGGAGAAATGAGAGGAACCCCTAAGTTGATCAAATAGATCGTCAATCCGGGGTAGGGGATATTTATTCCTGACATCAGCTGGTTCAACTTTCTATAATCTACACACATTCGAAGGGTACCGTCCTTCTTCTTCACAAACAATACTGGGGCTCCCCATGCGGATGTGCTGTTCCGAATAAAACCCAGTCTGAGTAGTTCATCAATCTGCTTTTTCAACTCGGTCATCTTAGCTGGTGCCATCCTATAATGGGGTAATGATACTGGAGCGGCGCCGGGGTATAACTTGATTTCAAAGTCTATCTCCCTCTTGGGTGGCAAACCAGGGAGTTCTATTGGGAATACCTTGGCATAATCTGCTACTACTGCCGGAAGTTCAGTTATTGGTGCCCTATCTAATCTGAGGCTATTCAAAGCAAGATGGTTCAATTCTTCCTGTAGCCTTCTAGGGATGCCCTGTCTGTCAGCGTGTACCAGGTACCGCTTTGCCTCGGGTGACCAAAATATCACCCTACGAAGGTGGCAATCAATATGGGCCTGATATGTAGTCAACCAGTCCATGCCAAATATAACATCGTATTCGGCCATATAGATTACTAAATAGTTGAACTCGAATCTGAATCCTGTAAGTTCAGTGTTCAATGTCGTACATATGAGTCCTAATGATGTATTTCCGAAGGGGGATACAATGGTGAGTGATGTGGACAGGTTTTGTACTAATGTACCCGTAGCAGATATGAATGCAGCAGATATAAATGAATGTGAAGCTCCAGAGTCAAATAATGTAACAGCATAGGAACTACCAACTACAGCCATACCTTGCATCACCGAATGATCCACCGCTACTGGAGTCGGTATGGTGAAAAGTCGTCCAGACCCTGTAGGGTTTGGCGCCCGTCCCGCCTGGTTGTATGTTCTTCCTCCTCGCGACTGAGTTGATCTAGATGGAGGGCGGAAGGAACCCCTAGAGGTGGAGGGTCGGCTGATCTGTGGACAATCCCTCTTGAAGTGGCCCTGTTGGCCACACTGGTAACATGTGTTCCCACCCCGGGAAACCTATGTGACTGATGCTGATGGGGAGGGCTGATTGGGGCGAAAGCCCCCCGTAGATCCTGTGGAGAGTGAGGGTCTGCTAGAATTCGGGCGGAACTTCTTGTTGGGTTGAAATGCACCCCGTCCACTTTGCCCTCGGCGGTTGTCAAACCGCACTATTTTGTTCAACTCCCGCTCTGCTATGGTGGCCCTGCTGACCACCCCTGCCAGTGTAGGTTCCTTGAATATTGTTACCTTGGCTCTGATGTTTGGTCGAAGGCCCAGTTCAAACTTAGGGGCCCTTCGGTACTCAGTATCCACCATGTAGAATGCATAGACGGACAGCTTAAGGAATTCTCTATGGTATTCTGCCACCGTCATGCTGCCTTGTATCAATGAGAGGAAGGCTTGAGTCTGGCTCTCTCTTTCCTACTCTGGAAAATATTGTTCTAGGAAGGTGGCTGAGAACCATTCCCATGTCATGATGGTCCTTTCCCCTTCTGGTACCAGTGCTTGTTGTTTTTCTACAACTTCCCACCAACTACTGGCATCCTTGATCAATTGAGACGTGGCCAGTAAGATCTTATCGGCAGGACTGGTAATTTGGAGCAGATTCAAGATCTGAGTGATCCTTTTTAACCAATGCTCCGCTTCGACAGCCCCTTCTTTTCCCCCGAAGTAGGGAGGGCGCTGTTGTTGAAAATCCTTGACCATCTTCCATTTACTGGAGTCGCTGGCGGTCGCATTTCCGCTTGAGTGTTGTTGAAGAGCAGAAACGACTGCCGCTTGAACTACGTCTCTTAGCTCGGGAGGTACACCTTGTAGGTTTATACTATTCTGTCCCTCAGCTGGATGAGGTGGTTGTGCCCCCTCTTGATGCGGTGGGTGTACTTCCTCTTGATGAGGTGGTGGCACCTCCTCTTCTACTGCTGGGTTTTTGCGAGTTCTTCTTTTTGGCGGCATTTCCTAAGTCATTCGAAAACATTTATCGACTTAGTTCCTTCATAATGTTGGTGCGTTCACATTTTGGGGAAAGAATTTTCCTACGGATCAAATATTTTCTTCAATTTGGGGGAAAATTATCAAATAACTATACTTAGTTTTCGGGGGTTTTCATGCATGGTAAAATGTAGCTTTGTTGGGGAAGTTGCCAAATAAGCACACTTGGTTTTCGTAAAACTCCCTAATTATCATGCATTTCTTACCAATTTGGGGAAAATTTCCTAAGTATCAATGTTTGTTTCACTTGGTGAAATCGGGTAAATTTTCCTATGTTTGATAAATCCATCAATGTTATAATGATTGTACTTCCCTTGCCATCATTTCCTTACGTCAAATGTGGCTCTCAGATTGAATGTTTCAGTTTGAGTCAATCGAAGTAGATTAACTCGGCCCCCGTGCAGCGGACTCGAAGAGTCGGTCAGTTGGGATTCTTATCCGTCAGTGAGACGTGAAACCGTCTTAATCATACTAACTGTAACGCCCGCCCCTTTTTTTTTAAAAAAAATAAAAGTGACAACGGGCGCGAACGTCAGGACGCGAGTTAAGTCCGACCTTCTAAAGCCCGGCCCTTAACTGGCCAACCCCACCCGTGTACAGAATGAAGTCTACGAGAACGGTTCACGCGTAGGAAGTAAGCTCGCGGAATATAATTACATGCGTAACATTATAATAGATACTATCCTACCAGTTTTAGAATAGAAAGGAAGATACATCATTAAATTACTAAAATACCCCATAATCATAATGTCCAAATATGAAATCCAACCATAGTAAGAAATCCAAAATTATTACAATTCGACAAGCTAAGCTACTTAAATTACATTTCCGAAATAAAAACTTAAACAGAACTAAGTAGCCGCTTTCCCAAGCTCCTAAGCTTGACTCCCGTCGCGTCCACCATTTCCTCCGTCTCCTGTGTCATCAGCTAGGGTAGAAGTAGGGCGTTAGACAACGCGCCCAGTAGGACTCCGAGTAGGGCTAGCACATGGATTAGTGATAACAAGCATACTGATAAAAATATAATAAGGCCATATGATGAATGCCATGCCATGGGTGCCTATGTCATGTGACCCACCCATCATCCATATCATCATAAAATGTCATATCCCCCTTGAAGGCAAAACCTCATCAAGGTGTCCCCCATGTTTGCTTCTCGGTCGCCCCGACGGAGCATGGACTCCGGTTCCTTTATTTTCCCGCCCATGCCAGGCATGAGATGTAAGTGCATTATGCTATGTAATATATATATATATATATATATATATAATTCATATCCATAATATAAAATCCATAGGATAGGAATATAATCCATAGCATTAAAATATAATCCTTAGCATTTAAAATACCATCCATAGCATTAGGAGTATAATACATAGCATTTAAAATCCATGTTAAAATAAATCATATAATTACCCAAAATAACATACGGAAACCATCACATACATATAATCCACAGCTTACAAAAAGGTAGGAATCCTACCGAATACCGATAACGTCCCTTTCCATTTTCGTCCGATAATTCCGGTCGCCGATCTCATACCGCTTGCGATGTCTCGATACTTTATTATACATTTTCCAAGTTAGTCTATATCTTATCCATGATTAAGTCTCTAACTGACCATAAACCTAGGTTCATTAATG
This sequence comes from Chimonanthus salicifolius, assembly GCA_013350335.1. Taxonomy (NCBI): domain Eukaryota; kingdom Viridiplantae; phylum Streptophyta; class Magnoliopsida; order Laurales; family Calycanthaceae; genus Chimonanthus; species Chimonanthus salicifolius. The sequence continues at coordinate 60,715,968 of CM023540.1, forward strand.
ATCTTTAACCATGTTACAAGATTATCATAAATCAGCCCTTAACTTAGCCTCTTCTTCCATTGATTAAAACACATACATAATTCAATCCATAACTGATCCATACACTTAGGTCCATTAATGACTTACCAATCATGTCGTAGGATCATTAAAATCAGTCCCTTTAATTTAACATAACCCCCATTTATCCTACCGGATTAACAGCGACCCCTGAAAATACTCAAAACTGTACACTTCAATTCAGTCGACTGAATTATGAGTTCAGTCGACTGAATCAGGATTTCAGTCACTGAATCACAGATTCAGTCTGCTGACTTTGAATTAGATTGTTTGTTTGTTCTGCCAGTTCAGTTTCAGTCGACTGAAATACCCATTCAGTCAGCTGAAACATGGTTCGTACTGTAACACCTGGAATTTCAAAGTTATTATTTTATATGAAATTATTCATATTTACGGAATTGCCATTGTAGTAAAATTGATTTGAATTTAAATGGGTCAATGGCTCAATGAAGACCCAAAGGAGGGTAGTTTGTTTACAAAACAAATAAATGGATAAGATGAATTTAAACGGGTCAAGAATCATATTTGGGTCAAATTTTGATAAATGGGTCAAAATGGCTAGATGGGACCCAATGGGTCGTGAATGGCATGATTAACCATGGATTGAGTTCAAGCTTAGTTAATTTAAGTTTATTAATTGCTTGAGTTTGGTTTGAGTTGAAATGAATGATGGGTTAAGTTGAGTTGAATTTATTAGTTAAGTTAAATGAATGACTTAGGTTGGGTGAGTTGCATAAATGAGTTGGATGAATATGTATTTTTATTGTAAGTGAGTGAAGTGTGTGAATGAGAGGGGAAGTGTTTTAATTCCAAATTTTGAGCAAGGAAAAACGTTGGTGCATGGGAGACATTACCATGCATGTAACCCCCATTTAGGTGATGAATAAAATGGGAGTTACATTTTGAATGGGAGTTACATTTTGAAATTACATGGAATGCATAGGGACATTGGATGCATGAGAATATTGCATGCATGTAACAGCTACAATGGAGTTAGTGGGATGGCTGTTTGGAGAATTACAAATGCAAGAGTTTCATCTCAAAGATGAAATGGAATCACATGGGACGGTGATGAGCATTAAGAGGTGGCGGTTACACATGGGCTGCATCAAGGGTGAGGAGTTACTTATTTCAAATATTCAAATCAAGCATGAGAAATGAATGGACATGGAGTTTCATCTCAAGGATGGAAACTCCCAAACGGTTCACTAATGGAAGATGAAGGTGATACAAATTAAGCTAGGGCTAAAACCGTTGGAGCCTAGGAGAGTTTCATTTGAAAATGAAACTCTCACATGCAATGGTAATGAGAGAAGGAGTTAAGAAGGGGGGTTACACAAGTCCAACCAACAAGGGACGTTGGGAGCATGGGGAGGTTTCATCTCATGATGAAACCCCCAAGTAACATAAGGTTTAGGGTAAAGGCAATGGGAGTTACACAAGGTTAACCTTGGGCTGGTTTTGATTAAACAAAGGGTGCCCATTTCTCTCTCTCTCTCTCTCTCCCTTTCTCCTGGCCGTTCTCTGTCTTTCAAAACACTAAGAGCAGCAGCTGGTTGTTAATCAGTCCTTGGTTTGATCCCTTTTCATTAAGACAAGTTCAGCAAAAGGGAAGGAACAAGCGGGAGTGAAGATCAAGTGGAGGAGTCGCGGAAACGGTAAGTGTTCGATAAACTATTTTTAATTAAGAATTATGATCCGGCCATTGGATGGCTGAATCTAACAAGGGTTAGATATTTGATGGAAGTTTATGAATAAGATAAAAAAAAATATGGACCACAGGGTTCGGCCCTTTGGATGGCCGAACCCCATGAGAAAATTGGTGGATTCTACTGGTATTTGAAAGTCAAAATCCATATTTTGGAGTGGGGTTTTTAAAAGATTTTTATATGGAATTAAGCTTACTGTTTTGGAGTAGATATGACATGACTGAATCATATTTATCTTATGTTAATTTACTGATTAATTTCATAGATAAATATGGGTGGATTTCCATTAAGAGAACCATAGGGTTCGGCCATGTGTATGGCCGAACCCCATGGACTGTTTTGAGGATGGATTTGGGTTTTGATTTAAGATGTAAATACATGTTTTAGAATGGTTAAAAACATGGATTTGGGTGCTGGTTTCAGACCCAAGATAAAGGGTTAAATGTTCAAAATCAATTTCATGGTGTTCGGTCAATGAGCATGGCCGAACCCTATGAAATTGGGCTAATTTTTGGATGGTTGTTTGAAAGGTAAAAACCTGATTTAAATATACTGTTATTACATGATTAATTGAGGTTTAAAAACAGTAACATAAGCATTGGGTTCGGCCACCATAGAGGGCCGAACCCCATGTAAAAGGATGTTGGTTTTCATGTTGTGAACCCCATGGAAACCATGAAAACCCATGGACTGTTTTGTGGAATAATTGGGTTAAGTTTATGATGGACATTAGGTATTATTTATACGCTTTGATTTAAGAATAATATATGTTTGTTTATGGAGTTAGTATGGGTAAGTAATCAGCCAACGTGAATGATGGAAATTAGGGATAAAAATCACATTGGTGAGGTTCGGCCATGTGTATGGCCGAACCCCACTAATGGTAATTGTGGGACATAGTGGTTAGTTTATATGGAGATATGGAAGGTTTAAGAAGGATCAAATTAAGTGGTGAGGTTCAGCCGTGTGTATGGCCGAACCCCACTAAGATGGTTTTATGTTAGGTGATGGAAGTTAGCTAATTTAAAGCAAAGGTTGGTCTCAATGGCACAATCGTAATTATGGCTGAAATGATCAAAAATAAAATGATCATATGATGGGATAAATGGGCTAAAACCAAAGTGGTAAGGTTCAGCCATAATGTATGGCCGAACCCTACCAAGGTTCATTTAGAAGTTTGGGTAATTAGATGGTTTTAATTAAATAAAAGAATGACCAAAGTTTTAATGGATGAGGTTCGGCTATGGCTTTGGCCGAACCCCACTAGGTGGTTCTTGGAATATTAAGCTTTGCTGGAAATTAGGTGGATAAATGATTAACTTGCTGCCATGTACATAGGGTATTCGGATTTTTAGAACAGTGAGCAAGCCGTGATCGGAAGACGGTCCAAAGGAAGGGTCGAACAAAGTAAACTATAGTAGGTTTCCTACCTTTATTGTAACCACTATTCCATATGCTGTTTTATGTTGATTTTGATATCTTATATGATTGTAAAGTTATGTTTCTAAATGACATGTTTGCATAGACATCTCATGCATGGCATGGGATGATGGTGTTGTAACCGGAGGCCACACTCTGTCGGGGCGTCCGAAAGACCACTGTGGGGTACCTGATGATGAGAATCCCATCAGGAGGAATCCGGAGGCCACACTCCGTCGGGGCATCCGAAAGACCACTGTGGGTTACCTTGACGATGAGAATCCCGTCAAGTGATGGCTATGTTGAATGGTGATGGGTGGGACTCATTACATGTTCATTTCATACATAGCATGTTTTTATAGAATTTTGTCACACATGTATTATTATTATACTATTTGCATGTTTTTGACTAACCATGTGGTAGCCCTATTCGGAGACACTACTGGGCGCGTTGATCTAACGCCCTATCTATATCCTTAGTGGATGATGCAGGGAAAGGAAAGAACGTGGTTGGAGAAGAGGACCAAGCACGAAAACTTGGGCGGTTTGAATGATTGGAATGGACTATGAATGGATTATTTATGGACTTGTTATTTGATTTATTTGGACAATGTAATTTGGTAATTAGATGTTGGCATGTAATAAGTAGTTAAGTAGATGCTATGGTTGGATTTATTTGAATGGTTTGGAATGAATAGTAGACTTAAGGTTATATAATAATTTTGGAGAATAAATAAGGTACTTTGCTATCTAAGAATGGAAAGTTGGATTAGTCATAGGATCTATTATAACCTCAGTTAGATTTAGACTAAATTAATTCCGCTAGTTGTATATGTACCATGTGCGGATCCGTTTTATGGACTTAGTTCATACGCACATGGGCTTGGCCAGTTAAGGGTCGGATTTAGAGATCCGAACTTAACTCGCGTCGTGACATTCCGCCCCGATCACTTGTTGATTATTATTATGTTTTTAAAAAAAAAAAAAACTCTGAAAATTAGAGTGAAAAGGGCGGAGTGTTACACGTACCCCTTTCAGTCGACTGAATTACAGATTCAGTCGGCTGACTTTGTATCAGGTTATCTGTTTGTTCTGCCAGTTTATTTTCAGTCGACTGAATCATAGATTCAGTCTGCTGAACTGCCAACCATCCATTTACGTGTTTTATAAGCATCCCTTCAGTCGACTGAATCATAGATTCAATCTGCTGAACTGCCAACCATCCATTTACGTGTTTAATAAGCATCCCTTCAGTCGACTGAATCATATATTCAGTCGGCTGAAACTTCCAGAACCCTTTTCTTCTCCGAGACGTTTGTGTTCAGTCGACTGAATCATCAGATTCAGTCGACTGAAGCTCCTAGAAACTCTTTCTATTATCAGCCACCATTAGTTAAGTCGACTGAATCACTTATTCAGTCGGTTGAAACTCCCAGAAACTCCTTCTATTATCTGCCACCATTATTTCAGTCGACTGAAACCCTTATTCAATCGGCTGAAACTCCTAGAAACTCGTTTCTGATTCGTCCATTATCAGTTCAGTCGACTGAATCTTTGATTCAGTAGACTAACTGTTTTGTCAATCTTCTCCATTGCATATTTTGTACACCCTTCCTTCATGGTTTCCTTAAAAAAAATTACATTTCCATGCTTAATAAATCTTAAATACATAATGTCCTATATTTATTATTTTTCTTAATCTATCTCTCATCTTTTCATCCATTTCTCATCTCATCATTTGATGGATCTTGGATCTAAGGCCCACAACATTTGTGGCCATCATTCATTCTAAGAAATGGATTCCATTTTTAAACCATTAAAGACTTAATATCTTGTTTGGAGATACTTACTAATCCGTGGTTCTCCCGGTTGTCTCTTGCTCCTCTTGTTCCTTAGCCTTTCTCCTTCTTCTTTCTTCTTGATACTCGGCCAATGGTGAGCTTGATCAAGGTAAGGTCACCAAGGTTTGGGTTCGGCTAATGGTAGGGTTAGATTTTGAGGGAGAGAGAGAGAGAAAGAGGGGAAGGAGAAAAATATCTCAAGCTTGGGTTCTCTTCTTTCCTTCTGAGTCTCTTTCTCTTCTTTTCTCTTTGGTGTTTTCTTTGGAAGAGAGGGGAGGACGGTTTTGGAAGAGATGGAGAGATGGAAGAGAGATGAGAGAAATGAGGAAAACCATCTCCCATGTAATCTTGGTCTTGACTCCGTCGACCAAGCAATCATGAAGGGGGGTATGGCCTTGCATGCCCCCAATCTTAGGGCCATTTTCCCCTTAGTGGGGGTGGTTGGAATGAGGTGGAACCACCACCCATTCCAACGAATTTGGTGAGTCAAATAAGATGGAAATCATCTTGACTCACCCCTTTTCCTATGTGACTCACTCCCCTCTTGACTCACTTAATTATTTAATTTGTTACTTAACTTAGCCCCTTTAATTTTATAATTTAATTTCTATTTATTTCCCTTCAATTCTTTCATGAATCCACCCATGGTTGACCAAGTCAACCATGGTGATCGGCCCCACAAATTCCTTAGCCAACCCGCCAACTCACTTAATGAGGTGGAGGTGGGTCCCACTTGGTTATGCTAGCTTAATCATCTCATCATTACCTTTCGGGGGTTTAATTCCAATCAACTAGGTCACCATTGGGCCCATGGCCCAATTAAATTATTTTCTACCATTTACCCTAGAGTTTGAATCAATTTTGATCCATTGGGTCCCACATGGTTATCGGGCCCACTTTGACAATTATTGACCCTTTAAATGGGTCCCATCCAATCCATGGTCCATTGGACCACACTTGGGCCTTTGTCCAAATTTTGATCCATTTAATATCCATGACATCAAAATTCCAATTTTTCCATTATTAAAATAAATAAATGCCATATATTATATTGATTTAAAAAATTCGGGCTATTACAATTATATCCTACCCCCCTTAAACAAAATTCCTCCCGAATTTTCAACCTATAGTAGTACCCTTCTCTATGAACAGATCGGGATACGACTCCCGCATCGTTGATTCATGCTCTCATTTCGTGTTATCTACCCTATGATGCCTCTATAGTACTTTCACGTAAGGTATCGTATTTCTCCTGAGCTGTAGAGTTCCAGTATCCTGGATTTCTACTGGCCCCTCATCGAAAGTCACGTCCATTGTGATGTCGATGTCATTAAAATTCAACACGTGATGGATCTGGTTTGTATTTCCTCAGCATTGACACATTAAATACATTATGTAATCTAGCCAAGCTTGGAAGTAAAGCCAAACGATAAACCACTCCTCCGATCTTATCTAAGATCTCGAAGGGTCCTACGTATCTTGGCGATAACTTCCCTTTACGACCAAATCGTTTAACTCCATGACGTGGTGTAACGTGTAGAAATATATGGTCACCCACTGAGAAGCCTCTAGTCGACTCTGCACTGTCTTGAGACGTTGTCTGATGACTTCAACTTGTTCTGACGTCTCTTTGACCATATCTAGCCCTAACGATGCTTATCTCCCACTCCAACCCAACACAACGGTGATCTGCATGGTCTACCATAGAGAGCTTTGTATGGTGCCATCTGAATACTGGACTGACAACTATTGTTGCAGATAAATTCTACCAACGAAAGATGATCTTCCCAACTACCCTGCATATCCTTTACACAGGCTCTTAATGTATCTTCTTGTGACGCCCCGCCCCTTTTCAATCTCCGAAAATCAGAGTCTATTTTTTTTTTTTTAAAAGAAAGAGTGAGAGAGAACGAGACGTCACGACGAGAGCTAAGTCTGAGCTTCCAAAGCTCGGCCCTTAACTGGCCAACCATACGTGTGCGTGGACCGAGTCCACTAAAATAGTTCACACGCTTAAAGTTATACTTGCGGAATAAACCCATTGCGGAATTAATATTTAGTTACATAAACAAACCATAACCTTTACTTAGCAAGGAACTCATTCACCCAAAAATTAACTGAACTTAATATCTGAAGGTAACGTCAACCATAGCAGAGTAATATCAAGGTCATTACAATCCGAAAATGCAGTTAACTCAAACACACTGTCCAAAACTAAAACTTAAAAATAAGCAATAAGCTACCCAAGCTCCTAAGCTTGGCTCCTTTCGCATCCATCGTCCGTTCTATTCCCTGTACCATCATCTAAGGTAGAAGTAGGGCGTTAGTCAATGCGCCCAGTAGCAATTCCAAGTAGGGTTATACACATGGGACTAGTATAAAGTCAAGATACAAAACATCACACCGTACTTGTAAAACATAATACCTAAAAACAGAGCATGATAATAGAGATCATAATCATGCTGATAAAACCAAAACAGTGTATGATACTCATAACAAAATCATGCCAATGTAATGCCATGGGTGTCATATGCCATGAATCCCACCCATCAATCATATCACAAATCACAACAGGAGTCCCCTTGATGAACAAGCCACATAAAATATTTCTGTCATGACTCCCCACGAATGCCTTATCGGTCCCACCGAACGGAGCGTGGACTCCGGTTACATATCAAACACAGTATATCTCTCCCCACAAATGCCTTATCGGTCCCACCGAACGGAGAGTGGACTCCGGTTACATTTCAAACACAGTATATCTCTCCCACGAATGCCTTATCGGTCTCACCGAATGGAGCATGGACTTCGGTTACATTTCAAACACAGTATATCTCTCCGCACGAATGCCTTATTGGTCCCACCGAACGGAGCGTGGACTACAGTTACAATTCAATCATACATCCATTGGAATCAGTGTGAATTCCTCCCCACGGTTGTTTATCAGAAATCCGAATGGAGTATGGACTCCCCTCATTTGATCCCTCCCATGCCATGCATGAGATGCAAGTGCAACCATGCTATGTAATAATACACATCATAGCATTAAAATCCCATAGTTGAAACATAGTACTTTGATACCAAAATTAACATAGAAGTAAAAACATCACATATACATAAATCCAGTGTATCAATAAGGTAGGAATCTACCAACGACCAAATATCGGGTCCTTGTGTTTTCGTCCAAAATCCGCTCACCGATCGCGTCAAGCCGATCGAACACCGTTTGTGAAATCCCGTTACCTTATTACATTTAACACATATACATACATCAATTTTGTGATCCATTTAATTCCATCAACCCCTACCTCATCCTAGGTTCATCTCCCTTTACCATCCTAGTCTTTTATCCGGATAAGTCCCCTAAGAGGTTTCCATCATACATTGGGGCTGAACCATGTTTAAGTCCACAAAATGCCTTAGTGGGGTTCGGCCATACAACATGGCCGAACCTCACTCTCTTGGTTTTGGGCCTCTCTTTTTAGTCCTTGATCATTTTAATCAATGTGGGTCCAAAAGGGATTAGGTGAGGTTCGACCATGATGTATGGCCTAACTCCATCAAAGGATCTAATCATGAGTAAGTAATCTTTAAGAGGAAATGATGAACCAGTAATCCTCTTAAAGATTACTTACTCATGATTAGATCCTTTGGTGGAGTTAGGCCATACATCATGGCCATGTAAGGGCCAAACCATGATCTTTGATCATTTCTCATGTTTAACCATGCATGTCATGGTCTTCCTCATCACCATTTTTATTTGCATAATCTAACTTACCCATTAACAAGATTAGGGTTTTGTCACTCCAAATACTTACTCATCACATTGATGTTTCTTGGATGGATTTTAAATCCATGGCCTATAATCATTTGGCCAACCCTTTCAATCCCGTATGGAACCCCATGGTTTCGGCCATTCCATAGCCGAAACCACTGTTCCTTTAGCCTCTTTCTAATTAATAAAATCTTGTCAAGCAATACTTACCGATTCCGCGACTCCTCTTTTTCTTTCGTTCCGTCTTGCTTCTCCGCTCTTTTCCTTCCTTAGTCTTTCGTCCTTCTCCTTGATCTTCGTCCAAAGAGTGTTGCTTGAGAGGGAGAGGGTTTGGGATGAGAAACTTTAAGTCTTTTTGGTCTAGAGAGAATCGGCCAAGGAAGGTTGAGATGAATCCTTTCTATCTTGCCTTAGGGTCTTGGAGAGGAAGAGAGGTTAAGATGGAAAAACCTTTAAGCGTTTTCTTTTATTTGAGAGGAGGAGGAAGAGGGAGAAGGGGGGGGGGGGGGGGTGGTTGGCCAAGAGTGAGAGGAGTGAGAGGGAGAGAGTGGATGAGGTGGAGAGCTAACCCTTTCCATCTTGTCTAGGGTTTCTTGGATGAGACCTCACCTCCCAACCACCCTCATTAATGTGGAGTCTTTCCCATGTGTCCCAACCAAGGAGACACATGGCTTACCTTGGGGCTTGTCTTTCACATGGCTTACACTTGTCCCTTGGTCAAACAAGAATATGCATGGCTTACACTCGGGCTTTGTCTTTCCCATGTGTCCCAACCAAGGAGACACATGGCTTACACTTGAGGCTTGTCTTTCACATGGCTTACACTTGTCCCTTGGTCAAACAAGAATATGCATGGCTTACACTTGGGCTTTGTCTTTCCCATGTGTCCCAACCAAGGAGACACATGGTTTACACTTGAGGCTTGTCTTTCACATGGCTTACACTTGTCCCTTGGTCAAACAAGAATATGCATGGCTTACACTTGGGCTTTGTCTTTCCCGTGTGTCCCAACCAAGGAGACACATGGCTTACACTTGAGGCTTGTCAATCACATTCAACTCAAACCCAACTCACTTTGACTCACTTAATTTTCTTGAACTCATTTCCATATAACTCAAGTGATTTTAATTTCCAACTCAATATAATTCAACTCACCCCATTTGAATTTATTCCTTAATTAAATAATTCCTTAACTCAACTCACTTCACTTGATCCTCTTTAATTCACCCATGAACTCACCCATGGTTGACCAAGTCAACCATAGTGGCCGGCCCCACATGTACCTTTGTCCACACGCCACCTCACTTGATGAGGTGGAGTTGGGTCCCACTTGGTTATGCCATTTTGATATTACCACATACAGTTTGCCACCTCACTTGATGAGGTGGACCCCAAGTCTTTGATCTTAATTGGGTCCATGACCCGATTAAATCCATTCCTTACCCATTTACCCTAATCAACAATCCATTTGACCCATTGGGTCCCAATTGGGCATTTGACCCAATTGACCACATTGACCCAATTAAGTAAAATTAATCCTATCCATGATCCATTGGATCATACTTAGGCCATTGCCCCAACTTTTATCCATCTAACATCCATTCCAGCTATAAATCTTAATTTAACAGTTAAAATAGATGACACCTAATATAATAATGCATTTGAAAACCCGGGACGTTACACTTCTAAGTCTGAATAGTCCTTTTAGACTGACCATCCGTCTGAGGGTAAAAAGTTGTGATAAAACATAAGTGCGTACCCAGCTCTTTCTGAAGACTCTGCCAAAATCTAGAAACAAACGTGGATCACGATTTGATATGATGCTGACTGACACTCCATGTAGTCTGACTATGTCATTTATATATTGTTTACTTAATGTCACTAAGGAGTGTCACTTTAATCGGTAGAAAATGAGCAGACTTACTCAACCTATCTACTATCACCCGTATCGAGTTGTTTCCCTTAGATGATTTAGGAAAATCTATAATGAAATCCATGGTGATATGCTCCAATTTCCACCTAGCCACTTCGAGAGTTGCATCTTCCCTCCCGGTCTCTGCTGCTCTACTTTTACTTGCTAACAAGTTAAGCACGTAGACACAAAATCGGCCACATCTTCTTCATTCCACTCCACTAGAACATTCTTCACAAATCATGATACATTTTAGTACCTCCAGGATGTACTGCGAAACGAGAGTGATGACAGTGATCGAGTACTATTTTTCTACGATCTTCTGTTTCTGGCACAAATATTCTATCCTTGAAGGTTAGACCTCCATCGGTCTTGATTTTTCAATCCTTCAAATCAATCCCATCTATCAACTGAGTCCGTACCTTGATAGATTCTGGGTCCCTTTGTTGTGTTTCCAACACAACTTTGTAAGTTCTGGCTGTCTGACCTCACTTTGTTCTTGAACTGATTTATCGTCTTCTACCAATTGTAGGTCAAATTCACCTATCGTGCTCAACATATTCCATTTTAGAGATGCCATACAAGCTACCACACAATGAGTTTTCCTACTCAACGCATCTGCTACTACATTTGACTTTCCTGGATGGTAAGAGAGTTCAAAATTATAGTCTTTCAAAGTCTCCATCCATCTTCTTTGTCTCATATTCAAATCTTTTTGACTGAACAAGTATTTGAGACTGTGGTGATCAGAGAAAACATTAAATCTCTCACCAAATAAATGATGTCTCTAGAGTTTTCGTGTGAACACTACGGCTGCTAGTTCTAGATCATGAGTCAGGTAATTTTTCTCATGTCCCTTTAATTGTCTAGAGCCATAGACTGCTACTTTACCTTCTTGCATTAGGACACATCCTAAACCATTCTTTAAAGCATCACAATATACTTCAAATCTCTGACCTTACTCCGGTATAATTAACATTGGAGAGGTGGTCAACTTCTCTTTTAACTCCTAGATTGCTTTTTCGCACTCCTCACTCCATTCGAATTTCACGTCTTTCCTTATTAACCTTGTCATTAGAACAACAGTCTGGGAGAAAGTTGGTATAAATCTCCTATAATACCCAACTAATCCCAAAAAACTTCTTATTTCAAAGACGTTTGTTGGTCTCTGCCAACTTATCACTGCCTCAACTTTGACAGAATCTACTGTGATTTCATCCTTAGTCACAACATGTCCCAAAAATTGTACCTATTTTAATTAAAACTCACATTTATTGAATTTCGCGTTCAACTGATTGTTTTCTCAAGTTTGTAACAGTATCCTTAAGTGTTGCTCATGTTCTTCTTCCGTTGACGAAAATATTAAAATATCGTCAATGAATACTATTACAAAAATCCCTAAATAAGGCTGGAAAACTATGTTCATCAAATCCATGAACATGGCTGGTGCATTCGTTACCCCAAATGACATCACTAAGAATTTGTAATGACCGTAATGAGTTCTGAATGCAATTTTAGAGATATCTTCATCTGTAACTCTCAACTGATGATAACCTGATCTCAAATTCATCTTTGAAAAGCACTTGGCTCCCTTCAGCTGGTCAGATAAATCATCTATCCGTGGCAATAGATACTTATTCTTAATAATTACCTGGTTTAACTTCCGTTAATCTATACACATCCTCAAAGTTCCATCCTTTTTTTTGGTAAAAAGAACTAGAGCTCCCCAAGGTGAAATACTCAGTCTCACAAAGCCTAACTTAAGTAACTTATCTACTTGGGTTCGCATTTCCCCTTGCTTTGTCGGTGCCATCCTGTACGGCGGTATGAAAATAGGTAACATTCTGGGTTGTAGATTGATTACAAACTCAATCTCTTGGCATGGAGGTAGACCACTCAACTGGTCTAGAAAAGGCATTCATGAATTCACACACCACCCGAGGTATCACTAAGGCTACACCTCATACGTTTTCCAAACATATACCAGCTACCATACTATTCGGATGCTCACCTAGACCAGAGTTCCTCACATTAAGCCCTTTATAAGGTTTCAATTTCTCAAAAAATTGATTCCTCCGGGAATGTCCTAACACCATTTTTTTATAGCAATCTAACACTATCCTGTGTTTCTAAAAGCCAATCCATGCCTAAAATAACATCGAAACCTGTCATTTTTATCACTAACAAATCATAATTCAAATTTTGCCCACAAGTCTTATCATACAAGACTTACATACACGACTAATTATCATTTTTCTTTCTAAAGGTGACTTTACCTTCAATGTGTTATCCACAACCACTGATCTTAAATCCAAAATTTTTGTACACAAAGTAGATATGAAAGAATGGGATGCACCAATGTCAAATAGCACATGTGCTAAACAACAAAAAAGTGGTAAAGTGCATTCCACCATTGAGTGATCCATAAGCTCGTCTGCTGCTGACCCAATTGTGTAGACTCTCTCCTGAGTCATTTGTTGAGGACGTCCGCGTCCCCTCCCTTGACAGGGCCTCTGTTATGAAGAGTTGGGTGCTGACGACCCTGTTGAAACCTGTGGCAAACCTCTATTATAAGTGTAATAGCCCATATTTTTAATACAATATATATATTGGCTATTATTTGATTTAATAGTGAAAAAGGGTGGGGCGTTACATTATTAGGATTCTGGCATTGACGTGGAGTATGTCCAGGTTGGTCACAAGTATAACAGGTAATTTGTCTCATATTGAACCCACTTGATTGCCACACAGAAGGTTGACCCCTCTTGAAAGGATTTCCTTTGAATTTCCTCTTCTTATTTGTATGCTGAGGTGGTTTCTGGGAATTCCTCCGTTGAGATGTCCCTTGGTCAGGATTTGGTCCATCCACTACTTCTACCAAAGAAGCTCTTTCCATTACCTCTTCCAGACTTATGTGATGTTTGGCAACCATCTGTTGCCGACTAAACCAATAAAGTCCCCATATATAGTGTTGGATTTTATCTTCTTCATCTTGCAGCATTTTAGGTGCATATGGCAACAAGTTAATAAACCTACTGTTGTATTGGGACACTGTATTGTTCCCCTATTGTATTTCCATAAATTGCTGCTGTCTAACCTTCTTTGCCACTAAAGGATAGTAACGTGCGAGAAAATCTTTTGAAAAGTCAGTCCAAGTCATTGGCACATTTTCGTTGGTGAGGTTTTTTACCTCCCACCATTTGTAAGCATTTCCCGTCAGCTGGTAGGTAACTAGAGTTACACGAAGATCATTGTCTACCCCAACGTATAGAACATATGGCTTGTTTGAGTAAGCCAGTTCTCTACTACAGTTGGGTCCGTTCCCCCCAAAAAAGATAAAGGATTTAGTCTTCTAATATCCCTCAAAGCAGCATTTGCTTTTTCTCCGTTAGTTCTAGCTGGTTGTTCATTTCCAGAAGTATCCTTGAATACTTGCATTGCTATTCGCACTGTTTCATAAATAGCTTCCTGCACCAGAGTACGTGTTGGAGGAGGAGGAGGAGGTGACGGTAGTGCCGATCCCTCTCTATGGGTTATCTCGTTCCTTTTTGGTGGTATTTTCTCCTGATATATACAAAATATCAAAAAAAATTCCATCACAAAGTATTTCACATGAGATAAGCAAAGCTTTTTATTGAAACACAAGGTATTAGAACAATAAGTCTTTTTATTTCATACATGCATAATTTACATCACATTATACATAGTCGGAGAGTCTTTATTACATGACTCTCCATACACACAAAACAACAACAAAGACAACTAACTAGATCATAGACCCAACCCTATAAACTTTCTATCATCCCCTTCCCACTCCTGTCTCTTCCCCTATTCTCCAAATGAAGATGACATGAATTTGTTATCGTAATAGGGACAATCCCTCATCTTATGATCATACCGACAACATACATGACATCCACAGATTTCATTTCCCTTAAAAAACGGGCAGTTGCTCATTGCATGGCCAAAAGTCTTGCACTTGGAGCATTCCCTATCCTTCGGACAAGGGCAATAGTCTTGAGTATGTCTGGGCTTTGTACAGAAGTTACACAATGCAGGTCTGGATGTTTCCACAGCATCTGTCCTTGGAGGAACTGGTTTGCATATTGGAAGTTCAGCATGGTAAGTAGGGAAAAAGGTTTCTCCTACTTCTGGGGAAGATGGCACTTCATAATTCATTCCCGTATCAAGAGGTGGTTTTGATGGTGTATAGTAGGGAGAACCTGAGTCACTATCAGATGATATTTCGATCGGAGTTGGGTTCCCCTGAACTCTCGGTCGAATACTGGGTCGATACCATCTCTGAGTTGGATTTAAGAAATCCCTCACCAATCCTCCCTTGACTCCCTCGGCATTCTCTCCATGATAGTTGGATTTATCAGTCATTGTTGTTTCAACAAAACATATATTACTCCACAAATAAACTAATGATACCATTTGTAAACAAAAGCACAAACCTAATTGTACAAAGTTTGATAATTCCAAGCACAAAGCAGAGAATAATAATAACATAGTCTGTAGTCCTTTAAAGTTTTACTATCAACATTTTCCCCACTAAGATATCGTATCAACTCACTAAGTTCTCACTAAGCTAATACTAAACTAGTCTCATTTAACTGTAGACATGTAATTCTATATACAGTTCGAGTTTTGAAGTAAGGCTCTGATACCAAGCAATCACGCCCCAACCCTCTAGGCCCACGCTGTGATATATTTTTTTTCTAACACTCATACTGAGCCTTTGCAAAAATCATATTAATACATGGACTTAACATCTCATATGACTAAGT
Organism: Chimonanthus salicifolius; assembly: GCA_013350335.1. Lineage (NCBI taxonomy): Eukaryota > Viridiplantae > Streptophyta > Magnoliopsida > Laurales > Calycanthaceae > Chimonanthus > Chimonanthus salicifolius. The sequence goes on from CM023540.1 coordinate 60,731,471, forward strand.
TTAAATTTGACATTTGGCAGCCTCAAATCCAACCATAGCTAGTCGGTAAGAATCCCAGGCAGATGGAGGGGTGACCATGGGCCTGCTTAAGGCCCAACACCTTGGCAGATTCTACCTCGATGCATAGTATGTGGATACACTACTAACCAACATGTAATCTACAACTTGACCTCTTAGAAAAGTCCAAGAAGAAAATGTCACACATGATCTATCTAAGATTCTCCATCAATCAATCCTATCTACATAAAAATGCACATAAGAAACGAAATAGACTTGATTACATCCTACAGTGTTTCAATGAACACTATATAGGGTTCATTACATTGTGTGTTCATACGTACAATATCTAAAACATAAGATAAACAAGCAATCCCAACAGTGTATAAATAACTAGAGGGTTTCCACCCTTCACTACAGCTAAAGATCCTCATGTTCTTCATCCCTTGGGTTTTTTGTTTCGTAAAGAGTGTGTGCTTTACAAATTTAGTGAAAAGAAACTAACAGAAAGTCCTAGATAATAAAGCATATTATCAACATAATAAATATGTTATCAACCAACAATTTATACACACAGAAATCATGTAGAATAATATCAACACAATTATCTACCATGAAATGTCCATTCTTTCTTAAAAATAAACCCCGCAAAACGACGTCTACGGCTCTTCCCTAGCCGCGAATAATAGGTTTCCTACACCGCTGGCAAATTCATGCTCAGTGCTTCACACATCCCGTATTTTAAATACACATCGTACTCGTGCCCTCCACGAGCTAGGTACTTCATACATTGGTGTGAGGTAATTTGATATGCACAGTACACCAATCTACATGCACATCAAAATATGGATTTAAACGTAATTGTCAACCCACATAATATCTCTCACACACATGATCATAATAACCTCACTCAACTAACATGGATTCCTAAGCCCTCCCGCATGGAATCATAATACAAATATCAGCAATCAGTATTTAACTATACTATGTTGCAAACTAAACACAGATTAAAAAGAAGCCCATCAACAGTTTATAAATTTCAACACAAATAAGTGTTACCATTCTCTCCAGTCGGGTACGCCTACCCTATACTCATCATTTGTCACATATGCTAATTATCTTGCAATACACACAATTATACAACAAAATGCACATTCCTATCGGAATCACGGTTGGGTACCTGATCTGTGATCACCAACATAACAATACCAAATAGTCTCTAGGAATAAGTGAGTTCCGTACTCCGTTTTAGGATGGCTAGATCTCGACATCCCAAAACACTCTCATGTTCACGTTTCATACGTAGAAATTCATAATCACTTCCTTACGTGTGAACAATGTCGGTATCGTATTCTAATCTCATCACATCCTTTCTATCAATAAAAATGACCACATGCATCCACTTATTGTCGTATGGCTAATGGTGCAAGGAATATTGTATTGAATGCAAACTAAGATGCATTTTAATAAACACGTAATGTGGTTGAATCTCCTCACCTTCGGTTGGCGAGTGTTTTTCAATAATTTGTTTAAAACATTTAAAACAATATAAATAAATCATATATTTAAAAGAGGTTCACATAACCTAACATTTTTCATGAAAATCACATCCAAAATTGTCCGTTAAAACTCAACATATCGAATCTGTCGATATATATAGTTTCTCGATACATCGTGAAATGGCGATGTATCGTAAAACTTGATGTGGCGGTTTTACTTATATATATATATATATATATATATATTTTGAACATGTTTCGGCTCGATGAGGTTGATACATCATAAAAACTCGATATGTTGATTTTACTTTTTGCATACATATCAACGTTGGACATATATCAAATGACCATGGTTGACATATTGTAAAACTCAACGTGTCTATTGGGTTTTGAGCAGTCTGCTGTGATCAAGCAAGGGTTTTCTCTAGCTCCCATTGGAAGATCTACAAGGTATTTTTCTTCCGAAACTTTGACAGAGATTCTATTAAAGTTTATCTACGAAATGACAAAAATAAATTCAAGAAATACTTACAGAAGATAACTAAAAATCCACAACAAGAGGGTTGCTTGATAAGCCTTGAAAATGAACTGAACGACTTTGTGAATTGGTAAATTTTTCTGAAAACTGTAACCCATATTTATAACCTTCAAAAATCACTGTGCAAGTGAATTTCGTCTGTTAATTACTTTCGGTTAGTGTCGGCAGTGTTGGCCGGATTTACCTTAGTTTTTTATTTTTCAAAAATTGGTCAAATTGGGTATACTTAGATAAAATCTGACACCGCTATCGTGTTGAGAACATAGGTTTTTGCTAGGGTGGTAAGATCAGATTTTCATTTTATCAACAAAAAACCCTCAATTTTTACAAAATTAACGTTTCACCTAAAATCGGTGGTCTAAGCCTCCCTACATTTTGAAACTCATTTTTAGGTGTTTCAAGCCCTTAAATCAATTTTCAAAAAATACCTAAAGTTCATTTAAAACATAGATTGACTATGATACAAGTTTACCAATTCTTGGAATAACGGGTATTTGTCAAACTGAGGTATTTAGATAAATCACATCTAAACATCGCAGTTCGGGTAAACGTTTGAAAATTTCAGAAATATCATTGAGTAGCGTACTCAAAATCTTAGTATGTATGTGAATTTCAAGGTCTGAATATTCAGAAAAGTGGTCTTTCACACTCAAGAAGTTTTTAAGATACTATTCATGATTTTCATCTAAAACAAAACAAGGGACATTTGTGAAATTTCCAAAGTACCCTCTGATCTTCGTCAGGTTAAATCGATGAGCAAACGAGCTTCGATTGGGTCATATAAAACCTTTTTCGGGAAGCTCTTTCCGTACTCTATCATGTTAACAAGTCGCAAAGCCGAGTTAACGGTTCTAACAACTTGTCATTTTTCTAATTAAGGGTCTGGTTATTACATAGTCTATTCTCCTTTTAAGTCTGAAGACTCTCCTGCCAAGATTGACGTCCTTTTGAGGGGGATATTGATATTCTTCCTCTCCCTTAGAACTGTGATTTTCCTCCTCACTGGTGTCATCAGGGATATCGACATGGTCTTCATTACCAGTTCGAATACCATTCCCTTGTTTTGTATATTCTCTCCTTTCTTCACGTTGCTCTTCGACAAAGATGACAACTTTATCAAAGATGGGGGTCTTCTTACACCTATGGTTGGGTTTCCTATTGATCCCGAATATATGCAGGATTTTCAAAGCTCGACCCAGGGCATGTAACACCCCGGATTTTCATTTCATGAATATATATGGAAATTGTCCATTTAATTTGTGAATTAATGGAATTTGAAATTAAATAATGGAGATGGACCTTAAATGGGTAAGATTAATTTAATTGGGTCAAAATACCCAATTAAGATTCAAGTGTAGGTCCACCTCATCAAGTGAGGTGGCATGTAAATGAATTGGCAAGTGGTTAAAGTAACGTTCATGGTCGGCTAAGCCATGGTTGACTTGGTCAACCATGGGTGAGTTCAATAGAGTTGAGTTGATGAATGAGTTCAAGTGGGATAAATAATGCTTGAGTTGGAAAGTGAATTCACATGAGTTGAGAATTTATTAATGTTGAGTTCAAGTGCTTGAGTTGGAAAATGAATTCATTTAAGTTGAATTGAGTTGAATTGAAGTGAGTGGAGTGGGAATGGAGGGTTTCCATCTCAAAGGAGGAAACCCAAAAGGCATATCCAAGGTGTACACGTTGGGGAGATGGAGGGTTTCCATCTCAACGTGGAAACCCAAGGGACACACGTTGGAGGTGAATGGATGCCATGGTGAAGACCAAGGGACACCTTGGTTGGTCAATAGTTAAGAAAAGATGGGGGGTTTCCATCTTCAATGCACACGTTGGAAGATGGAGGGGTGTTCCATCTCAAGTGGTGCCTTGGCCAAGCCAAGGGACACCTTGGGAAGACACCACCATTATGAGGAAATGGGAGGGTTTTGGTTGTTACAAAGGGGCATAACCCAAGAGACACCACACCTTTGGCCGAAGATTAAGGAGGAAGAAAGAAGAGACTAAGGAAGGAGAAGATCGGAGGAGCAAGGCGGAAGGAAAGAGATCGGATGAGTTGCGGAATCGGTATGTATGGTTTATTAATTAAAGGGAGGTTAAGGGAACATTCCACATAGATTGGAAACGGTTGGCCAAAATGTTAAAGGCCATGGATTTAAGATCCATTCAAAGAAAGGCAAAATGAGGTTCGGCCATGATGTATGGCTGAACCCCATCAAGTGATCTAACCATGGATATATGATTTTTAAGAAGAACTGATGAACCATGGGATTCGGCCATGTTATATGGCCGAACCCCATGGAAGAATATTATTGGTTTTGATGGGTTTTAAAGGATGAAATGATGGAAGAAATGTTGATGGATTTTGGGTTTTAAAATGATGGACCTAAGTGTATGATTAAACCCCCATGGAGGGACTTTGGTTATGAGTTTAATATTTGTATGTGATTTAAGAAAGGAATAATGAAAAATGAGACATCATGGGTTCGGCCATGTTGTATGGCCGAACCCTAGGAATTATTTTGATGGGTCATGCAGTAGATCTATGCATGTTTAAAGGATGGAATGATCAAGCTAAGGAATGGAGGGATTTATTATGGATTTATGTTATGTTAATGAATCATGTATGGACCTAAGTTATGTGTAAATGAGTTAAGTGTTTAGCTATGAAGAGAGTGATAGCTAAAATGAGGACATGGTGAAAGTAAAGGACCATGGGTTCGGCCATGTTGTATGGCCGAACCCCATGGAGAATGTTTGATGGACTTAGGACTTTTATTAATGTAAAATGATTAACATATGTTAGTAGATTGGGTAATCAAAGAATGGATGGTGTTGGACCCATTATGTGTAAAATAAAACAAGGGTTAAAAAAGGGGTCAAAACCAAAGAGTGAGGTTCGGCCATGTTGTCTGGCCGAACCCCACAAGTGAGTTTTGGTGGACAGTGGACAGTGGACAATGGGTAGTGGACAGCGGGTAACCGGCTGATTTTAAAAATGAAATATTTATATGATTTTCCAAATGGTTAAGTTAAATTGGAAGGATGAAGGGAATGGTTTAAATCAATTGGAATAATTAAGTTGGTTATTTTATGGAATTAAATGGATTACAAATTGATGTATGCATATATGTTAAATGCAATAAGGTAATGGGATTTCATAAACGGTGTACGATCGGCTTGACGCGATCGGTGATCGGTTTTTGAACGGAAACACAAGGACCTGATATTTGGACGTTGGTAGGATTCCTGCCTTATTGAAAACCATGGAATATGTATATGTGATGATTTTACTCCATGTTTTGATGATTTATTTTGGTATCAAATGATATGCTTCAATTATGGGATTTTAATGCTATGATGTTTATTATTAATAGCATGTTGGCATTTGCATCTCATGCATGGCATGGGAGGGATCAAATGAGGGGAGTCCACGCTCCATTTGATTTTTAGATAAATAATCGTGGGGAGGAATCCACACTGATTCTAATGGATTTGTAACCGGAGTCCACGCTCTATTCGGTTGGACTGGTAAGGCAATCGTGGGGAGGAATCCACCCTGATTCCTATGGATTTGTAACCGAAGTCCACTCTCCGTTCAGGGCGACCGATAAGGCATTCATGGGGATATACTGTGTTTGACATGTAACCAGAGTCCGCGCTCCGTTCGGGGCTACCGATAAGCTATTCACGGGGAGTCATGACAATACATTCATGAGGATTTTCCATCAAGAGAAATACTATGTGATTATGATATGGATGATGGGTGGGACTCATGGCATATGACACCCATGACATGGCATTTACTTGCATGGTTTTGATAGTATTATATCTATGTGATTTTATTTATACTAATCCATGTGTTGACCCTACTCGGAGTACCTACTGGGCGCGTTGTCTAACGCCCTACTTCTACCTTAGATGATGACACAGGAAATGGACGAAACAAAGGACGTGATCGGAGCCAAGCTTGGGAGCTTGGATGAGCTAGATCTATTTTATTTAAGTGTGAGTATGACACAAGAATTTTTATGTGGTTCGAGAACCTTGTCTACATCCACTCCTCAAATTCGCCACTTGAAGATTTTACTAAACTTCTCATTCATGGTGGAGAAAAAACCTAATATAATTCTTGTGGTCTCTTTCATGGGTAAAGACCTTACCGTTACAACCTGGGTCTCTTTCACGGGTAGAGATTGAACCTAAGTTTAACATACACCATGAAAACACCTTTCTCTGATTTTACAAGGGTTACACCAACCCTTAACAATCAACACAATGATAGAAAGAATTTATTTGAATATTACCAAGATCACTAGCCTTCTGTTACTTGAAGTAGCTTTGGTTTGTCCTTTGGTGTCTTTCTCTACTTAGCTCCTTGGTGTTGAGAGAATGCTCCAATGAATTCCAAACCAAAGATTAAGAGAATAGGTTTAGGGAGAATAAATGGTTTTGCTATGAAAACAATCTATCCCTATAGCTTCTCTCAAATACACACTCAAGAGTGAGCCTAAGATGCACAAGATTTGCCTATGAGAGCTTTGAGTGCGTGAGAGATTGAGTTCGATAACTTTGAAGGTTTTACTATGGAGTGTTTGTGCTCTTGAAATGATGTAGAGACTTAGAGAATGTTAGGGAGAGTTTAGCTCATCAAGGATCAACCTTTGGAATTCCCTAAGGCCATACATTTAAAGCGCTCTTTAAGATATGGCCGTTGGAAGTCGAAATCATAAGAACAGAGCCGTTAAAAACAATCCTTATGTTTTCAATCGACTGAATTGTAAGATTATGTCGATTGAAAACTCCTGAGAAGTTAGCTGCAACAAGTGGGACGAATTCAGTCTACTGAATTCCAAGATTCCGCCGACTGAATCTCATCAAAGGCTAAAAAATCCATTCAACAGACTTTTTAGTCGACTTAATTATAAGATTTAGCCGACTGAAAACTTGGCAGTTTTGCACACCTCCACTAAAATGAACATAACTCGAGTTCCTGAACTCGGTTTTGGGTGTTCATGGCCTTGTTCGAAAGATAACTGAGAGATCTATCTAATCACCAAATTTGGTCCAATTTGAAGTCCATTTTATACCTTAAATAAGCTCTCCAAGTGAGTGTATTTGACAACGCTATTTTACTTTATTTTGCACCATTTCATTGAAATGCTCGTAACTTGAGCTATACATATCAGAATTGGTGTTCTTGGACTTTTTGAAAATCCATTTGAGTGATATATAAATTCATAGAGGTTTAACAAATACTTGAGCACATTTGATAGGAGAAAATGCTTGTCCAAAAGAGAGCAAAATATAACTACTCTTAGAAATCCAATTTTGTTCCTACAAATTCTAAGTTGTGGATTCTAAGGTTTGTCCCAATAGTAATGATAGGTTTTCTAAGTCAGTCCTAAGGTCCAAATACCTATATTGGTTGGTATTCATGAAGTTCTTCCGATTTTGCTGCGATACCTTCTAAATGATGTGTTTTCTAGAGCTTCAAACTTGATTTGACTATGTAGGTCTTCTAGAGGGTCGGTCTTCGACACTTAGACGGTCATGATTCAGTCAAAGGAATTGACAACTTAGTACTCAGTCGGACACAGTCACAGAATTGACAACACAGTTTGACTTAGGGGGGTAGATTTAACTTCTAAGCCAACACAACTCAATTATATCATTTCCATATACTCAATTTCACATAAGAATCCATTCCTGTCCCATATATCATATATTGAAAAGACTTTCATACTTTATATTTCGAAATATATATTCCCATTCCCCAATTCATAATCATATCTATACGAAAAAATACCATAATCAGAAAAGCAACCTTAATGACTACTAAGAAATCTTGATAATATGTAATTGAATCCAAGTGCTTCAACAAAGTAGGAAAACCTACCTGATCTCAATTGATTAGTGAAAAATTGTCCACGAACTTGTTCGTCCGATCCTGAGTTCCCTCTTGACCATTCATTCATTTTACATGAATGCAAAACATTAAATATACATCCTTAGCATTGCTTCTCACTAATTGTTCTCAATTTTCTAGCATTAATTGTCTTCTCAATATACAATGTCTCATTAGGTCTCATAGGTCAATTACTTGAAGGCTAATGTAGCCTAAGTGAATCCCAATACATGTTTCGTATTACCTACTTAACCTTGTAAAACTAACACATTCCTTTCAATCCCATACATAAAACATAGATCTCTAATCATCATAGTGTGCTTTCCTTTTAATCCCATTTATGTAACTCTTCATTAGAGCCCAGGGGTTAATTTGGAAAGGTTGTTAGGGTCTAGGTGAACCCCAAATGCATAAGTCACTTTACTAAAGTTAAAAATCCCAAAATTTTTAACTGCCCTGCGGTACATATCAACTTCAGTCGATATGTTTTGTAGGACAAACTTTGTACACATTGACCAGAGTTGATGTGTACACTGGGTTTGGTATTTCCTTGTTGATTTCTCCTCCCTTCATTATTTTTACTCCTAGGAACACACATCGACTTCAGTCGATGTATACTCCTGGGTTTAGTCTGAAAATCCTATGTCCTTTTCTTTACTTTTTACCTTAGATATACATATCAACTTTGTTCGATACATATATTTGGATCGTTCTCGAAAATCATGAGTTTTATAACTCTTTGAATCTGCATCCGGAGGACACATCGACTGCAGTCGATGTGTACTCCTGGGTTTTGGTCCGAAAGTCACTAGTCCTTTACCCTTTTCTTTTACTTTTGTTCCTAGAAATACACATCAATCAATGTACATTCCTGTGTTTGATTCGAAAATCATAATTTTTCCACTCTTTGAAACATACAAACAGAGGACACATCGACCCCAATCGATGTGTACTCCTGGGTTCTTCTGCAACTCCCTTGTTTCGGGTCGTATGTTCCCCATTTCGATCTATCTATCTCCAAATTGTTATGTAGAATAAATCTAAGTATCTTATCATGTTGTTCAAACTCTGAAATTCAACAACTTATCATATCTTTAAGAAATTTGGGGGATTTCTTGGTGAGGAGTCTTTAAGCTCGGATTTGGGGCTTCTTGTTGTTCCTCTTCTTTGCTGTCCTTCTTTGTTTTCTCTCCTTCTCTTGCTGCCTTAGCCTCCACCGAATGGAAAATGAGGGATCAGATCTTTTCCTTCTCCTCTAGTCAAAGACAATTCCATGTGGATGGTTGTCTTTGGCCTTCAAGGGCAGTGGTAGGTGAGTGATGGGACACAATGGGAGACAGCTGTGTAGTCTCGGACTTAAGCTATTGAAAACACACACGATACATGTTTTTGGTCGATACATATCTTGGGTGGATTTATACACACATCGACTTGTGTCGATGTATGCATCTAGGATCTCCTTTCTCCTCTTCAGTCAACACACAATACACATGGAGAGCATGCATTGGTCTCAAAGGACAATGGTAGTGGGGTAGGTGGGGCATTTAATGCATGAGAGGACGTGTACAGAGGGTAGTTGTGTGAATCAGATTCAAAATATCTGGATCCGCTCACTATATAGTAAAAGTTGATATAATATCTGGATCCGCTCACTATATAGTAAAATTCGATATGCATCTAACTGAGATTTTAATACACATCGACATAATTGGATATATACATTTGACATTCTTAGCTTCGGGTCGATTTTCCCAATACATATGCAAAGCTCGTGTAACACCCCGGATTTTCAAGGTATGGATATATATGGAAATTGTCCATTTAATTTATGAATTAATGGATATGGACCTCAGATGAGTAAGGTGTTGGGTCAATTGCCCAATTAAGACCCAACGGATGGTGGACATGGTTCAATTAAATTAAATGGGTGAGATGTATTTAATTGGGTCAAAATTGGTAATTGGGTCAAAATGCCCAATTGGGACCCAATGGGTTATGGTTAACTTGGTTGACCACCAAGTGAGTTCAAGCCTAAACAATTTGGGCTGAATTGAGTTAGAATGGAATCAAATAATTGAGTTGATTCAAGTGAATTAAATCAGTTGAATTAAAGAGGTGAGTTGAGTTACATGGATGAGTTGAGTTAAATGAGTTGGATGGGAAGTTATGGGGATCTTCATCTCAAGTGAGTGGAGTGGGAAGATGAGGGGTTTTTGTTGTTTCAAAGAACAACTCATGGCATACACGTTGGGATGGGAGTTTCATCTCATGGGATGAAACTCCAATTATGTCATTAATGGGGAGGTGAAAAGTCTTGGGGGTTACACAGGCCTACACCAAGGCTTGCACGTTGGAAGCATGGGGGTTTTCATCCTCAAGATGGAAACCCAAGAGCCAAACCGTTGGGAGTGTTTCATCTCAAGGATGAAACCTCCAAATGGATCATAAAGGAGGATGGTGAAAGGACATGGGAGTTACCCAGGGGTGTCACCAAAGGACACCACCTTTGGCTAACCCTCATTAATCAAGAAATGAGTGGAGTTTCATTTCACTCTCTCCCTCTCTTTCCCTTGGCCAGTTCCCACCTCTCAAGACAAGAAACATTTGGTGTTTTCTCATCTCACTCTCTCCCTCTCTCTCAAGGCTGATTCTCCTCTCAAGACAAAAGGACATAGAATAATTTTGATCTCAAGCTTCTCTCCCTCTCTCAAACCCACACTCTTGGCCGAACCCTCTTCTTGAAGTTTCATCTCAAGACCTCTCAAGTTCACACACTCGGCCAAGGATCAAGGAGGAAGAAAAGGCTAAGGAAGAGGAAGATCAAAGGAACAAGAAGGAGAGAAGAAAATCGGAGGAGTCGCGGAACCGATAAGTACTTAATAGAATTTTGATTAAGTAAGATGGTCAAGGAAAGTGGTCCAGCTATTTCATGGCCGAACCCTAGTCTTATTATGGCAAAGGACCTCTTGCATGGACCCTATAAGGATTATGATTATGGATCATGGGCTGGCCTTGCATGGCCAAACCCTAAAGTTAATATGCATGGACCACCAAGGACAAAAATGGGTGGATGAGGTTCGGCCATGATGTATGGCTGAACCCTATCAAAGAATATAAATCTTGGTATACGATTTAAAAAGGAATTAATGAACCATAGGGTTCGGCCATGTTGTATGGCCGAACCCCATGGGAGTTTGTTGGTAATTATAAATGGTTTTTGAAGGATGAAAACCATGGAAGGACATTAGTTAATTTTAATGGATTTGAAACATGAAAACCATAGATGTATGTTTATGATTTGTAAAAGGTTTAAAATGGAAGTTATGTTGATGGACTTTGGGATTGTAAAGGATGACCTAAGGTTATGATTAAATTTCCCATGGAGGGACTTGTCTTAGGGATTAAAGATTGTAAATAATTAAAGGAGAAGATGGGAAAGTGAGACATCATGGATTCGGCCATGGTGTATGGCCGAACCCCATGAACCATTTTTAATGGGCCATTTGGTATTATATCTTGATTTGATGAACCATTTATGAAACTAGGTTTATGGATCAGATATGGACCCAAGTGTGGGTAACTTAAGTATGTGATTACCATGTACGGAAAGAATGACCAAAAAGGGAAATTAAAGGACCATAAGGTTCGGCCATGGTGTATGGCCGAACCCCATGGATCATGTGTTTGGATTAAGGAACTATGTATGATCAGTTTTGGAACATAAGCCTCATGTAAATAAGCAAGGTAAATAGCCATGGATGGAATAATGGCAAGGATGTAAATAAATGAAAATAATGGACCATGGGTTCGGCCATGGTGTATGGCCGAACCCCATGGGGAATGTTTGGTGGACTTAGGATTTTATGTATGTTAGATGATGAACTTATGTATGATTAGATTAATGAATTAAGGGTGATATGATCATGGACTTAATTTAAAAGATCAAGGGATTCAAAAGAGGGACCAAATTCAAATGGGTGAGGTTCGCCCATGGTGTATGGCCGAACCCCACTAAGGTTGGTTTATGGATTTATGTTTAGATTGGAAATCAAATGGGACTTTAGTTTGATTGGTTGGCATGTTATAAGGTAGCGAGACTTCACAAGGGGTGTATGATCGTGGACGGTTTCCGGACGAGAACGCAAGGTCATACTAGTTGATCATTGGTAACATTCTACCACTTTGAAACCATGGGACATGTAATATGACTTTAAGTTATATTTTGTTGAGTTGTTTTGTATAAGTGATATGTTTTCAAGTATGGGATTTTAAATGCTATGATTTGTATAATTGCATAGCATGTGGACATTTGCATCTCATGCATGGCATGGGAGGGAGGATATGTAACCGGAGGTCACACTCTGTCGGGGCGTCCGAAAGACCACTGTGGGGATACCTTGATGATGAGTTTTTCCATCAAGAGGTAACCGGGGGCCACACTCCATCGGGGGGTCCGAAAGACCACTGTGGGGATACTTTGATGATGAGTTTTCCCATCAAGAGGATACTATGTGTTTGATACCTTAATGAAGAGCTTTCCATCAAGAGGATGTTTTGTATGGCTGATGGGTGGGACTCATGGCATATGGCACCCATGGCATGGCATTGCATCAGCATGATTATGATCTCTATTATCATGCACTGTTGCTGGTTTTATCTGTATGATTGGATCTCTATTATCATACATGATTTTGGATACTATATTTTATAAGTATGGTAGGACATATTATATCTGGATTTTTGGTACTAACCCATGTGTTAGCTCTACTTGGAATACCTACTGGCGCATTGTCTAAGGCCTTACTTGTACCCTAGTTGATGACACAGGGAATGAATGGAATGAGGAACGGGATCGGAGTCAAGCTTAAGAGCTTGGATGATTAAGTTATATTTTGTTTAAGTTATTCATGGACTATGTATTTGAATAGCTAGCATTCGGGATTGTAATAACGTAGATATATTTGCTATAGTTGGATGGTTGATTTTGGATATTTAACTTAAGGTAAATATTATTAAGTGTTGGACTACTTTGCTATCTAAAATGGAATAGGATTGTTGTCCTATTGTAATTCCGCATTTATATTTTGCATGTTAACTTGAGTATGTGTGAACTGTTTTAGTGGACTTGGTCCACGCACACCTATGGTTGGCCAGTTAAGGGTCGGGCTTTGGAAGCTTGGATTTAGCTCGCGTCGTGGCATCTCGCTCTCTTTCACTCTTCTATTTAAAAAAAAATAGACTTTGATTTTTGAAAAACGAGCGAAAAAGGGCAGGGCGTTACTGCTCGATACTTACCATGCACACATCGCCCAGGTCGATATGTATCACTTGGAAATTTCAGATTTCCATATCTCTTTTTTTGTTTTCTTTTTATTCCATTAATTTATTAACACTCTAATCAAAATCATATCATCTCGTTCCAATTTTGAAAAGATGACTACCTTAATTTTATCGGTCTAAGATTCTAGGGTGTTGCAAAAAATGAGACTACATATTTATGATTCACCGATTTAAAAATAAAATGATTGATTTGATGAGATTCACAAGTTAAATGGTGTTTACTTGGTTTTTCCAAATAAATATGTTTTATTTAAAATATATATTTTATTAATTTTTCTCAAAATTACATATTAATTTAGTTTATAATATACATTTTGTCATTTCCTGTGGGTTCGACCTCGCACTCATAAGCTATACTATCATTTGGTTCATACGCTTGCGAGCTTATAAATTTAAAACTTTGCAAATGTTCACATCAACATGTTTTTGGCGCCATTGCTAGGGAAATCAAATTAAATTATGTGCCATTAAATCATGTAATTTGGGAAAGATTGTTATTTTTGTAATATGTCTATTTTTGGCAACTCTTACTTTTTATTTATGGAAAGTTCTAATTTTTGAAAGTTTCCTTAAATATGAGATTTTTGAAAATATCAACTTTTGGAATTAAACTATTTTTGAAGATTTGGTAACCTTTCAAACTGCCATATTTAGAATTTTCTAATCATTAGTTTCTTATTTTAGCAAATACGTTTTAATTTTCGAAATCTATTTTTATTTTGGAAACCTTCCGATTTTAGAAAAAAATCCATTTTTGGTAAGTTTTTTATTTTTGGAAGCCTTCCGATTTTAGAAAAAATCCCAAACTTAGAATTTTTCAAGATTTAGAAAATCTTATCTAACTTTTAAATCAAGAAATCAAATCAAATCTTGGAAACATGAAATTAAATTGGTGAATCTCAATCTTAACTTTCTTAGTCTTGTTTTAATTAAAATTTTGGTTTAGGATTTTGAATATTATATTTCTTTCGCTAGTTGTAGTTTAAGGAAAAAACATTTAGTTTAGAATCATGCATTCTTTGATTTAGACTCTACGCCGAGGCTTCTATGTTTTCTTTTATAGGATTTTTAAATGCGCGCTTAAAAATTGCTAGAAATATGCATATTAGGCTAAGATAAATGCCTAATCGCCTTCTTTTAATTTTTATTTTTATCATGCATTCATATAGAATTTTTTAGGATGTTCATTAATTTCTTTGATTTAATTAGTTTGCATTTAAATTCCTCGTTCATATTAGGGTGCCAGATTCATGCATTAGTATATATTAATTTATTATTGTTTTGCATATTTGCTTGATGCTTGTGTTGGTAAAGTAGGATTGCATTTTTCAAAATATCTAGAAAAATAAGATAGTAAAATGGTTCATGCATCTCCTAATAAAATCAATTAAGGAACCATTAGCTTAGTTTTAGGGTTTCATGCTCATTAGGAACATTTTCAATTCAAATCAATTTTTGGAATCAATGACTAGTTTCTCTTCAACTATGGTGTCTAGGATTAGTTCTGTAATGACCCGGCCCGATATTTCGGTGTCTTAGAGAGTTTGTGGATCTTCGAGTGGTTTTTGTTGTTTTGGTGGTAGTGAAGATTTTATGGGCTCCGTGGTGGGCCCCAGTTTACCCGATTTCGAGCTTTGAGGTTCGAAGGGGTACTTTGGTAATTTTGGTTTATTATATATATTGTCATGGAAACATTTTTCTCGTTCGATGTTCGGTATTCGAGTCCTTCTCAGGTTTTTGACGTTTATTTCATTTTAATTGTTTTTGAAAAACCTTGTATTCTATATTTCAAAATAATAATAATAATAATAAATTAATTAATTAAAAACCCTCCAAAACCAACCTTTCCAAAACCCTAACTCTCATAAGAACCCTCTTTTAGCGACACTGTAGCGTTCCAGCTATAGCGCCACAATGCCTTTTCTTCCCCCTCCCACTTGCGATCCCTCTTCCTCTATGATACCCTCTCTCGGCGATCCCTCCTCCCCTCTTTGGATTTCTCTCCCTCAGGTAACCCCTCTCGCCTTCTCCTCTCTTCTCTCTTTCGATCTCTCTCTCCCTTCTCTCACGGTTCTCTTTATTCTTCTCCTCCTCCGCTGCTCCAGCCGATCTCGGCGTCAGCCCTTGCAGCCCCGACTTTCATTTTCGGCCACCAGATTTTCCCCCTTCTCGTCTTACTTGTAGGTACCCCCCTTCTTCTCTCTTTTCCCTTTTTCTCTCTTGGGTTTTCCTTTTCCTTTCAGCTATTTTTCCTTTGATTTCCATCGATTTCCTCATTGGTTTTACCACTGTTTTCCCTTGTTTTACTTGATTTTCCTTGTTTTTACGAATTTCCCCAATTTTTCCCTATTTTTCTCTGATTTTTTCCCTCCCTTCTTCCCCTTCCTTCACTTAGCCTTTCAACTAGGTTGGGTCGGTCAAATCATTGAGTCGGTTCAGTGGTGTGCTAAGCTAACTCAGTTCGCGGGTTGGTCTGGAGCTCGGACCCAGACTCAGTCTGGCCTAGCTGGGCTCAGACTCGGATCCGGCCCAGTCTTTCGACCTGACCCAAGACCAGGCCGAAACCTAGTCTCGAGTCCTGTTGGGCCCAGTCCTTGATCTGGCCCATCTAGCCTTGGACCCGGCCTAGCCCAATTCTGACAAGCCCAGCTCTTCAGTTCAGCCCATTTTGGGCCCATCCCAGTTTTAGGCCCGTTTCAGTCCACTCTCGTTTTAGACCATTTTATCCTACTTACTTATTCGTACTTCCTTGTTTCTTTCAGATTGAGCTCCTTTCAACCCATCAAGGCGCTTGCTCTCTTCGGATTTTCGACTGTACAAACAGTGAGGGGACGTATCGCTGTTTAGCATGCACTCACATCTATTTAACCTTTAACCATGGACATGTAGTGACTTGAATGGGGCCTTTCGTTTATTAAGCCACTCGGGAAGGGAACTGTTGAAATGAACATGTGGCAAGGGATCCGTTCGGGTACAATCATGTCAACTATATGTGATTAACGGAGAATTGTAATGGGATGGATGATTATTTGAACTTGGAAACTTGCTGGTTACATGTTGTTTGTTTAATAATTACATGGGATTGAATTTATAATGAGAGTGAGATATGCGTTGGATATTGGACATGATGTGCGAAAAACTGTTGATGATATGTTTGTGTTCAATCATAATGCGTATGTGAATTCATAAAGGAAATGAGATGTGCGTTGGATATTGAGCATGATGCTTAAAGTTTATTGATAAAATGTTGTATGATTATTTATAACATGTGAACATGATCATGATGAGTATGGAGGCATATGTTTGAATAACCTGTTATACGCTTTTGTTACATACGATGCATGTGTCGTTAATCCTGATTAATTATATCAGAGCATGATTGTATTATTAGACGTGACCATGATATCATGTACATGCATGGAAGATACCCAGAACGGAAAATGTGCCGTTGGGTATTGAAATGGAGGGGTTGTTTACATGTGTATATGTTTATAATGATATGACTGTTTGATTGTTGGGAGGACTTCCCCATTACGCTCCGGTGGTCGACACCCTCATAGGAGATGCTGGTTTCCCCGTTACGTTCCAGCGGTTGAGGTTCCTGCCCTTGAGATTGGCTTCCCCATAATGCTTCGGCGGTTGAAACCCCCATAGGGGATGCGGGTTTCCCCGTTGCATTCTGGCGGTTGAGGCGGTTGTGTATTATGTCGCCTTCTGTTTGTATTGGTAGGGAGGCCAGAGTTGTTGGAGGACCGTTATGAGTTACAGATGTGATGTCTCGGACTAGTCAGTGGGACCATGGGTTAGTAGTACAGTTGAGTACTCATGTACAATGGCATCTATTCTATTACGACGTTCAGTTCGTTTCATACATGATATACGTTATGTTGCTGGCATGTGATGTGCTTTGTCTCTTCACTGGGCTGGTTAGCTCACCCCCTTATCTTTCAGGCACTCTGATTGTAGAGGGGCCAGGTGGGCCCCTTCAGGAGACCCTCGGGGATGAGTAACAGTAGTTAGATATTTCATAATTGTGTTATTGCTTGGGTTGGGAGACCCTTGTTTCTATAGACTTATTAATGTATGTGATTTGTTTGGATAACCATATAACTGTATTTGAACAATCAATGACTATTTGTTATATTATCAATATGATAGCTCTTGTTTTATTAGTCGTTGAGCGGGAGGTAGTTACCCCGTTTCAAAAAAAAAAAAAAAAATTATGCCCAATATCCGTCCATTTGTGATATTCTGAGATGTTTCGGAGATAACGAGCCCGTAACGGGACGGGGTGTTACAAGTTCTGTCACCAAGGTGTAAACAACCTAAGGATAAGTGGAACGTAAGTAGATTGTTAACTGCACCTCCACTTACCTTAGAACTTACGTGGCCATGGTTGTGGTTAAACTCTCATTGGAGACTTAGATTGTTTGGAAAGAAAAATAGGAGCAAGTCTAGAGACAATCTTTAGGGTCATGTTAGTCAATAAAATTTGATTGCATTAGTACAATTCAAATATAGATTTAGGCATTTTTTTTGTGTGAATTTGTTTGAGCGTGAATGATCGTGTCTGTGTATGCTTAATTGGTCTCGTGACTCCACCAATCGCTTGGTTAGAGTTACACTTCTTGTCAGTACATCGATTGTTGTCTCCGGAGCTCAGTCTAGCTCAGTCATATACATAGACAGTCCATCAATCTCACTATCATCATCATCATCATCTTCATTTGCATCACTACCATCATCACCCATGGCAGGGGAAGTTATGGAGAAAACTCTTCAAGACTATTTCTCAATAGTCACAACTAATACTTCATCAGGTATAGTTGTACCTTCAGCCAATGTTACCTTTGAACTTAAGCCAACACTTTACATCTTTTACTAGCTTTTCATGGTCTTGATAGAGAGGATCCATGTAACACCCCGGATTTTCAAGTTATTAATATATATGAAAATTATCCATTTAATTTGTGAATTATTAGATATGGACCTTAGATGGGTAAAGTGTTGGGTCATTGCCCAATTAAGACCCAATGGATTGTGCATACGGTTTCAATAGAAATAAATGGGTAAGATGTGTTCAATTGGGTCAAAAGTGTTAATTGGGTCAAATTTGTGAATTGGGCCGAAATGCTCAATTGGGACCCAATGGGTCGTGGTTGACTTGGGTTGACTATCAAGTGAGTTCAAGTTTAATTTATGTGGGGCTGAATTAAATGGGAAATTGGATCAAGGGTTTGCATTGATTTCAAATGAATTAAATTAAAATGATGAGTTGAAATAATGAGTTGAGTGGAGTGGGAAATGGAAGAATTTTGTTGTTTAAAATTCAAACTCAAATGGGTTACACATTGGAGGTGTGGGAGTTTCATTTCATGGATGAAACCCCCAAATGAACCATCAAAGGGAAATGGACGGTTTTGTGGTCCAAGCTAAGGCAAGACCGTTGGCTACATGGGAGTTTCACCCCATGGATGAAACCCCCAAATGGGAATTAAATGGAGAGGTGGCGTTTTATGGAGGTTAAACAAGGTAACACCAAGGTAAGCACACGTTGGAAACATGGGGGGGTTTCCATCTCAAGATGGAAACCCAAGAGCCAACCGTTGGGGGTGTTTCATCTCAAGGATGAAACCCCCACATGGACCATTAAGGAGGGAAGTAATGAAAATGGGAGTTGCAAGGGGTGACACAAAAGGACACCACCCTTGGCTAATTGCATTAACCAAGAAAAGAGTGGAGTTTCATCTCACTCTCTCCCTCTCTCTCCCTTGGCCGTTCCCACCTCTCAAGACAAGAAACATTTGGTGTTTCCTCATCTCACTCTCTCCCTCTCTTTCTCTTGGCCGACCACTCCTCAAGACAAAAAGACTTGGGGCTTCATCTCAAGGTTCTCTCCCTATCACTCAAGGCCGAACTCTCTCTCTCTCTCAAGGTCTCACTCTCGGCCAAAGGAATTAAGAAGGAAGGAGGAAGAGGCTAAGGAAAGGATCGGATAACAAGTTGGAGTGAAAGAAACAGGAGGAGACGCGGAATCGGTAAGTGCTCGATAAATTGCAAAAATAAGAAAAATGGATAAAAGACACAAATGATGAACCATAGGGTTCGGCCAGGTTGTATGGCCGACCCCATGGAAAATATTAAGGAAGTTATGTGGGTCTAAGGGATTTTAAAGGGAAGGTGATGGACCATAGGGTTCGGCCATTTGGTTATATTTTAATGAATCCAAAGCATGAAAATTATAGATGTATGTTAAGGTGTTTAAAGGGTTTTAAGGGAGGAAATAAGGAAGGATACTAATCAATTTAAATAGTATCAAAGTGTAAATGGTGAAAGAATTATGAACCATGGGTTCGGCCATGATATATGGCCGAACCCCATGGAGAAAAACTAAGGGATATATTATGGATACTAGGGTTAAATGATGATTCAAAAAGATGAACCTAAATGTATGGTTAAACCCCCATGGAGGGACTTTGAATATGGACCTAAGAATGTAAACCATGTTAAGGAGAAAATGGGAGAAATAAGACATCATGGGTTCGGCCATGGAGTATGGCCGAACCCCATGAACCATTTTTAAATGGGTCAATTGGTATTATATCTTGATTTGATGAACCATTTATGTAACTAGGTGTATGGATCAGATATGGACCCAAGTATGGGTAACTTAAATATGTGATTATCATGTAAGGAAAGAATGGCCAAAAGGGAAACTAAAGGACCATAGGGTTCAGCCATGGTGTATAGCCGAACCTCATGGATCATGTATGGATCATTTTTGGGACTTAGGTCATATGTAAATGAACTAAGTAATTAGCCATGGAGGGATAATGGCAAAAATGTAAATAGGTGAAAATGATGGAACATGGGTTCGGCCATGTTGTATGGCCGAACCCCATGGGAATTGTTTGGTGGACTTAGATTGCTATCAATGTTAAATAATTATGGTATAAGTGTTTAGATGTATGAATCAAAGATGGCATGAATTTGGATTTAATAGAAAAGATCAAAGGACCACAAAGAAGGGCACAAAACCAAGATGGTGAGGTTCGGCCATGTTGTATGGCCGAACCCCACTAAGGTGTATTTTGTGGACTAAGGGTTAAGGGATTAACTAAGTGGTAATTGAGTAATAAATCAAAGAAAGGATTGAAACCACAGGAATAAGGTTCGGCCATGGTGTATGGCCGAACCCTAAAAAATTTGTTTATGGACTTAGATATGATTGTAAGTCAAAATGGACATGGGATTGATTGATTGACATATTATAACGTAACGGGACCTCACAAGGGGTGCACGATCGTGAGCGGTTACCGGACGAAAGCGCAAGGACACTTTAGTGGTCCTTGGTAGGATTCTACCTTTTTGAAACATGGTTTATGTATGATAACCCTAAATGGACATGGGATTGATTGATTGACATATTATAAGGTAACGGGACCTCACAAGGGATGCACGATCGTGAGCGGTTACCGGACGAAAGTGCAAGGACACTTTAGTGGTCCTTGGTAGGATTCTACCTTTTTGAAACATGGTTTACATATGATGGTTTTATCTTATTTTGATGAATTGATGTTGTAAAAGATATGTTCCAAATATGAGTTTTAATGCTATGTTTAAAATATAAAATAGCATGTATTTCATTAGCATCTCATGCATGGCATGGGGTGAAGCATATGTAACCGGAGGGGCCACACTCCGTCGAGGTCTCCAAAAAACCTATGTGGGGTACCTTGATGTGCATTTCCATCAAGAGGTAACCGGAGGGGCCACACTCCATCGGGGCGTCCGAAAAACCTATGTGGGGGTACCTTGATGATGAGAATCCCATCAAGAGGATATTTTGTGATGGGTGGGACTCATTGCATTTGACATCATGACATGGTATTGTTTTAGGTAGTTTTGACATTACGTTATCATATATGTTTTGTACTAACCATGTGTAGACCCTAAATGGAATACCTACTGAGCGCATTGTGCTAACGCCCTACTTCTACCCTAGTGGATGATACAGGAAAGGAAAGGGATGATGATCGTGATCGGAGCCAAGCATAGGAGCTTGGATATGTTATTGGTTTACTTTTTATTTAAGTTACTCATGGACTTGTAATTTGAGTAGCTAGATTTTGGGCATGTAATAATTTAGATATTTGCTATGGTTTGTGAATGGTTACTTTGGTTATTTAAGTTAAGTTAAGCATTTATAATTGACGGAGTACTTTGCTACCTAAAATGGAATAGATTTAGGTTCTATTATAATCCGCAGTTACATTTTAATTCTACAAGTTAACTTATTATGTGTGAACCATTTTCATGGACTTAGTTCATGCACACATAGGGTTGGCCAGTTAAGGGTCGGACTTACCTCGCGTCGTGACGTCCCGTTCTCGCTCACTCTGTTATTTTAAAAAAAAATAAAAAATTTAGACTCTAAATTAAAGCGAGTGAAAAAGGGTGGGGCATTACAATCCATACCTCCATGTCAAAGAATTCTTAGAGATCTACGCCACCATTAAAATCAAAGGAATCACTGATGAATCTGTTCGACTTCGATTATCTCCTTTCTCTCTCAAGAAAAAAAAAATCTTGGTTAAATTCTTTACCTTTTAATACCATCACTACTTGGGATCAATTGGTTATTAAATTTTTGAACAAGTTTTTCCCAGTATCTAAAACAAACGCCCTCAAGAAAGAAATAATAAATTTCAATCAGAAGGAGGGTGAACACTTTTGTCAAGCATGGGAAAGATTCAAAGATATATTAGGAAAATTCCCCCACCATGGATTTGAAACGAGGAGACTTTTCTAATTTTTCTATGATGGTTTAATTGCATCAACCCGCCAAATGGTCGAGTCAATGAAAAATGGGGACTTTTTGAAGCTAACTGAGAACAATGGATGGACATTCATAAAAACATTTCTCAACGATGGGATTTCTCCAAGAAAGAGAATTTACTACAAACTGCAAGAAAAAGGTTTTTATACGAAATTAGTAGTGACTTTAACATTAAGTTAACAATTGCAAACCTAACAAAAAAATGACTCATTAGTGATGACTCAGGCGATGAATCCATCGATAGGAGCGAATGCTGAATTTTGTGCTATGTGTTCTAGTCTAGGACACAATGTCCAAAATTGTTCTTCCTTAGGATTGAATGTTGAGTGTTCAACTGAACATGCCAATGCACTCAATAATTTTGGAAGACAATAAGGAACTCCATTTTCTGCCACATACATTCCTAATTGGCGAAATCATCCAAATTTCTCTTGGCGTCAGAATCAATCTCCAATGAATCAAAATCCTCCTCAACATCAAAATCAACCATTCCAACCACATCCAAATCAATCATATCACCCATCACCTCAAAATCAACCCTATTATCCACCCCAGCTAAATTAGTCTTATCAGTCTAATCCTTCACAACAACGTAAACTTCGATTGAAGATAAGTTGTAGTAGTTCATGCAATCTACCCAGCAGACTATGTTCAAGCTTGAAACACAACTTTGATAATTAGCCACTGCTATTGATGATTGGGAAAATGGTAAATTTCCTAGTCAACCTATTCCAAATCCTAAGTGACAGTACGAGGTTTCATCACCTAAACCAGATGATGTTAAATCAGTTACTATCTTGAGGTTAAGGAAACTAGTAGGCAATAAAGTGGAAATGCCTAAACCAGAAAAACAAATCAATGATCAATCAAAGCAACAGGATAACTCACTGAGTTTATCCCCTATCCAAAATTCACCGGATTTCTTTTCTAAGAAAACATTTTCACCTAAGGCTCCATACTCTCATAGGCTATCTGCAAAACAAATGATACCTTATGGTGACATACTAGAGGTGTTCAAACATGCTAGTATCAATATCCCTCTTTTGGATGCCATCTATCAGGTACCTTTGTATTGCCAAATTTCAAAAGGACCAATGTAGAGTAAAACTGAGAACTAATGTCCCCACAAAGGTTTTTCTAGTAGAAAATGCGAGTGCACTCCTCCAACAACCATTTCCAATCAAGCATAAAGATCCTGGATGTCCAACTATTGCTTGTACCTTTGGTACATACACAATTGACAGGGCCTTATTAGATCTTAGAGCTAGTGTCAGCCTACTGTCATATTCTCTTTATGAGCATTTAGGTTTGGGATATTTGAAATCCACTTCTATCACCCTACAGTTAGCCGACTGTTCTGTGAAATTCTAACATGTGTGATAGAAAACGTTCTAGTTAAGTTTGACAATTTCTATTTTCCTATAGATTTTGTGGTATTGGATACACAATCAATTCAGAATGGCAATTGGCATATCCCAGCCATTCTTGGACTACCACTTTCGGCCACTGTAAAAGCTGTAATCAATTGAGAGAATGGTATGTTTAGATTATCATTTGGAGATTTGACAACCGAACTCAACGTTTTTGGCCTATGTCGACAACCTCTTTGCATGGATGATCCATGCGAGGTTAACTTAATTGAGAGTTCTGTTGATGAATTTCTCCTTCACTACATTTGCAATGATCAATTCGAAAAATCATTGTCTACTGTAGACAAGGATTACAATAAAAATGAAGTGAATGATATGACCATGTCTGGACCTCTTTCCATTAACAATCTAACTCAGTCCCATCTGTCGAGAGACCACCAGAATTAGAGCTTAAAGTACTCCCTAAAACACTTAAATATTCTAATCTTGGACCTTCAAACACGTTGCCAATTGTCATAGCTTCAGACTTAACTTCTGAGTAGGAGTCTAGACTTCTGACTGTTTAACGAGATCATCATGTAGCAATAAGATGGTACATCACCGATCTCAAAGGAATTAGCCCTTCTGCCATCATGCACAAAATTCATTTCGAAGAAAATTCTAAGAAATCTAGAGAATCACAAAGACGGTTAATTCCTGTGATGCAGGAAGTAGTCAGAACCGAAATTTTGAAACTTCTCTAATCAGGTATCATTTATCCAATTTCTGACAGTGCATGGCTAGTCCAATCAAAGTTGTTCCGAAAAAGTCCGGTGTCACGGTAATAAAAAATAAGGAAAATGAGTTAGTTCCAATACGTGTGCAAACGGGTTGGAGAGTTTGTATTGATTACTAAAAGCTGAACACCACCACTCGTAAGGATCACTTCCTCATCCTTTAATCGATCAGATGCTTGAACGTTTAGTCCGTCATGTAACACCCCGATTTTTCAAGTTATTAATATACATATGAAAATTACCCATTTAATTTGTGAATTATTTTGATATGGACGTTAGATGGGTAAAGTGTTGGGTCATTGCCCAATTAAGACCCAACGGATTGTGGAAATGGTTTCAATTTAAATTAAATGGGGTTGAATTAAAATGGTAATGTAATATATCTATCTAGATGAAATGGTATGTGCATGAGGTGTATGTGGATGACACACACACGCATAAGGCTAGATTTCCTCTCAAGAAATCAAGGAGTTATAGCCGAACACAATCAATAAAGAAGATGTCTAATTAAATAAAGATTTCCTATGGCCGTGTGGGTGGGATTTGCACATCCATGAGGATGCGCATAAGATCTCTAAAAGGGTTCCTTTCCCTTGATTAAAAAAGGCACTAAGGGAATTGCTAAGTAGGGGCGCTCAGCACCTTCTAAGATGGAACCGTGTGGAATTTTATAAAAGAAAGACATAGAAGGGGCGCATGGCACCTTCTAAATATGGGACCAAGTGGAGGATTTATAAAAGAAAGGAAGCATAACAAGGGCGCATGGCAATTGCTATTTCAGCAAGGGACGCATGACATAAGTGCCTAAACTAAAGGGTCTTGGTATCTTCTAAATATAGGACCAATTGGAAGTTTATAAAAGAGAGGCAACATAAGTGTAACACCCCGCCCTTTTTCACATTAAATCAGAGTCTATTTTTTTTTTAATAAATAAACAAGTGATAAGAGCGGAGTGTCACGATGCGAGCTAAGTTCGGACTTCCAAAGTCCGACCCTTAACTGGCCAAACCTATGCGTGCATGGCCCAAGTCCATGAAAACCGAACCACACATAGAACTAAATAAATCATGCGGAAAATTACTAAACTGATTGTGGATTATAATGGAACCTAAGCCTACTCCATTTAGATAGCAAAGTACAAGTCATTTTTACTTTAAACTAAACATTCATTCAAACTAAATCAAACCTACATAACCTTGCAAACATAAACAAAATATCCATATATAAATTCCATTCAGATATCCAAGCTCCTATGCTTGGTTTCCTTCGCGATCCTCGGCCTTTCCCTTTCCATTTCCTGCGTCATCCACTAAGGATAAAAATAGGGCGTTAGAACAACACGCCCAGTAGGTCTTCCGATTAAGGTTATCATAAGGTTAGTATAAAAACATGCATATAACATAATAATACATGATCATCAAAATCTTACAAAACAATGCTATGTATTTATGCAAATGTAATGAGTCCCACCCATCACAAGTATACATAGCCATCACCAAGGTACCCCACAGTGGTCTTTCGGACGCCCCGATGGAGTGTGGCCTCCGGCTTCCTTTTGATGGGATTCTCATCATCAAGGTATCCCACAGTGGTCTTTTGGACGCCCCAATGGAGTGTGGCCTCCGGTTTCCATAACCATCACCCCATGCCATGCATGAGATGTCAATGAGTACATGCTATATGTAATAGAATCTTAGCATTCAAAACCTCTTTGAAACATAATACTTTAACACAAATAACTCATCAAAATCAACATAAAATAGCAAGTGTAATATGTGGTCACAAAGAGGTAGAAAACCTACAGAAAAGTTACTTAAACAGTCCGTTCTTCTTAGTGGATGACCATGGCCGAACCCCATGGAGGATGGTTATTAAATTAGAAAGTTTCTAATGATGGACTTTTGGATAAAAAAGGAAAGAACCTTGATTTATGGATTCAAGAATAGGAATTGATATAATTAGAAAATTAGACATCATAGGGTTCGGTCATGGTGTATGGCCGAACCCCATGAAGTAATTTTTAATGGGTCCCTCATTGGTGGATCATGTTTGGGTTAAGGAATCGGTTATGGATCATTTTATAGGGTTATTTGGAGTGTTATACATGTTTAAATAAATGAATGGACCTATGTTTTGGAACCGAAACATAAGTTGTTAGAGGTAATGGCAATATTGTAATATAGGCTAAAAATCAAAGATCATGGGTTCGGCCATGGTGTATGGCCGAACCCCATGAGGAATGTTTTGGTTATGGATTTGAACAATGGCAATGATGTAAATAACTGTGAAAATGATAGACCATGGGTTCGGCCATGGTGTATGGCTGAACCCTATGGGGAATGATATATGGTTTTAATGAATGAAGGGTTAGAATAATGGAATGGTAGCCATGGATGGTAATATTGTAAATAAGTAAAATTAATAGACCATGGGTGCGGCCATGGTGTGTGGCCGAACCCCATGGGGAAGGTGTGATGAATTTAGGGTTTATATGTTTTAAATGAATAAAATGGATAGCCATAGATTAAGCAATGGCATGGATGTAATAAAGGGTGAAAGTGATGGATCATGGGTTCAGCCATAGTGTATGGCCGAACCCCATGAGGAATGTTTTATGGACTTAGACATTTTTGTAAATCAAATGGGACATGATTTTAATTGATTGATATATTATAAGGTAACGGGACCTCATAAGGTGTGTACGATCGTGAGCGGTTACCGGACGAAAACGCAAGGACACGTAGTGGTCTTTGGTAGGATTCTATCTATTTGAAACCATGGGTTTATGTACAATGTTTCTATCTTATTTTGATGAATTTATGTTGTAAAGGATATGTTTCAAATATGAGTTTTAATGCTATGGTTATATGATAAAAGAACATGTGATTCATTAGCATCTCATGCATGGCATGGGGTGAAGGATATGTAACCGGAGGGGCCACACTCCGTCGGGGCGTCCGAAAAACCTATGTGGGATACCTTGATGTGCTTTTCCATCAAGAAGAAACCGGAGGGGCCACACTCCGTCGGGGCGTCCGAATGACCATTGTGGGGGTACTTGTATGTATTTGTGATGGGTGGGACTCATTGCATTTGACATCATGACATGGCATGGTTTATATGGTTTTTGACATTATGATATTATTATATATGTTTTGTACTAACCATGTGTTAGCCCTAATTGGAATACCTGCTGGGTGCGTTGTTCTAACGCCCTACTTCTACCCTAGTGGATGATACAGGAAACGAGGGGAACGAGGAACGCGAAAAGGGCCAAGCATAGGAGCTTGGATGCTTTCACTTTACATTTTGATTAAGTTACTTATGGACTTGTATTTGAGTAACTAGACTTCGGGCATGTAATAATTTAGAAGATTGGCTATGGTTGGATGTTTATTTTGGATAATTATGTTATGTTAATAATGATTAAAGACTTGACGTACTTTGCTAACTGAAATGGAATAGAACTAGGTTCTATTATAATTCCGTAGTTATGATTTTAATTCCGCATGTTTATATTGTTATGTGTGAACGATTTTTCATGGACTTAGTCCATGCACACATAGGGTTGGCCAGTTAAGGGTCGGACTTTAGAAGTTCGGACTTAGCTCGTGTCGTGACGTCCCGCTCTCTATCACTCTTTGTTTATTAAAAAAAATAGACTCTGATTTTCGGAAAGCTAAGCGAGTGAAAAAAGCCGGGGCGTTACACGTCATGCATTCTATTGTTTTCTTGATGGTTATTCCGGCTATAACCAAATATATCTTGCTCCTGAAGACCAGGAGAAAACAACCTTCACCTGTCCATTCGATACGTTTACCTATCGCCGTATGCCTTTAGGACTGTGTAATGCACCCGCCACCTTTCAGCGGTGCATGATCAGTATTTTCTCTGACATGGTAGAACGTTTCCTAGACGTTTTCATGGATGACTTCTCAGTTTTTGGATCAATTTTTGACCAGTGCCCGCACCATCTGGTTCTTGTGTTAGTCAGATGAAAAGAAAAGAACTTAGTACTTAATTGGAAATAATGCCACTTCATGGTAAAACCAGGCATAGTACTAGGGCACATCATCTAAGAAAAAGGAACTGAAGTAGATAAAACCAAAGTTAACCTGATCTCTAATTTGCCAAGACCCCAAACTGTTAAAGAGATTAGGTCATTCTTAGGTCATGTTGGATTTTACAGAAGGTTTATCAAAGGATTCAGTGACATATCGCAACCTCTCTTTAGACTCCTGACCAAGGATGCCATTTTCAATTTTGCTGAAAAATGTGTCATAGCCTTTGAAAAATTGAAAACTGCTTTGACTTGTGCTCCAATCATACATCCACCTGATTGGTCTGTACCTTTTGAAATCATGTCTGATGCCTCTAACTATGTAGTAGAAGCCGTGTTAGAACAAATAATGAACAAATTACCTCATGTTATCTATTATGCTAGCAAAACGTTGAATGACGCTCAGTTTCATTATTCCACCACGGAAAAAGAGGTGTTAGCTGTCTTATTTGCATTAGAAAAATTTTGATCTTACTTAGTGGGTTCGAAGGTCATCAGATCACGCTGTACTCAAGTATCTTCTTTCTAAGAAAGATGCTAAGTCACGCCTGATCCGATGGATACTTTTACTACAAGAATTTGACAATGAAATCCAGGATAAGAAAGCTTCCAAGAATGTGGTAGTTGACCATTTGTCTAGATTGATAACTGAGTTAACTGATGACACCCATCCTATCACTGAGTCCTTCTCTAATGAGCAACTCATGTCAGTATCTCAAGTACCATGGTTTGCTGATATTGTCAATTATCTTGTAACCAGTCAAATGCCTCCGCATTGGACTAAACAAGATAGAGTTATGTTTTTGGCACAGATCAAAAAATTTATGTGGGATGATCCATATCTGTTTGAGCATTATACGAACTAAATTATTCATCGTTGTGTCCTTGAAGAGGAACAACAATGTGTCATAAGTTTCTGTCATGATCAAGAATGTGGAGGCGACTTCAGTGCTAAAAAGACAACTGTAAAAATCTTGTAGTTTGAATTTTAATGTCCCTCCATGTTTCGTGATACCCATACCTTCTGCACTTCATGTGATAGATGTAAAAAATTATGAAGTATATCCCGCCAAAACATGATGCCTTTAAACCCAATCTTAACTGTTGAACGTTTTGATGTTTGGGGCATCGATTTCATGGGACCCTTCCCTAATTCTTTCGGCAATCTATATATCCTCGTAGGTGTTGACTGTATATATTTTAAATTTGTAAATCTCGCAAACGTACGAAGCATGTATAGTATAGCAATGTGAGAGCGAGGTCGAACCCATTGGAAAATCTAAAATATATGAATTAAAATTAAATTTTTGTTCCTTTAAAAGGAATTATTTTCAGGAAATGGATCCTTTATTTGAGTCATGTATCTAACTTGGAAAATCAGCAAATAAGATGTGAGAATTAATTGTCCTTGAATTAAATTGGTGAATTAAATAATAATCTTAACCATAATCAAACTTTCAAGTTATAAGATTATAATACCACATCTCAAATCTTTAATTAAATGAATTTTGAGAGAGAGCGAGAGTATAATTTCAAAGAATTAAAAGAATAAAAGAATAACATGAATTAAATAATTTTAAAAGAATAAAACATACAAGACTTAGGTTTGAACAAAAATTATACAACAATCATAGAATCTAACATGATTAAAAGACAGAAAATTAAATTGCAAGAAAATAAATGACTGAAAATAAAAGTGCAGTAACGTAAAGGTTGGTTGTTTGGAATAGACCATTCATCGCGCAAAATGTATAAACAAAGTGAAAGCCTAGATCTGAAATTCACTTTAAGATCTAAAATGAAATTCATATCTACTAATAAAAACAAGATTCACAACTTTTTAATTTAATTAATTTAAACCTTAGTAATCAAGA
Source organism: Chimonanthus salicifolius (assembly GCA_013350335.1). Taxonomy (NCBI): domain Eukaryota; kingdom Viridiplantae; phylum Streptophyta; class Magnoliopsida; order Laurales; family Calycanthaceae; genus Chimonanthus; species Chimonanthus salicifolius. The sequence continues at coordinate 60,761,672 of CM023540.1, forward strand.
TTGAACACTTGAAATCAAGATCCTAACTATTGCATGTGCTCATGTTCAATTAAATAAACAAAAGTTTTAAACTTGAAATTAATAGCATAATAATCACCAAAGAATTATTAGAAGTTGGATGTTTCAGGCTTATAAATGAATGCTTCACTTTATTAAATGAAAAAATTAAAACACAAAGCTTGGCTGAACATACATAGAAGAGAAAAAAAATTGCAAAGTTAATTTCTCACTTTGCAAAAATCGTGTGAAGCTCTCTCTTCTTAGTCTTTTTCCAAGCTTTTGTCCTTTCAAACTCCAAGTCATAATCGAATTTTACCCTTGGGGTAATGGGGTATCTATAGGTTTTGAGATTAAATCATGATTTAAGTTAGAGATTGAAGGGCTAAGATTGGATCCAGATAACAATGGGTGATGGAGATTTAAAGTTGGATTTTAGGGTTGCACAAGGAGGGTCACATGAAATTAGTGTGTGTTTAGGTGGCTTGGAGTGGAGTGCAAGTAAAGAGAGATTTTTGGGATTGGTTTTGGCATGGTTAATTTTGAATTTACCATGTACTTTAGGGTTTGTGCATGAGATGATGATAAATGGATGGATGAGATTTGAAGATGGGATGATTGAATGGTGGATATGGAAGAAGTGACGTGGAGAGTTGACTATGCAATATGCGCATGGATGAGTTTAGGATGGAACAAAATCGTGTGGATTTGGAGATGATGAGGAGGTGATGTGGCATGAATGAATCTAGATGGGAAATGGGTTAAAAACATGGAGAAAATTTAGTGCTAAAATCATGTGGAGTGATAAGGCAATGGATGATGTGGCTTATGCGCATGGAGGCTATCTTGGGCTACAAGTTGTGTAAACTTAAGGTTAAATGGATGAATTGATGTGCTTACATAGTGTTAAAATCTATGGCTCTAGGGTATTTTGGGCAAAAATAATTATGGGATTAGGTACGTGATTGACGGAGGGTTTGGATTGAAAGGTTGATCATTGACGACGATTAATGGAATGCATGACTTAATTCTAAGGTAATGTGTGTATGTGATGGATGAATGTGGAGGCTCTAGGGTGTAACACCCTGGAATTTCAAAGTTAGCAATTTATATGAAATTATTCATATTTACGGAATTGCCATTGTGATAAAATTGATTTGAATTTAAATGGGTCAATGGTTCAATCAAGACCCAAAGGATGGTAGTTTGTTTACAAAACAAATAAATGTTTAAGATATACTTAAACGGGTCAAAAATCATAATTCGGTCCAATTTTGTTAAATGGGTCAAAATGGCCAAATTGGACCCAATGGGTTGTAGTTGACATATTTGACTATTTGGTGAGCTCAAAGCTCAATTGGGTTAAGGTGAGTTAAATGCTCAAGTTGGGTTTGAGTTGAAATAAATGTTGGAGTTGAGTTGAGTGGAATTTATTAGTTGAGTTACATTAAATGAATAAGTTGAGTTGAGGGAGTTAAATTTATTGTAAGTGAGTGACGTGTGTGAATGAGAGGGGAAGTGTTTTAATTCCAAATTTTAAGCAAGGAAAACGTTGGTGCATGGGAGGCATTACCATGCATGTAACTCCCATTTATGTGATGAATAAAATGGGAGTTACATTTTGAATGGGAGTTACATTTTGAAGTTACATGGGATGCATAGGGACGTTGGATGCATGAGAACATTGCATGCATGTAACGGCTACAATGGAGATAGTGGGATGGCTGTTTTGAGAGTTACAAATGCAAGGATAATGAGAGATGAATAAAGGAGAGAATGCAAATAATCACAAAGATATACATGGAAGACGTTGGAGGTGGGAGTGTTATTTCAAATGCAAAGTGTTTACACGTTGGAAATGGTTAGAGTACATTGGTTGGGTCTTCAAAAGACAGCAATACATAGATTGATGGTTCATGCATGTAACTCCAAGGTTGGAGAACAAATGGGTAACTGATTGGAGGAGTAACACATAAGAGATTACAGCATTTTAAATTCAAATTAGATATTAAATCAATGGGAGTAACAAAGTGTGTTCACACTTGGAAGAGGGGAGTTTTTATTCCAATGATAGAACTCCCACATGGGACATTGATGAGGGCCAAATGGGGCTGATTGGAGCTACTGTTTGTGGAGTTACACTTGAGAGTGGTGGCTGTTACATAAGCCAAAATTTAGAGGCAACCAACAAGGGACGGTGCAGCACATGGGAGTTACATTTCAAAATGAAACTCCCATGTGAGACCTTAAGGAGAGGGGAGGTTACATTAGTCCAACCACAAGAGACGTTGGTTGCTTGGGGTGTTCATTTCATAGATGAAAACCCCCAAGTAACATAAAGAAGTTTGATTAAAGTGAGGGAGTTACACAAGGGTAACCTTGGACTGTTTTCGATCAAACAAGGGATTTTCATTTTTCTCTCTCTATCTCTCTTTCTTTCTTGGACTGTATTATCATCTCCCAAACAACAAGAACAGCAGCTGGTCACAAATTTTGTAATCAGTCTTGGGTTGTTTTCTTTCACCAAATCAAAAGCACACATTGAGCAAAGGAGGGGGGGATCAAGGTTTCCCATCTAAAAGCCAATATTCTATCTATCTCTCTTTGCTGTCCTTGATTTTTTCCAAACACCTAGAGCAGCAGCTGGTTGCTTAATCAGTCCTTGACCATCAAGGAATCAAGAAGAAGGAGAGGCTAAGAAAGGGAAAGGAACAAGCCGGAGTGAAGATCAATTGGAGGAGTCGCGGAAACGGTAGGTTTTCAATAAACAATTTTTTTAAATCATGACCCGGCCATTGGATGGCCAAATCTAACAAGGGTTAGATATTGGATGGAGGTACATGAATGAGATAAAAAGATGGACCATAGGGTTCGGCCCCATTGGATGGCCGAACCCCATGGAAATAATTGATTTATTTGGATGTTTTTGGAAGTTAAAACCATACAAATATGGGACTGTCTTTAGATGATAAAAGTGGATTAAGTTTGATGTTTTTAAAGGAAAAAGGTCATGTTTCTAAATGGTAAATTTTATATGTCAAATGGGTCATTTTGTGGCCAAAAATCAATAAGTAGGATAAGAAGATTTACATCAAGGAAACCTTGGGCTTCGGCCATGTGTATGGCCTAACCCCATGGACTGTTTTGTATAGTTATTTGGGTTAAGTGTAGGATGGATTTTAAGTAATCATTATGTGCTTTGATTTAAGAATAAGATAAGTTTATAATTGGATAAATAGATCTAAACCATAGGCCATGAGGTTCAGCCAATTGGGTTGGCCGAACCCCATGAAATGGTATGACATTTCCATGAAAAGATTGGGTTAAGTTGGATGGTCTTTTTGAACCAAAACCATGGACTGTTTTGAGGATGGATTTGGGTTTAAAATCATGTGGGAAGATATGATTTATTTTATGCTCTTGTTTCAAGAAACACCAATGCTTAGTTATGGGTTATTATTAATTTGAACCCCATGAGAAAATTGGTGGATTCTATGGTGTTTGAAAGTCAAAAATCCATATTTTGGAGTGGGGCTTTTAGAAGATTTTTATATGGAATTAAGCTTACTGTTTTGGAGTAGATATGACATGACTGAACCATATTTATCTTATGTTAATTTGCTGATTAATTTCATATATAAATATTGGTGGGTTTCCATTAAGAGAACCATGGCCGAACCCCATGGACTGTTATGTGGATATTTGGATTGAGTTTTACAAAATAGAAATCATACAAAGTGATGGGCTTATTGGATGGTTTTGAAAGGTAAAAACATGGTAACATTATACTGTTATCCTATGTCTAAATGAGACCAAAAACATGTTTAAAAGGACCAAAACTATGGGGTTTTATGGCTAAGATAGGACATGGAAGTTTAAGTGGATTTTTGGGTTTTAGATCAAATTAGAATTATATGGTCAAATGATTAACTTGCTGCCATGTACATAGAGTATTCGGATTTCTAGAACGGTGAACAAGCCGTGATCGGAAGATGGTTCAAAGGAAAGGTCAAACAAAGTAATCTAGGGTAGGTTTCCTACCTTTATTGTAACCACTATTTCATATGCTGTTTTATGTTGATTTTGATATCTTATATGATTGTAAAGTTATGTTTCTAAATGACATGTTTGCATAAACATCTCATGCATGGCATGGGATGATGGTGTTGTAACCGGAGGCCACACTCCGTCGGGGCGTCCGAAAGACCACTGTGGGGTACCCTGATGATGAGAATCCCATCAGGAGGAATCCGGAGGCCACACTCTGTCGGGGCGTCCGAAAGACCACTGTGGGTTACCTTGACGATGAGAATCCCGTCAAGTGATGTCTATGTTGAATGGTGATGGGTGGGACTCATTGCATGGTCATTTCATACATAGCATGTTTTTATGGAATTTTGTCTCACATGTATTATCATTATATTATTTGCATGTTTTGACTAACCATATGGTAACCCTATTCGGAAACACTACTGGGCGCGTTGATCTAACGCCCTATCTATATCCTTAGTGGATGATGCAGGGAAAGGAAAGAACGTAGTTGGAGAAGAGGACCAAGCACGGAAACTTGGGCGGTTTGAATGATTGGAATGGATTATGAATGGACTATTTTATGGACTTGATATTTGATATATTTGGACAATGTAATTTGGTAATTAGTTATGTTGGCTTGTAATAAGTGGTTAAGATAGATGCTATGGTTTGTTTTATGTTGGATGTTTTGATTAAACGATTAGTTAAGATTGATTAGTAATTTTGGAGAATAAGTTACGTACTTTGCTATCTAAGAATGGAAATTGGATTAGTCATACGTTCTATTATAACCTCAGTTAGATTTAGACTAAATTAATTCCGCAAGTTATATATGTACCATGTGCGGATCAGTTTTATGGACTTAGTTCATACGCACATGGGCTTTGCCAGTTAAGGGTCGGATTTAGAGATCCGAACTTAACTCGCGTCGTGACACTCCGCCCCGATCACATGATTATTTTAAATAAAAAAAAATAAACTCTGAAAATTAGAGTGAAAAGGGCAGGGTGTTACATAGGGTTTCTAAGAAATGGGTGAAGAGTTGTGATTAAATGACCTAATATCTAATGGCTAGGATAATTAATGCATAAATTAGTAGGTGATGCATGGATGAATACTAATCTAAGGTTGAAATGATTATGATGATGATGGATGACCTAGATCTAATGATAAATGAATGGGTTAGATTTGATGGTGGATCTACGGTTTGACCTAATTTGGTATGTGAAATGGAAGGTTAGGATCTAAGATAGAAATTGGATGGTGTGGAAGTGAAGTTGGGTTATGGGTTTTGGCCATGGATAATTGAGTTGGGCTTAGATGAAATTCAAACATGGACCATGGAGTTGACTTGGGCTTGGGCTTGGATCTAGATCTCAACTTGGGCCCACAAAAATTGGATTTGAGAGCTTGGACCTTAGTTGGACTGAGCTTGCACATTGGCCTGGTCCTATGATATAATGTGCATGGGCTTGTATGTGGACTGGCCCATTTGAAGTGAGTCTTGGCCCAATGTCAATTCAGACTTTGGCATTTGGATTGCAACTTTTAACATCTAGAATTAAATAATTATTCAGCCACTTTAAATCTAAAAATTATTAATTAATCTTAGACTCCCATAATTGGATCCAAATTAATTAATTTTATATCAAGAGACCCTAAAAGGTGGCATGGAATAATTATAAAACTCTAGGTCTTCACTTTAACGCTCTAATTGTGCAATTATCCTGTGAATTAGCTTGATTTTCCTAAACTTTTATTTTTTACTACAAAACTCACAAACTACATTAAATGCATCATCATATACACAATTGAGTGTTAACTGGTCTAATAATCAGGGGTGAAAATGTAATATTTAAATGCTTAACATTGACTATGTATCAATATGGTAAAAGCGGTGGCATGCAAAACCAATAATCACAAGGTTGTCACCTGTCTCTTGAAAGAAAATGTCTTCTCTAGATTTGGTATTCCATGAACTATGATCATTGATGGTGGTAAGCATTTTTGTAGTCGTCCATTCGAAAAATTGATGAAATCATATTGGGTGATTCACAAAGTAGCTACTCCCTATCACCCACAAACAAGCGGACAAGTGGAAATATCAAATAGAGAAATTAAGCATATCTTTGAGAAGACAGACAATCCATCCCAGAAGGACTGGTCTTCCCATCTCACTGATGCACTATTTTATCGAACAACGTTCAAGACACCCATAGGAATGTCTTCCTATCGCTCAGTGTATGGAAAAATTTGTCATCTTCTAGTCAAAATAGAACACAAAGCTTATTGGACTATCAAGCATTTTAATTTTGCTCTAGACTCGACTTGACAACTTAGAAAACATAAACTGGCTGAGTTGGAAGAAATACGCAATGAAGCTTATGATACAGCCAGGAAGTACAAAGACTGGACGACATTTTTTCATGACAAACACATTCTCCGAAAAGTATTTACTGTAGGTCAAAAGGTCTTGTTGTACAATTCTCATTTGCATCTTTTTCCTAGGAAATTGAAATCAAAATGGTCCGGTCCATACATTGTTCATTTCGTTTTTCCACATGTAACTGTTGAGATAAGACATCCTAAGAATGGTCATATTTTCAAAGTTAATGGTCATCGATTGAAACCATTCTTAGAGGTTCACAATCCAGAAGGAAAAACGGAGGTTCAACTCATTAATCCAATCTACCAAAACTGATTTGCACATCAAATTCTCTCCATCTACCTATCCATCCACCGAAACCCATTCACCTACATCCACTCACCTTTCTTTACCCAGACCCACCTACCCATCTGTCTAATTTGTCTATGTCTAAGTTAGTTTCAGTCGTCCATGTCTAGTTTTGAGTTTGTCAAGTTTATATCAAGTTTTTTTTTGAGTTAGTCTCGCACAGGAGTCAGTCATTCATCATCTCATCCCTAGGTACATCTAAATCCTAATTGTTTGTTTTCTAAGATATTTCTTTGTTTACACCTCGCCAGTGTAGATTAGGGAACATTGAGGACAATGTTCAATTAGAGTTTGGGGCTACTAAGGTCATCATATGTCATAAAAAAATCTTAGGGGAGAGTAAGGAAAAACTAAGACCCAAAAAAAAAAAAAATTCATCATCCATCTTTGTCTTTGTGACCAGTAGACGTTAAAGATCTAGATAGAAGTCATGCACGTAGACGGTCGAGTTTTCGTTTTCGGAATGTGTCTGTCTAGAATACAAGTTTCCCCAGACTTGTGTAGGAACATCATTTCATTAGTTATGAGGGTGAGGAAATTGGAAATCTAAAAGGAACAACCCACACCTCTATGTGGTCGAAGCACTCTGGATGCAAAAAAGAAAGCTAAGAGGCTAGGTATCTGTCACAAATGCGGACGTTGCAATTGTAAGGGAATAAGATCAAAATATGGAGTCTGTTGTGAGACAACTGTAAATAGACTCATAGGAAATAGATAGATCTATGTAGATCTACGCAAGGGTAGAGTAAGTCCTGAAAAACTGAGACGCCTTGAACTCCAGAAAACTGTTGATTTCCGACTAAGCACTTACAAACATCTTGACAATATGATGTTAAACGAGTCATAATCTTTATTAGACAAAAATAGGCAGAATCATTTTAGAGAAGAGTAAGTTAGGACTGAGACTTCTGGAGCTTAAATACTGCCAATTTTAGTTTGAAAAAGATTACATGCATCTTGACGATCTGACGTAAAAAGAGTCACATTTTTAGCATTAATACTTAGATAGAGATCTTTATATCATGTCTTTCTGGAAATATTTTTATAGGATTTATACTTGGAAACCCTTGTACATAGCCATATTAAGATTAGTCCAAGTCGAGTAATCACCAGAGGAATACCAGTGGAGACTTTGCCCAGTGAGCCTTAGAGTCACTCTTTTTCTTTTGAGGGTTATAAGTCCATTCCATTTTCTTCGGTAGCGCATCAAGTCGTTGTTGATCTCATTATTCTTATGTTTGGTCATATTGCTGAGGGCGCCATAAAAAATTAAGTTAGAATACTTGAATTTTTTCTAAATTTATTTGAAATAAGGAAATCACTTGTTGAAGCTTAGGATATGATTTAGGCCATTTTTGGATCGATTGAGCCTTTCAAGCCTACATTTGGTCATTTTATCTTGAAAGCTCCCATTTTGAACTTTATTGAAAAAATTAACCTATTTTATTGATCAACCAAGTTTACCATAGCCAACTCTGGTTGTGGAGTTTGAGCCTCATTGTAATATCTGTTACCTATTCTAGAACTCAAAAAAGGTTACAGATGAAAAATTGGGATGGTACTCTGAAAAATAAACAACACGGAAAAAAAGGAAAAAAAAAAGGACATCTAGACAACAAAGAAGGATGTGAAAAAGAAAAGAAAAATAAAGAAAAAAACATTCTTTGAAAAGTGTTGAAAAAAAAATCGAGGAAAAACATCCCATTTCAAAATAATGATGACCTTTAACCATTTATGTCCGAAGTACCACTTTTAGAGCCTTCTATCCTTCTTTGATTTGACCCGATCACAAGCCACATTTCTGTAATACTTCGGATTTTCAAGTTATAAATATTTACGGAATTTGCCATTTAATTTGTGAATTAATAGATATGGATCTTATATGGGTAAAGTGTTGGGCCATTGCCCAATTAAGACCCAACGGATTGTGGAATTGGTCTCAAATAAAATTAAATGGGGCCGAATTAAATTAGTAATGCATTATGTGTATAATTAATTATTATGCACATAAAGGGAACATGGAAAGATTTTAGGAATGGAATATAGATTACATGGCCGTGTGTGGGAGATATGCATATCCATGAGATATGCGCATGATGTGCTAGAATATCTTAAAAAGGGGAATGCTAAATATAGAAGATGTCTAAGATTAAAAATGGAAACTGCTTTACCGTGTGAGAGTAGGCGCAATCCAAGTTGATGCGCAAGGTTATATCTAAAAAGGGGTCCTTTCCTTGCTGAGAGTGGTATTTAGGCAAGTGCCAAATTGGAAGGTCGGAAACTTCTAATTAAGACACACAAAGGGGCGCATGGCACCTTCTAATTAGGATTAAGTGGAGGATTTATAAAAGAAAGAAGGAAGGGGCGCACGGCAATACACACAAAATCAAGAAGGTGTTCACGACATAACAAGAGAAAGAGAAGGCAGCCAGCAAGTGGGAAAGATCAAGAAGAAGTGGAAAGAGGCTAAGGAAGAAAAGGATTGGAAGAGCAAGAACAAACGAAGGAAAACCGGAGGAGTCACGGAACCGGTAAGTAATTTTGATAACTTTGTTTAAAAGAAAGGTACCATAGGTTCGGCCAAGGTGTATGGCCGAACCCCATGGAAGAAGATTGGGGGTTGATTTGAGTATTTTTAATGGAAAGGATGGACCATAGGGTTCGGCCATGATGCATGGCCGAACCCCATGGAAAGACATGGTTTAATTTATGGATTTTTAATGATGAAAACCATGGAATAATTTTGTATGTTTTAAAAGGGTTTAAATGGTTTAAGAGGAGTTGATGAACCATAGGGTTCGACCATGATGAAGGGCCGAACCCCATGGAGGAACATTGGTTTGTTTAATGGGTTTATGAAGGATGAACTCCATGGAAAATTATTCATATTTTTTAAAAGGTTTTACATGGAGAAATATAGAATTGGTTACATGTATTTAGATCATGGAAGATCTGTAACGCCCCGCCCTTTTTCACCCGTTTTCCGAAAAATCAGAGTCTATTTTTTTTTTTTTTGAAATAGAAGAGTGAGAGAGGGCGCGGACGCCACGACGCGAGTTAAGTCCGAGCTTCTAAAGCCCGACCCTTAACTGGCCAACCCCACGCGTGCTCGGAACTAAGTCCACGAGAATGGTTCACGCGTAGGAAGTAAGCTCGTGGATTATGATTATTGCGGAACATGATAATAGAGTCTATCCTACCGGTTTTTAGATAGAAGGGAAGATACAACATGGAATTTACCAAAATGCCCTATGTTCATGATTATATCACAAAATGCATCATCCATAAGTAACGTCCAAACCATCGCAGGAAATGTAAAATTATACAACCCGACAAGCTAAGCTACTTTAAAATTACATCACCAAAATGTAAAATATAATATAAACTAAGACTGCGCTTTCCAAGCTCCTAAGCTTGGCCTCCGGTATGTCCACCGCTTCCTGCCTCTCCTGCGTCATCAACTAGGGTAGAAGTAGGGCGTTAGTCAACTCGCCCAGTAGGACTCCGAGTAGGGCTAGCACATGGATTAGTGATACACACATATCGATAACATAAAATACAACAAAATAAATATGTGATGCATGCTATGTCATGGGTGCTTATGTCATGTGTCCCACCCATTATCCGTATGATCATACAATATCCTGTTCCCCATGTTTGCATCTCGGTCGCCCCGACGGAGCATGGACTCCGGTTATAGCCCTTAGGCTATCCCCATGTCTGATTCTCGGTCGCCCCGACGGAGCATGGACTCCGGTTATAGCCCTCAGGCAATCCCCATGTCTGATTCTCGGTCGCCCCGACGGAGCATGGACTCCGGTTTGTTTATTTTTTTCTGCCCATGCCATGCATGAGATGTAGGTGCATTATGCTATGTAGTATATAGATAGACCATATTCAATATACCATACATAGTCATATGATGCATAATATTAAAATATAATCCATGATACCATCATGTAATTCATAAGTTAAAACCCATCATAGTGCAAGTCCCATAAATCATAAATTAAAATCATAAATCCATAATAAGCCAAGTCAAAATAATTTAAAAACACCATCACATATCCATCGCTTACAAAAAGGTAGGAATCCTACCGAATACCAGTGTAGCGTTCCGTTACGTTTTCCGCTCGTTAATCCGGTCGCCGATCGCGTACCGTTTGCGACGTCCGATACCTTATTACATTTACCGAATTAGTTCATACATCATCCATGATTAAGTCCCTAACTTAGCCCATTATCCAATGGTTCTAGACTCATACATAGATCCAATTTTGGCCAAATTTAAAATTCCGATTTGTGAGCCTAAAACGCAGCAACTAATCGCTTTACTTAACCATTCATAATATTTCCATTTTCATGTCCAACCCCCATAGGGTTTGGCCATGTACCATGGTCAAACCCATGGTCCTTCAATGTGGCCACAAATTACGGTTTTGCCACTCTCCTTCCATGGTAAATCATCCATTCATTTATGTGCATTCTAAGTCCAAGATTCATTCATACTTAGGTCCATTCAATCATGACCTTCCATCATAAAATCAGCCACCTAATATTTAATTTTGAAAAATAATTACTCCCACACCTAATTCCACATTTTGGCCTAAGGTGTGGCCCACATATTATTTTTATAAATCCATCAAAATCTAGTATTCTTCTACATTATTTTCCATTTATTAAAGCCACTAATCACTACCCTAAGGTTCACCTTTATGGATACCATTTTCAAAGACTAAGTTTTGTCCCAAAATAATCCAATTTAAAATCACAAAACTTTAATCATTTTGGCCCTTTAAATCAAACTCCTAAGCATTGATACATGCATTTAACCTTAGCCTAAAATTGATCAAAATTTGGGTCATGGGTTCGGCCATACACCATGGCCAAACCCATGATGTTTCTTTCCCATTTTTTCTTGGTTTCAATTACCCATTTAAACATACCTCCAATGAAAATTAAATCATCAATTTAAATCACCATCTGTATTCCATTTAAATTTCATCATTAACCTAACCTAATTTCCATTTTGTTTAACCACATATATAAACCCTATTTAGCCCATGAATGACCTAAAACATGGGTCATGGGTTCCGCCATACACCATGGCCGAACCCATGATGTCTTTCCCTCATTTTAACTTGGGTCCTTTATCACATTTAGGTCCATTAGAAGGTCCTTCCATGAGGGGATCTCATCATACACTTAGATCACTTCTTTTCAATCAACACTAACTACACTTATAGTCTATTAAAAAAAAAAACACCAACATTTCCTTATGATTTTCTTATCCTAACATTCCTTTAAAATCACCCATTTTTAATCATTTGAAATCTGACTTTCATTAACCACTCTCCTTAAAACACTAAAATTCAAAATCACTAGTGTTTTCTCATTTACAAACCTAAGTCTCATTAACCATTCTTCAAAATTTTTAAACCTTAACATCTTAATAAATTCATCACCATTATTCACCATGGGGTTCGGCCATGCTACATGGCCGAACCCTATGGTCATCCATTCATTCCATTCTATGCCTTTCAAGGCCATGAAAGATCACCCATATTTTCATGAAATTTCCTTATTCAAAACCTCTTAAAATTTATCAACTTTTAATCAATTTAACATATTGAAATCCTCATAAAACCATTGATCCTTCTCCATACTTTTAAACCTCCAAACCCTAATTAAAAATCATCCAACATTGGCCATGGGGTTTGGCCATGCTACATGGCCGAACCCTATGGCCCATTAATCCATTAAAATCCCATTTTCCTATGCTTAATAAAGACTCAAAATTCCATTTTTCCATTTCCTCTTTTCTTAAATCCATTCCTCCATTTTTTATCCATTTCTTAGCCTTCCATTTGATGGATTTTAGATCCATGGCCCACAACATTTTTGGCCATGTTTAGTCTAAGAATGGATTCCATATCTTATCTTTAAAAATATAAACTCTTGTTTAAGAAATTCTTACCGCACCGACGACTCCTCCGGTCCTTCTTTCTTCTTTGTTTTCCTTAGCCCTTTCTCCTTCTTTCTCTTCTTGATGATCGGCTAGATGAGTTTGATCAATGGTGGGACATGCTTGGATTGGCTAAGATAGTGTTAGGTTTAGAGAGAGGGGAAGAGGGGGAGATGATGAAGAATGGCAACTCTTGATCTTCAAGAGTTGAATCCAAGATTCCACCTCTTTTCTTCTCTTCTTCTCTTCTTTTTTCTTCTAAGTTTTCTTCACTTTCTCCTTGCAAGGTGAAAAAACGAATTTCCTTGTGTGTGTGGAGGGCTAGAGTCAAATGGGTAGTTTGAAATGAGATGGAGGTGGCTGGAGTGGTCTTCACTCAAGCATTAACTTTCTCACCAACCAAGCATGGGTTGGCTTGACTTTGGTGGTGGTGGTTGGGATCCAACCACCATTCAAGCCCATGGTTTTAATTTGTGTTTTCTTGAGGTGGTTTGTGTTTGTAGGAGTGGTTTTGACCACTTAACCATTTGACTATTTTAATCTTAGGTTGATTAACTTAGATCACCTTGATCCCTTGATTAATTTAATTAATCACCTTCTATATAATTTAATCCCATTAAGTTCCCTCTATGATCCACCCATGGTTGACCAAGTCAACCATGGTGGTCGGCCCCACTACTCTTGGGTCCACACGCCACCTCAATGGGTGAGGTGGAGGTGGGCCCCATTGGCCATGTTACTTTGGTCCATTTATCACCTAACTTAGGTGATTAAAATTTTTTAATTGCATTCCTCTTATTGGATTGCCATTGGACCCATGGCCCAATTAGATTCTTGTCTTATCCATTTATCTTAGGGCTTAGTTACCTTGGCCCATTGGGTCCCACATGGCCCTTTGACTCAAATTGACCATCTTTGACCCTATCACTTACCGTTGACCAATTAAATGAATTAATTCTAATTCATGGTCTATTGGGTAATCATTGGGCCCATGGCCCAATTAGATTCCCTCTTTGCCCACTTACTTTAGGGTTGGAACCGATTATTTTGATCCATTGGGCCCCACATGGTTATTGGGCCCCCTTTGACCATCATTGACCCACTTGGTCCTCATTGACTCATTAAATGGATTTCATCCAATCCATGGCCCAATTGGGTCATCCTTGGGCCATTGTCCCAAAATTTGGTCCATTTGGCATTTTATTACATCAAACTTCAATTTAAAATGAATAAATGCCAATATATATATTTATCAAAAAATTCGGGTTATTACAAGATCAAGGATGAATGATTGTCAAAGAGAAGATTATGAACCATAGGGTTCGGCCATGGTGTATGGTCGAACCCCATGGAAGATGGTTATTAAATTAGAAAGTTTCTAATTATGGATTCAAAAATGGGAATTGCTATATTTGGAATTTAGACATCATGGGTTTGGCCATGGTGTATGGCTGAACCCCATGATTCAATTCCATGGATAGTTTATGGAGGGTTTTGTTTATGGTTCTATGATTGTGGATCATTGGAGGATCCATGTATATAATGTCTAAATTTATGGATCTATGTTTATGGACCAAAGATTATAAGTCATGTAAATGGTGAATGAATTATGTATGGATCACTCTTGCACTTGGGGTAGTAAATAAATGAATGAAAGGATTGGTTATGGAATGTTAGCCATAAATGGCAATGTTGTAAATGGGTGAAAATGATGGACATAGGGTTCGACCATGGTGTATTGCCGAACCCCATGAAATATTTATATGGATCATTTTTGGAACATAAGCCTTATGAAAATAAGCAAGGTAAATAGCCATGGATAGAATAATGGCAAGGATGTAATTAAGTGAAATCAATGGACTATGGGTTCGGCCATGGCCTATGGCCGAACCCCATGGGGAAGGTTTGACAGACTTAGGGTTTATATATGTTGGATTAAATAAAATGGACAGCCATATATTAAGCAATGGCATGGATGTAATAAAGGGTGAAAGTGAAGGATCATGGGTTCGGCCATGGTGTATGGCCGAACCCCATGAGGAATGGTTTATGGACTTAAACATAAGGTTAAATCAAATGGGACATGGTTTTAATTGATTACTATATTATAAGGTAACGGACCTCATAAGTTGTGTACGATCGTGAGCGGTTACCTAACGAAAGCGCAATGACACGTTAGTGGTCTTTGGTAGGATTCCACCTCTTTGAAACCATGGGTTTATGTACAATGTTTTTATCTTATTTGATGAATTTATGTTGAAAAAGATGTGTTTCAAATGTGAGGTTTTAATGCTATGTTTATTATATAAAATAGCATGTATTTCATTGGCATCTCATGCATGGCATGGGGTGAAGGATATATAACCGGAGGGGCCACACTCCGTCGGGACGTCTGAAAAACCTATGTGGGATATCTTGATGTGCTTTTCCATCAGGAAGAAACCGGAGGGGCCACACTCCGTCGGGGCGTCCGAAAGATCTATGTGGGGGTACTTATATGTACTTGTGATGGGTGGGACTCATTGCATTTGACATCATGACATGGCATGGTTTATATGGTTTTTGGACTTTATGTTATTATATGCATGTTTTGTACTAACCATGAGTTAGCCCTAATTGGAATACCTACTAGGCACGATGTTCTAACGCCCTACTTCTACCCTAGTGGTTGACACATGAAACGAGGGGAACGATGAACGCGAAAAGGGCCAAGCATAGGAGCTTGGATATGTGATTGGATTATATTTTATTAAAGTTACTTATGCACTTTTATTTGAGTAACTAGACTTCGGACATGTAATAACTTAGATGATTTGCTATGGTTGGATGTTTACTTGGATAATTATGTTGTGTTAATGATGATTAAGGATTTGACGTACTTTGCTAGCTGAAATGGAATAGAACTAGGTTCTATTATAATTCCGCAGTTATGATTTTAATTTCGCATGTTTATATTGTTATGTGTGAGCCGTTTTCATGGACTTAGTCCATGCACACATAGGGTTGGCCAGTTAAGGGTCGGACTTTAGAAGTTCGGACTTAGCTCACGTTGTGACATCCCACTCTTGCTCACTCTGTTATTTTAAAAAAAAAAGTAGACTCTGATTTTCGGAAAGCTAAGCGAGTGAAAAAGGGCGGAGCGTTACAGTTTCGTCGTATTAGGAAGTCCTAATGATCTTAAGCCAAAAATAGGTTGTTTTATGTGGAGAATAGAGGAGGGAAAATGATAGTATTTGACTTAACGTTCTCAGTAAAGTGGCCTCCATTCATGAGATCATTTATTTTCCTTGATATGTGCCATCTTTGTTGAAACATATGTGAGATATTTTGATTTTGAATACATAAGTTTTGTTCCCGTATAATTTGAGAGAAAATAAATCCAAACATGTGAGTGTTAATTTTTCTGAGAGGTATATCCAGTGAGGTTTGTAGTCGAAGTGCATTTTCTAATGGTGGATACAAAACTAGTGATTTTTTAGAGTTGTATGATGTTTCGACCCCTTGTTTATGTGTTCTTGCTGAAGACGTTGATGATTGTGGGTATCATCACTATAATCCCTAACGAGAATATTACTCCACTAGGAGAAATCTAGGGGTTTAAAGGCTTGTTCCATACGTTAAATGCAATCGAGAGTACCATCGAAAGTTGTGTAGTTTAAGATTATATTAGGTTAGTTTAGAATTTGTATGCTTTCATTTGTTTTTAGTCTTTTTCGGAAGTTTTAGTCTTTTTCAGAAGTTTTGAGAGTATTTGTTGAAGACTGAAATATTACATTTTTACCCATAATTATTGGACTAATTAGCATTATTTTGTATATATCACATGCATTTAATGTCATTTTCTAGTTTTGTAGATAAAAATGAAATATTCAGGGAAATCATCTCAATTCATTGGATAATTGCAAGATTAGAGCTTAAAAGTGATGACCTAGAATTTTAATAATTTAATTCATACCACTTTTAGGGGCTTTCATGTAAATTAGTTAACCTAGATCCAATTATGAGAATCTAAGATCAATTAATTATGTTTAGAATTTAAGTGGTGAATTAATTATTTAATTCTAGAAGAGAGACCAGGCAATTCAAGTGTCAAAGCCTGAAATTCAAGATAAATGGGCCAAGATCTACTTCATATGGGCCAAGCTAAGCTCCACAGACTAGCATTGGGCCAGGCCACAGACAGTCCATGAGCATTTCATACAGTTGGGCCAGGCCAATGTGTAGCTCAAAGGCCCAAGTTCTCAAGTTCAAGTCCAAGTCAAATGGGCTTAAGATGAAGTCCTTGAGTTGAGGTCCAAATCCAAAGTCCAATAGCTCCATGGATCATATTCAAATTTCACCTAAGCCCATATCCAATTACCCATGGCCGAATTTCATAACCCTAATCCCTCTCTCTTTCATGCAATTAATCTCCACCCTCCATTCCTCATCTTAAATCTCCACCTTCCATCTCATTCATCAAAATTAGGCCAAACTTAGAGCCACCTATCAAATCCAACCCATACATCTTTCATCTATGATCTAGGTCATCCTAACTATCCATCATCGAGATTAACCTTAAGATCATGACCATCCATGCATTGCCTATTCATCCATCCATCTAGATCATCCATTACTCATTAAAGCCATTAGATCTTAGGACATTTCATCTCAACCATCCAATTCATCCATGCATCATTAAGAAAACCCTAGAGCCTCCACATTCATCCTTCACATACATAATTTGCATTAAATCTAGCCCATTCATATATTATCTATCCATCTCCACCTTTAAATCTCTAACCTTCATTAGGTATCATATCATTCATACAATTTTTGTTTTTTTTATCAAATCACCTTAGAGCCATTAGATTTAGGCTCAATCTAATCCAAGCCATCCATCCATTAAAACCCTAAGTTAGAACAACTTGGAGCTCAAGTAGCCTCTATGCGCATATGCCATGTCATCCATCATCTTATCACCACACGTTTTTAGCAGTTAAAATTATCCATGTACTTAGACAAAATCCCATCCAAATACATTCCTAAAATCACTAACATACCTAATCATCCCAATGTTGCATGTCACACACGATTTTTGCACAACTCCATCCTTCCATTCGAATTTTGCATAGGTCAACCCTAAGCCACATCATCTCATTATCATCTATCCATTCATTCATCTCATCTCTCAATCTCATCCATTCCTTCATCATCTCATACAACAAACCCTAGTCCTACATAGCCAAACTCGAAAATCCCATTGCCTAAAACCAATCCTATTTTCTCTCATTCTTTTCTTGCTCTCCATTCCAAGCCACCTACACACAAGCCAAATTCGTGTACACCCTTGTAAACCCTAACCTTTTCGAACTTTTAATCTCCATCACCCAATTCCATTAAGATCCAATCCCATCCTTCCATCCATCAACTTAAACCAAGATTTAATCTTAGCCATCCATCCTTTTCTTGAGCCTATAAATACCCCATTACCCCATATCTAAAATTCGAATTTGACCTCGAGCTCAAAAGGACCAAATGTTGAGGCGAAAAGATCAAGAGACAAGAAGACAAGAGGTCCCACACGATTTTACAAGTGAGAGTTGTAAATTTACGTCTCCATTTTGTTATCTTGTTCTCAATTTTATGTATGCCTATACTTGAATTTTTCCATGAAATAAATAAGAGTTGTTCCTTTAGAATCCTGGAATGTCCTATTATTCAGACTTTTTTTTATACTATCTTTTGATTTTAATTTGTATTCTTTGTTTGATTAAAAGACTTGGGTTATAAGATTTAAATCTAAGAACTAGACTTTAATTAGATTCAAGATTAAGAATTTTAATTAAATGGTGTAAATTGATATTTGAATTCTAAGCGTGAATTTCATATCTAGATCTCCTATTTATTTATTTATTTATTTTGGATAATGAGAGAAAAAATCCATAACCACCTTTAAACTATGTGTTTATTTATTCTGTCATTTACTTTATTTGTCAATTTATTTCCTGTGTTTAGTTACATGAGTCAGTTTGTATGTATGTTGTATAAAAGATGTTCAATTTATGTTTCTATTTTATATCTTGAATGTTCATTCTTTAATTCATGTATCAAATCAATCTCCCTCTCTAAAAGATTCTTTAACTAGGATTGTAAATATAATTTTCTAATCTTGAACTTTGCAATTTTAATTAAAAATGAGACTACATATTCATGTTTCACCGATTTAAAAATAAAATGATTGATTTGATGAGATTCACAAGTTAAATGGTGTTTGCTTGGTTTTTCCATATAAATATATTTTATTTCTAATCTAGGTTTAATTCATTTTTTTTAAAAATCACATCATTTTAAAGGTACTAATTTAATTTATAACATATATTTTTAGATTTCCTGTCGGTTCGACCTCGCAATCATATGCCATACTATTAATTGGTTCGTACGCTTGCGAGATTATAAATTTAATACTTTGCAAAATTTTCACATCAGCAATCACCTAAAGGTAGAGACTTTATTTGGGTGATTGTGGATCGTCTCACCAAATCAGCCCATTTTATTCCAACGAAGGTGATAGATTAGATGGAAACTTTAAATAAGTTGTACATTAAAGAAGTTGTAGCTCGTCATGGAGTGCTAATTGTAATTGTTTCAGACAGAGATCCCAGATTTGTATCGAGATTTTGGCTGAGTTTACAGAGAAACTTGGGGACCCAATTTTGTCTCAGTACAGCTTACCACCACAGACAGATGGCCACTCAAAGAGAACCATCCAGATTCTTGAGAATATGCTTCGAGCTAGTGTGATGGACTTAGTGGGAAACTGGGAAGAACACTTACCCCTGGTAGAGTTTGTTTATAATAATAACTACCAATCTAGTATACAGATGGCTTCGTATGAGGCTTTGTATGCGAGGCTGTACCGTTCTCCATTATGTTGGTGAGAGGTGGGAGATAAAACTTTATTGGGCCCTGACATGGTACAACAGACTTCAAAATAGGTGACAGTTATTAGAAAACGCATGTTGGCAGCGTAGAGTTGCCAGAAAAGTTATGAGGCAATAGGAGATGACCCTCGAAATTTGCTATTGGCGATCATGTTTTCCTTCGTACATCCCAACGGAATGGATTTAGACAATTTGGACGCAAAGGGAAGTTGTCCCCTAGATACATTGCTCCTTTTCAGATTTTGGATTGGATAGGTGAAGTGGCTTAACAGCTAGCTTTGCCTCCACAGCTCGTCCGAATCCACAACGTGTTTCACTTGTCAATGCTCCGAAAGTATCAGCCTGATCCTTGTCATGTGGTCAATTGGGAAGATGTAGAGTTCGATGAAGACGTTACATTTGAGGAAGGTCCCATCAAGATTTCTGGGATTGGTTTCAATACACACCATGGAGTAGATAATAACACTTGGCAGCTCAAGTCAGCAATCCGTTAGTTGTACACGCATCTGGTTGATCTTCCAAGTATGATTTTTTTGTTCATTCAAATTTTGAGGACGAAATTTCTTTTATTGGGGGTAGAATGTAATGGGCCGACCTTTAGAATTGTTGATATATGACTTAATAATAGAGGGTACACGTGTGAGTATCGTTTGAGGGTCGCATGCAGGTCCGACTGGAGCACACGTGTCAGAACCGAAATAAAGAAATTAGACTTTCCCCTGTTATCCGCCATGATGGATCACAGAGAGTGATGGCGCGTGTAGAGCGATGGGTCATCAATCACGATGTGTCGTGATGGTGTAAGTTCGTGTTACATATTTAAACTCCTCTTTGCATGAAAATTAGGTCTATTTCACCATCTTCCCCATTTAGCAGCCAACCCCTCTTCCCTAACAACAACCCCTCTTCCGGATTTCCTACGCTTGGAGAACCCTTTTCACGGTTCCTTGTCCTCCAAAAGGTAAGATTCGTGATCCTTTTATCTCCCTTTCTTCTTATTGGATGAGAACTGAATAAGCTTGAAGAAGATTCAAAGTCGAAAGCCAATTGATCTAAGCGATAGATTGTTTTAGTTAAAAAAACGTCTCACATCTCACAACGTAGATTGAGCATCTTATACTTCATTTTGGAAATATGAAAACATGGAACATTAGGTCAAGGCATAGATTTAACACAAATTATTTTTCTTTAAATTTTTTACTTCCATAAATATTTCTAAATTATGGTTTTATGAGTAGGGACCTTTATAGGTGTTAAAATAGGTATAATTTTGAAAATCAATAGAATGAACTGAAAACTCCATTAAACTTTAAATTTAAAGTCATAGAGTATGTGTGAGTTTGAGAGTTCAAATACTTCAAATGAGTGGGTTTCTAGAGCGAAGCAGTTTTAAGATCATTTTTTAAAATAAATAAATAAAGTTCAAGTATTTACGATTTTGCCCTTCCAACTTCAATGAGTTGGATCAATGAGTTATCGAGCTCGGATTGGGCCAAACTTGGTCTTTTCGGAAAGCCCTCTTCGTAATCTTCACGATTAACGGATCACAATTCACAATTAACGGCACATAATCACTCAATTAAGCCTAATTTAGGGTTGTAGTATTATATCTTACCATTCTTAAAGAAATTTCGTCCCAAAATTTTAAAGAAATCCTTATAACTTTAACTAGCAAAAAGACTAAGGTACAACTTTCACATCGCTGATTCAGGCTTCTAGGTGGTGTTTTAAACTCCACGATGTTGCTTCAACACTCGAACTCAAGGTATAACTTTTCTTTGAAGCACTTGATTTTGAAAACCTTGGATTTCCAAGGGTATTTATTCAAAAGTCAGATCTTCAGAGATTTCCCAATTTCCTTGTCTGTCCGAGACACAAACTCACAACATATCCTCCAACATGCAACTATACATTATATGAAGTCCATTCTCAATAACACATGGACTCACACAATCGTCAAATAACACAACATGTTGTCAAGACCACAATACAACTCATCTAGACGTGTCCACCATGACATCTATATCCATTGACTTATCATAGTTCCTTGGACTCCGATCATCGTCTCAACCAAAAGAGTGCAACTTATCACTCCGTCATACTTCAGCAAGACTCATCTTACTTGGTACAGTGTTATTCTCAATCTATATTATAAACAATGCACTTACTTATCTGATTCCAGTGTGAGACTTGCAAACACTCACCCTTTACCTCAGAATAGTGTATTAGTTTGCCAGTGTGTAGTCCATCCATCTGGCACTCACTATTACTCCCCCACCTACACTTGTCCTTTTGGACTTTTGGGTCTCTAGGCCTTATTTCTCTCCCACTGATGATAGATTCGCTCACTCTCTTAGAAAAACTTTACATATGGGGTCTTTCTCTCACTAGCCATTAATCACAGTCATCAATAACCTGTTAGATGATGTTATTTATAAAACACATATCACATGTTGAGATTTCCCTAAGTACTAGAACATGATTGCTCCTTGTGGGGGGCATTGTTGTGAATAGGACAATCTCCAATTTTTGTAGCCTTCACAAATTTCTAGATTAATTAAAACATTTGTAGTGAAATTAACAAGATTAATCAAAAGAGATGTCTTGTGTGATAAGAGAGTTTGCCAATAATATATCAATCACAAAAAGTAAGACCAAACATCCACAATACCCTATGTATAGTGGTTCGGAGTAAATTACTCCTACATACACTGATGGACTCACCCAACCTTGGGTTATCCCAAATACACTATGTGGGGAACTACGCCCTCATGAATAGAGTAGGAATTCCACCTACACAATTGAATGAGAATCTCACCCACTCCCCTAATATTTTGAAAGGTTCAACCTACCCCGGTCTACTTCCTTATCCCTTTATTTTTTATAGTGGTTCAAGTACCTCGCTTTAATCCACTGTATAAGATGATTCAGAAATAAATCAAACACTAAGAAAGCACTTTCCTTGTTGAGCTCACTAGATGTAGATGTGCTTCTTGAAGATCTTTTCCAACTTGACGTTCTTGATAACGAAGATGTGCCAATGTACGAGCAACCATATGTTTTGGAAGAGGTTTTAGGATTTAGATATGCCAATTGATACTAGATCTATTTTTCTCTCTATATATATCTCAATCAAGGTATTAATTGGATCTCATATGATTCACCAATATTTAGTGCATATAGAGAGGTTGAGAGAGGTGGGGATCTCCAAGAATGCCTTTAAGATTTCCCTATGTGAATGGTCCAATGTGTCCAACTTATTTCCCCAAAATCCAGAGTTTAAATCGGCATCCAGAATTTTCCTGAACTGAACTGTCAATCGGTCGTGGCTAACGATGGATCATGGGGACTCAAGTTGCCGCTGCAATTTGATTGTTATGCATTTAATGCAGTCCCAATGGATAGTTCACGATGGTTCGTGGTCGGCGATGGGTCGTGGCCCTTAAGTTATGCCTATCTACATTATAACCGTTGCACATTAAATGCACCCAAATAGTACAAAAAGGGTCACCCAAGATGGGTCGCGACTGATGATAGGTTGTCGAACCCAAAGTCGATGGTCGCCAATTCATGATAGTATCGTCCTGAGGGCAACTGAATTTTACAGAATGTTTCTCTGTCAGAACTCTGAAAATTTCAACCGACAGGTCATGGACCACAATGGGTCTGCCATTTCACTCACGATGGGTCGTACTTACAATAGTGTCGTCCTGTCAACAGACCAGTTTGACAGTGTCTTCCAAGTTAGAACCCTTGTCATTTTAGACGATGGATCATTAGACCACGATGGGTCGTCCCTGTGGTTGGCGATGGGTTGCCAAACATGATGTGTCGTCTTGACAGTTTATCAGTTTTCCAAGTTTAATTCCACTTGGTTTTGTTGGATGTCAATGGTCCAGTAGGCTAGATTATGATTTACCTATATGTTCTCTAACCCTAGTCTAGATCTTCCTAGGTGTGTAGGGTTCACTCTAAAGTCATCTATGGGCAGTTTACAGGTGTGATTGCCACAGACTTGGTGATGCTTGAATCATGCACTTGTTCTTCTAATGCTTTGCTCCTGATTCAATCCTCACACTACTTGAGTCTTGTATCATTGTCTACAATCTTCCAGGCAATGTTCTTCTAGATCACGTAATTGACAACAAGGTGACTCGGTCAAATCGGGGGCACTAACACAAGTGGATAACACGATGCGGCCTATCACATCTCATATACCCGGCCCTCACATCGCGGCTCATCTTGTGGAATACATCTCATCACACACATCAATCAACATCTCATAATCAGATCTATAGGTAGCTAACACAATTCCAAGATCACCCACATAGTTCATAGTCCCCATGCATATCATAACAACACACATTCATCAAGCTAGAAGTCTCTGGATCTCTAAACAACTCGTATTTATCCAATTACAGTTCTAAAATATATATACACTAGGAATGTACCTAATCTCATACTCAGCTCAACCCCAATTTACCCATACCTATCTAAACAACCATCACCACCATAGATCTCTGTAACGCCCCACCCTTTTTTCACTTGTCGAAAATCAGAGTCTATTTTTTTTTTTTTTTAAATAACAAAGTGAGAGAGAGCGGGACGCTACGACGTGAGTTAAATCCGAGCTTCCAAAGCCTGGTCCTTAACTGGCCAACCATACGTGTGCGTGGACTAAGTCCACTAAAACGGTTCACAAGCAATAAGGCTAAACATGCAGAATTAAACATAGATGCGGAATTATAATAGAGATAATATCCTATCCAATTTTAAATAGCAAGGAAGTCCATCACTTAATAATAATCATCTTAACTTAAAATGTCCAAAATTAAATTCCAAACCATAGCAAATAGCCTAAGTTATTACAGTCCCAAATACTAGCTATTCAAATTACATTGTCCAAGAATAAACTTAAATAAAATGAAACTAGATTATCCAAGCTCCTAAGCTTGGCTCCTATCGCGTCCTTCGCTCCGTCCATTTCATGTGTCATCATCTACGATAGAAGTAGGGCGTTAGACAATGCGCCCAGTAGGTACTCCTAGTAGGGTCAAACACATGGGTTAGTATAAAAATCACATAGATACATATAATATCAAAACCATGCAAGTCAATGCCATGCCATAGGTGTCATATGTCATGAATCCCACCTATCATCCATATCACAATCACGTAGTATTCCTCTTGATGGATAATCCACATCAAGGTAATGTCATGACTCCGTACGAATGCCTTATTGGTCCCACCGAACGGAGCGTGGACTCCAGTTACATTTCAAACATAATATATCTCTCCCCATGAATGCCTTATCGGTCCCACTGAACGGAGCGTGGACTCCGGTTACAATTCAATCATACATCCATTGGAATTAGTGTGGATTCCTCCCCATGGTTGTTTATCGAAAATCTGAATGGAGCGTGGACTCCTCTCATTTGATCCCTCCCATGCCATGCATGAGATGCAAGTGCCAACATGTTATGTAATAATAAACATCATAGCATTAAAATCTCATAGTTGAAACATAGTACTTTGATACCAAAATTAACATAGAAGTAAAAACATCACATATACATATTCCATGATTTTCAATAAGGTAGGAATCCTACCAACGACCAAATATCGTGTCCTTGCATTTTCGTCCAAAAACCGCTCACCGATCGCGCCCCCGGTTGTGGAATCTTTTTACCTTAAATAAATTCCATAAAATAATCAACTTAATTATTCCAATTGATTTAAACCATTCCCTTCATCCTTCCAATTTAACTTAACCATTTAGAAAATCATATAAATATTTCATTTTTAAAATCAGGTGGTTACCCGCTGTCCACTACCCGCTGTCCACTACCCACTGTCCACTATCCACTGTCCACTGTCCACTGTCCACTACCCACTGTCAACTGTCCACTACCCACTATCCACTGTCCACTACCCACTGTCCACTGTCCACTACCCATTGTCCACCGTCCACTGTCCACCAAAACTTACTAGTGGGGTTCGGCCATACAACATGGCCGAGCCTCACTATTTGGTTTTGACCCCCTCTTTTAACGCTTGTTTTATTTTAAATAAAATGGTTCCAACATCATGCCTTCTTTGATTTATTAATCCAATCATACCTAGATCCACAAAGGTCCATGAAATATCATCCATGGGGTTAATCATACACCCATGTCCATGAAAGTCCTTCATGGAGTTCGACCATACAACATGCCGAACTCATGGTTCCTTATTTTTATCATTTCCCATCTTAGCCACTATTCATTTTCATAGTTAATCACTTAACTTATTTACACATAACTTAGGTCCATAAATGATTCATTAACATAAACATAGATCCATAATAAATCCCTCCATTTCTTAGCTTGATCATTCAATTTCTTAAACATGCATAGATCTACAAAATGATCCATCAAAATGGTTCATGGGGTTCGGCCATGTTGGTTCCTTGTTTCCATCTTCTCATGGTCTAAACACATTTAAATCCATCAATATTTGGTCCATTGTTTTCCATCATTTCCTACTTGACCATACATATTTTTCCATCCCTTTCATCATTAAAACCTATTTAAAATCACCAACATTCTTCCATGGGGTTCGGCCATACATCATGGCCGAACCCTATGGTTCATCATTTCCTCTTAAGATTTACATACCCATGATTAGATCATTTGATGGGGTTCGGCCATACATCATGGCCGAACCTCATCCAATTCCTTTTGTCCTTAATGGTCCTTATACATAAAATCTAGGGTTTGGCCATCCAAGGGCCAAACCATGATCTTGGATCATTCTCCATTCCTTATATTTAACATGCATATGGTCCTTATGCATATCAAGATTAGAGTTCGGCCATGCAAGGGCCGAACGATGTTCTTTGATCATTTTAACCATGCATGTTGTCATAAGCCATATATACAAATTGTCCTTAATAATCTTCATTTATATAACCTATCTTACCCATTACGGTTTTGTCCATTTGTCCATCTAAAACCATATTTCGGATTTTGTATCATACTTCACTTTTATGTCACCTTATTGACATTCCTTGGATGGATTTCAAATCCATGGCCTATAACCATTTGGCCAACCATTTTCAATCCGAAATGGAACACCATGGTTTTGGCCATTCCATAGCCGAAACCATGGTTCCCTTAGCCTCTTTCCAATTAATAAATCTTGTCAAGTAATACTTACCGATTCCGCGACTCCTCCTTTTTCTTTCGTTCCGCTTTGCTCCTCCATTTTTCTCCTTCCTTAGTCTTTTCTTCTTGCTCCTTGATCTTCGGCCAAAGAGTGTTGCTTGAGAGGGAAAGGATTTAAGATGAAAAACCTAAGAGAGGGCTCGGCCAAACAGTGAAGGTTTGAGAGAGGGAGAGTGAGATGAAAACTCTAAGTTATCTTTGTCTCAAAGAGAGGGGTTGGCCCTAGGGTTTTGGAGAGAGGGAGAGGAGTTGAGATGAAAACACTCTAAGTCTTTTTCTTGTCTAGTGAGAGGTCGGCCAAGGGAGAGCTTGAGGGAGGGAAAGAGTGAATGAGATGATGAGTTAGCCCTTTCCATCTTGTCTAGGGTTTCTTGGACACGACCTCACCTCCCAACCATCCTTATTCAATGTGGAGTCTTCCCCATGAGTCCCTTGACTAACTAAGAAGATGCATGCTTTACACATGGCACACACACCCTCTCCAATGTTTTTGTGTCTAGGGTTTCCATTGAGATGGAAACCCTCCACCTCCTCTTTGACTCACTCCTTTTTTTCATCTTCCATGTGACTCACCACCTATTCAACTCACTTCATTTAAATGAAACTCAACTCCTAACTCAAGCACTTGGATTTATTCTAAATTAATTAATTCCTTAACTCCACTCACCTCACTTAATCCTCTTGGAATCACCTTTGAATGGTGGTCGGCCCCACATGTACCTCAGTCTGCACGCCACTTCACTTGATGAGGTGGAGTTGGGTCCCACTTGGCTATGCCACTTTGATATTACCTCATACACTTGCCACCTCACTTGATGAGGTGGACCCCATGCCTTTGATCTTAATTGGGTCCATGACCCAATTAAATCCATTCCTTACCCATTTACCCTAATCATCAATTCATCTTAACCCATTGGTCCCAATTGGGCAATTGACCCAATTGACCACATTTACCTATCCATGATCCATTGGACCATACTTGGGCCATTGCCCCAATTCTTATCCATTTAACATCCATTTCATCTATGAATCTTAATTTTTAACAATTAAAATAAATAATAGCCAACATATTTATTGCATTGAAAATCCAGGCTATTACAATCTCAATCATAATCAATTTTGTAGATTTTCTACACATCCGTTGGATCCTTAGATATTTACCCATAGATTTGTTTATCCTTCCCACATAGAAATCCATCTAGTGCTACACACAGTTTCATAAGCCCAATTGAATACATTGTGTGTCCAAACAACATTCACATATCACAATCAAATTTATGCATAGCACACCCATGCATAACATAGTAAAAATAATACATGTTCATATATGAAGGGATCTAAACCAATTTGACAGGTTTAGCCAGGTTATTCGGGGCATACAATACTCATACTACAATATCCCTGTCACATTAAACATACGACATTAAATAAATCATCACCACATTATCGCAATAATAGTACATAATTACATTCTTTACCATGGATAAAATACATGTTTCAAAATATCAATCACGTTAGTCACAAGTATTCAATTGTCCATCATACATATACTTTCACATGAAAGAGGCAAAGCATATTCATGAACATTCTATAAATCAAAAGGAGACACTGACAAACATTGATAAAAGAAACTACTCCTTACATTCTTCTAATCCATACTAGCTACCTCACTGTATACACCTAAACCACAGTCAGACTTTTCTAAGCATGAGCCAAGAGATGGGTTTAGTCTACCCACAAACTCAACACCCGTTAATGGATGACCAAGAATGCGCCTCTAGAACAATCCGAAGTGGCCTGACAGTATGCATCTATTAGTGCCCTGGCTTTGCCAAGTCCCTATTTGTCAATTCCATGACTCGGGAAGAAGCACTTGTTAAGAAGCTTGAAAACCCAAATGATCAAGAGTGTAGATCATGCTCCACCAGTTCATCGTCATGGAAATCACAATATAGGTATTTGGCCATAAATGACCTTAGGTGGTATCCACACCTTAGAGAGAACTATCTCTAGGCTTAATTGAACAAATGGTAAATCCATAAACAAGCCTAAGAGAGGAAGCTGGACAATGAACTAGAAGTGAACTTGGAATTATGAATTATGTTCACTGTCAGCTTGACCAGTCGTTCTCACTGACTTCTCGGTGGAGACAGGATGGACCCATCATGGTCAAAGACTAGTCGATCAGATTGACAGAAGTTCTAGATCAAAGAACTGTCATTATGGGAAAGCCTCTGACTGAGAGTCTCGTATGCACTGACCCCTCGGTGATGAAATTAAACGACCCCTCATGGTCGACGACTCATCGGGTAACGACTTGTGAATTCTGGACTGCAAACTCAAGTGGGCTGTCGAGAAAATAGACATATCGGTAGTTCAAGACCGATTGAGAGAACCAGGACCGACACTTCGGTAAAGGGCGACAAGTCGTTCTGGGTCTGACTAGTTTCAGTCTTGAAACTCTGTCAGCATGGTGTTGCCCCATACCGATCCTCTTGTATGGACCGACCTCTCGGTGCCATGACTATCGACCCATCAGTGACGCCGACAGGGAACCAATTATACCGTTGGGAGTACAATTAATGCACAACGGTCAGGTGGTTGAATAGTAATAAATAGGAACACCGACCCATCGGTGCCACTAACCTGTCAGTACTGGACAGTTTGAAAAACTGCTAAGACACCTTTATAAATATGAGTATTGTATGATCATTTGACTATCTTCCTTGAACTGAGAAAAATCACACACTCTAAGGAATGATCATCTCTCTTGTGCCTATACCCAAAAATCAAACACCCAACCATTGATTAAGATTGTGAGAGAGAGAAAGAGAGGAGATAAGGTAAAACACCTACTAAGATTTGAACCAAGTTTCCTAGTCATCCTGGAATTGTGATTGCTATACGACATCTACAAGAAAGAGCATCATCACACATTGAGTAAATCTTTGAGAAACACACATCTTCAAGAAAGAGCTATAAGACAAGTGCTTCTTGTTTTTAAGTTTGGTTTTAAAACCTTTGTCTCAAAAGTGGTATAGGGAGGATTGTCTCCGGAACCACTATAAAAAACTCTAGAGCGTCGTGTCTGGCATAGTGGTGGGTGGAAGTCTCATCCGATTGAGTGAGGTGGAATTCCTACTCTAATGGTAAGGGTTTAAGTCCCCACTTAGTGAATTTGTGGATGGCTCAAGTTTGAGCGAGTCCTAAGAGTGGATGTAGGTTGGCTAACCGAATCACTATATATCTTGTGTCCTTGTGCTTGCAGTATTAGAGCTAATTTCTTGTGTTAAGTGCATAATCACTTTTACATTCACCCACTCAGTTGATTGCAATATCTGTTGTACAAAGATTAATCAATAAAGGATTTTTTTTTTAAGAAAAAAGGACCAACGAATTGGAATTGACCTATTCCCCCCCCCCCCCCCCCCCCTCTCTCTCTCCACTAGGGTCAAATGTGTTCTAGCACAATGGGAATTTCTGCATCCACTCGAACTCAGTCATTCCATCACACATAAATTTAGACTAACATGATATTTCCACTTCATCTACTCCAGTCATTCATCCTTTGAGATATACATATCTCTAACTAGGGGTGAAACCTGGGTTGAATTTTGACCTGACCCGAAAAAGTACGTGGGCTGGATTGTACATTTTTTAAATTCGGTTCGGGTCGGGTTGAGAGAAAAAAAAAAACCCGCATGAAATTTGTGTCAGGTTGGGTTAATTTTTTTTTTTTTTTAAGTTAACCAGACCCAACCCAATCCGCTTGAAAATTAATATAAATATAACCCTAAACACTAATGCCCAAGATCCCTATATCTAATTCCTTCAAGTCCACCATTCATCCATTTCTAAAATCCCAAATGCCCTAATCGTGAATGCCAGACCTAGAACGAGAGTCATGTGCCACTGCAAGAGTCCTTACGCCGCTGCAAGAGAGAGCCGAGAGGATTCGAGATTAGAGTGAGACCTGTAACACTTAGGAATTCCATGTTATCAATATTTACGGAATTTGCCATTTTAATTGTGAATTAACGGATATGAACCTTAGATGGGTAAGGTGTTGGGTCAATGGCCCAATTAGGACCCAACGGTTATGGTATAAGGTTCAATTTAAAGTAAATGGGTAAGGGGCATTTAATTGGGTCAATGTTGCTATTTGGGTCAAAATGGCCAATTGGGACCCAATGGGTCGTGGTTGACTTGGTTGACCACCAAGTGAGTTCAAACCTAATTAAATGGGCCTGAATTAAAATGGGAATGCAATCAAGTGAGTGAGTTGATATTAAAGTGATGAGTTAGGTGAGTTGGAATGAGAGTTTCATCTCATGGATGAAGCCGTCACTTGGATCATTAATGAAGAGGTGGGGAGTTTTGTTTATTTTAAATTCAAACAAAGGCACACATTGGAGCCTTGGAGTTTCATCTCATGGATGAAACTCCCACATGGAGAGTTAATGGAGATGGACGGTTACACATTTCAAATTCAAACAAAGGCACACGTTGGAGCCTTGGAGTTTCATCCCATGGATGAAACTCCCACATGGAGAGTTAACGGAGGTGGACAGTTACACATTTCAAACAAAGGCACACGTTGGAGCATTAAGGAGAGAGGTTAAGGAAAATGGGAGTTGCACCAAGGGCTTTACCAAAGCCATCATCCATGGCCGACCACGTCATTGGAACAAAACAATTTTGCTATTCATCTCACACTCTCCCTCTCCCTCTTGGCTATTTCTATCCCTCAAATCCTCTCTTGGCCGATCACTCCTCAAGACCAAAGACATAGAGTTTCATCTCAAAATTCTATCATTCTCACACAAGGCCGAACTCTCCCTCTCTCTCAAGTTTCACTCTCGGCCAAAGAAGTAAGAACGAAGGAGGAAGAGGCTATGGAAGGAAAGGATCGGAAGAACAAGTTGGAGCGAAGGAAAACCGGAGGAGTCGCGGAACCGGTAGGTATTTTGATATATTTGGTTTAAAGTAAGGAACCATAAGGTTCGGCCAGGTGTATGGCCGAACCCCATGGAAGAAAATTGGGGATGATTATGGTATTTTAATGGAAAGGAGGAACCATAGGGTTCGGCCATAGTGCATGGCCGAACCCCATGAAAGAACATTGGTTATTTTTAAATGCAGTTTGAATGGTTTGTTGGATATTTAAGATAAGTTTAATTTTGGTTAAAGACTAGAAGTACTTTGCTATCTAAAAAGGAATAGATTTAGGTTCTATCGTAATCCGCATGTTGATATTATTATGTGTGAACCATTTTCATAGACTTAGTCCATGCACACATAGGGTTGGCCAGTTAAGGGTCGGACTTTAGAAGTTCGGACTTAGCTCGCGTCGTGACATCCCGCTCTCTAACACTTTTTTTAAAAAATAGACTCTGATTTTCGGAAAGTGAGTAAAAAAGGGCGGGACGTTACACTTGGTACTAGAGCGAAACGGGAAGATTGAATCTTTCAAAGTAAGACTAAGACGGTTTCATGTCTCACTGACAGATAAGAATCCCAACTGACCGACTCTTTAGAGTCCGCTGCACGGGGGCCAGATTAATTTACTTCGGTAGACTCAGACTGAACATTCAATCTGAGAACAACAATGAATGATAGCAAAGGAAGTACAGTCAAAATGAATGGATTTATCAAACATAGCAAAATAGGATATATTTCCGCAATATACCCGAATTGAGAAACAAACAATAGATACTTAGGGAATTCCCCAAAAACAAAGAAAAACCAAAGTGCTTAGTCAGAAATTTCCCCAAAAGTAGGAAAATACAAACTTTACGATGAAAACTAAGTCATGATATTTTTTCAATGGCTTAGGGAAAAATGCCTCCAAAGAGAAGGACCAAGAGAAGGACCCGACAAAACCCAAATGGGGATGAAGAGGAGGTAGAACAACCTCGAAATTAGGAGGAACAAGAAAATAGCGTGAATATACCAGTGGTACCACCCGAACTACAAAACTTGGTTCAAGCGGTGGTCACTTCGGTTCTTTAATAGCACCTAAACGGAAGTGGAACCACCAGCGAGACCAATGACAGGAGCATGGTCAGGGATTTCCAGCAACAACGCCCTCCTTACTTCAAAGGGAAAGAAGGGGCTGTCGGAGCAGAAAATTGGCTGAAGAAGATCACTCAGATCCTAACCCTACTCAAGATTTCGAGTTATGCTGATAAGATTTTACTGGCCACGTCACAACTGATCGATGATGCCTGTAAATGGTGGGAGGTGGTAGAGAAGCAGTGAGCACTCCTTCCGGAAGGAGAGAGGACTGCAATGACTTGGGATCAGTTCTCAGCTACCTTCTTGGACCATTATTTCCCTGAGGAGGAAAAGGAGCACCATACACAAGCTTTTTTATATTTGCTACAAGGTACCATGACGGTGGCAGAGTACCACCAGGAGTTTCTCAGTTTGTCTTGCTATGCATTCTATATGGTGGATACAGAGTATTGAAGGGCACACAAGTTTGAGCGGGGCCTACGGCCAAGCATAATGTAACTCCTCGCCCTTTTTCACTCGCTTTCTGAAAATATCAGAGTATTTTTTTTAAGAAAATAGAAGAGTGAGCAAGAGCGGGACGTCACAACGGGAGCTAAGTCCAAACTTCTAAAGTCCGACCCTTAACTGGCCAACCCTATGTGTGCATGGACTAAGTCCATGAAAACGGTTCACACATAACAATATAAACATGCGGATTATATCATAACTGCGGATTATAATAGAACCTAGATCTATTCCTTTTTAGATAGCAAAGTACTCCGTCAATTATAAATGATTAACTTAACTTAAATAACCAAAGTAACCATTCTCAAACCATAGCAAATACTTAAATTATTACATGCACGAAGTCTAGCTACTCAAATTACATGTCCATGAGTAACATAAATTAAATATAAACCAATCACATGTCCAAGCTCCTATGCTTGGCTCCGATCACGTTCATCGTCCCTTTCCTTTCCTTTATCATCCACTAGGGTAGAAGTAGGGCGTTAGAACAACGCGCCCAGTAGGTATTCCATTAAGGTCTACACATGGTTAGTACAAATTATAGATAATATCATAATGTCAAAAACCATATAAACCATACCATGTCATGATGTCAAATGCAATGAGTCCCACCCATCACTACATATAAATACCCCCACATAGGTTTTTCGGATGCCCCGACGGAGTGTGGCCCCTCCGGTTTCTTCTTGATGAAAATGCACATCAAGGTATCCCGCATAGGTTTTTCGGACGCCCCGATGGAGTGTGGCCCCTCCGGTTACATATCCTTCATCCCATGCCATGCATGAGATGCTAATGAAACACATGCTATTTTATATTATAAACATAGCATTAAAACTCACATTTGGAACATATCTTTTACAACATAAATTCATCAAAATAAGAATAAACCATCATACATAAACCATGTTTCAAAAAGGTAGAATCCTACCAAAGACCACTAACGTATCCTTGCTTCTTAAACCGGTAACCGCTCACGATCGAGCACCGTTTATGAGGTCTCGTTACCTTGTTACATATCAACAAGTCAACTAATGTTCTAACCATGTCTAAGTCCATAATATATGCCTTAGTGGGGTTCGGCCATACACTATGGCCGAACCTCACCCACTTAGTTTTTGGGGTTCCTTTTTAATCCATAGGTCATTTTAATCATGTTGGTCTAAGATCAGCCACCCTTTGACTCATTAACCCAAATACACATAATTTCATCATTTTAAAGTCCCTAAGTCCCAAAAACACTCCCCATGGGGTTCGGCCATACACCATGGCTGAACCCATGGTCTTTCATTTTTTACCGTATTTACATTTTTGCCATTATTCCTTCTATGGTTAGTCACCTTCATTTATTCACTCAAGTTTAGGTCCCAAAACATAGATCCATACTTAACCCATAAAAATGGCTCATAAAATGGGTCATGGGGTTCGGCCATAAACCATGGCCAAACCCATGATGTCTTATTTTCATCCCCCCTTAAATCATTTACCAAATTTAGACCCATAACAAAGTCCCTCCATGAGGGGGTTTAATAATGCACTTTGGTCCAATATTTTGCAACCCATAATCCCTTAGCATTTCCTCCATCATTTCATGGTCAAAATAGCTCAAGTCCATTAATATTTTTTTCCATGATTTTCCTCATTTAAACCCCTTTCAAAAATTACTAACATTATCCATTCAAAACCTTAAAATCATTAACCAACATTCCATGGTTTTCATCCTTTAAACCCGTTAAGAATCACTTAATTTCCCTCCATGGGGTTCGGCCATGCTCTATGGCCGAACCCTATAGTTCATCCTTTCCATTGAAATACCATATTCCTCCCCTAATTTTTCTTTCACGGCCATGCATTATGGCCGAAACCTATGGTTCCATGTTTCCTCTTTTAAATCCAATCAAAACATCATAACCCTCCATGGTTTTCATCCTTCTCAAAATTATTAAACAAAACCAATGCTCTTTCCATGCACTATGGCCGAACCCTATGGTTCCTTACTTTAAACAAAATTTACCAAAATACCTACCGGTTCCACGACTCCTCCGATTTTCCTTCGCTCCGACTTGTTTTTCCGATCCTTTCCTTCCTTAGCCTCTTCCTTCTTCCTTCTTACTTCTTTGGCCGAGATTGTGACTTGAGAGAGAGATAGAGTTCGGCCAAATTATGTGGGTTTGAGAGAGGTTCGGCCATGAGTGAGAGGGAGAGGAGTTTAGGATGTAAACTCTAAGTTCTTTTCTCTTTTGTCCTTGTGAGTGGTCAACTAGGAGAGGGTGTGAGGGAGAGCAACAACCAAGAGGGAGAGGGAGAGTTCGGCCTTGTTTGAGTTTGAAAATTAAACTAAAACTCCCCATTATCTCTCCAACGTGTAGCCTTGCCTTTGTTTGAATTTGAAAATTAAACCAAAACTCCCCATTATCTCTCCAACGTGTGCCTTGCATTTGTTTGAATTTGAAAATTAAACCACAACTCTCCATTATCTCTCCAACGTGTGCCTTGCCTTTGTTTGAATTTGAAAATTAAACCAAACCTCCCCACCTCTCCAACGTGTATCCTTGTTTTGAATTTGAATTTTAAACCAAAACTCCCCACCTTTTATTTAATTCAAATCAACTCAACTCACTTTATTCATCACTTTAATTAATTCAAATCAACTCAACTCACTTGGTGGTCAACCAAGTCAAACATGACCCATTGGGTTCCAACTGGCCATTTTGACCCAATTAACAAACTTTGACCCAATTAACAATCTTGACCCAATTGAATACATCTTACCCATTTATTTCGATTGAAACCATATCCACAATCCGTTGGGTCTTAATTGGGCAATTGACCCAACCCTTTACCCATCTAAGGTCCATATCCAATAATTCACAAATTAAATGGGCAAATTTCATAAATATTGATAACATGAATTTCCGAAGTGTTACACATAAGGGCCAAGGTAACCATATTCAAAGTAGCTACATTGGCAGAGGGGGTCAGCAGGGCCACTATAGCAGAGCAAGAGATGGCCGAGTTAGCGCGTTTTGACAACCGCCGAACTTAGAGTGGGAGGGGTACATTTCAGCCCAACAAGAAGTTCCGACCGAACTTTAGCAGACCCTCACCATCCACTGGGTCAACAGGGGGCTTTCGTCCCAAGCATCCCTCCCCATCCACATCAGTCACTAAGGCTCCCAGAGGGGTGAACAACTACTTTCATTGTGATCAGCCAGGCGATTTTAAAAGGGAATGCCCACAACTCAACAAACCCTCTTATTCCAGAGGTTCATTTCACCCACCAGCTAGACCAGCTAATTCACGAGGAGGCAGGACATTTAACCAGGCGGGATGGAGCCTATAGGATCTGGACGGTTGTTTACCTTAGCTCCTCCAGCATAGTGGATCACTCTGTGATTCAAGGTATGGCTGTAGTCAGTAGTTCCTATGCCTTCGCTTTATTTGATTCTGGAGCATCCCACTCTTTCATATTTGCTGCATTCATATCCACAACTGGGACTTTAGTACAAAAACTGTCCACATCACTCACCATTGCATGCCCTGTTGGAGACACGTCATTAGGGCTTATATGCACAGCAGTGAATACTGAACTCGCTGGACTCAAATTTGAGTTCAACTATTTGGTACTCGATATGACTGAGTACGATATTATATTTGGCATGTACTGGTTGGCTAGCTTTCAGGCCAACATTGATTGCTATCGCCGTAGGGTGACATTTTGGTCACCCGAGGGAAAGCAATATGTGGTGTGTACTGGCAAACAAAGCAGACTGTAAGAAGGGTTGAACCACTTGGTATTGAACAGTATCAGAATCAACAAGGCACTAGTGGCTGAACTTCCGGCAATAGTAAAAAGCTATGCTTACGTATTTCCAAAAGAACTCCCTAACTTGCTTCCCATGAAGGAGATTAATTTTGAAATCAAGCTGTATCCTGGCACTTCACCTATGTCATTACCACACTACCGGATGGCACCAGCAGAGATGTCCGAGCTAAAGAAACAGATTGATGAATTGCTCAGACTGGGTTGCATCCGGAACAACACATCATCTTGGGGAGCTCCGGTGTTGTTTGTGAAGAATGCCTGCCCCTTTCTTTTTTTTAAATAAAAGTGACAACGGGCGCGGACGTCACGGCATAAGTTAAGTCCGAGCTTCTAAAGCCCAGCCCTTAACTGGCCAACCCGACGCGTGCGCGGACCGAAGTCCACGAGAACGGTTCACGCGTAGGAAATAAGCTCGCTGAATATAATTACATGCGGAACATTATAATAGATACTATCCTACCAGTTTTAGAATAGAAGGGAAGATACATCATTAAATTACTAAAATACCCAATAATCATAATGTCCAAATATAAAATCCAACCATAGTAAGAAATCCAAAATTATTACAATTCGACAAGCTAAGCTACTTAAATTACATTTCCGAAATAAAAACTTAAACAGAACTAAGTAGCCGCTTTCCCAAGCGCCTAAGCTTGACTCCCGTCGCGTCCACCATTTCCTCCGTCTCTTGCGTCATCAGCTAGGGTAGAAGTAAGGCCTTAGACAACGCGCCCAGTAGGACTCCGAGTAGGGCTAGCACATGGATTAATGATAGCAAGCATAGTGATAACAATATAATAAGGCCATATGATGAATGCCATGCCATGGGTGCCTATGTCATGTGTCCCACCCATCATCCATATCATCATAAAATGTCATATCCCCCTTGACGGCAAAATCTCGTCAAGGTGTCACCATGTTTGCTTCTCGGTTGCCCCGACGGAGCATGGACTCCAGTTATAACATGCCAAGCTATCCCCATGTCTGTTCTCGGTCGCCACGAGGGAGCATGGACTCCGGTTATAGCATATCAAGCTATCCCCATGTCTGTTCTCGGTCGCCCCGACGGAGCATGGACTCCGGTTATAGCATATCAAGCTATCCCCATGTCTGTTCTCGGTCGCCCCGACGGAGCATGGACTCCGGTTCCTTTATTTTCCCGCCCATGCCATGCATGAGATGTAAGTGCATTATGCTATGTAATATATATATATAATTCATATTCATAATATAAAATCCATAGGATAGGAATATAATCCATAGCATTTAAAATCCATGTTAAAATAAATCATATAATTACCCAAAATAAAATACGGAAACCATCACATACACATAATCCACAGCTTACAAAAAGGTAGGAATCCTACCGAATACCGATAACGTCCCTTTCCGTTTTCGTCCGATAATTCCGGTCGCCGATCGCGTACCGTTTACGATGTCTCGATACCTTATTATACATTTTACAAGTTAGTCTATATCTTATCCATGATTAAGTCTCTAAGTGATCATAAACCTAGGTACATTAATGATCTTTAACCATGTTACAAGATTATCATAAATCAGCCCTTGACTTAACCTCTTTTTCCATTGATTAAAACACATACATAATTCAGTCCATAACTGATCCATACACTTAGGTCCATTAATGACTTACCAATCATGTCGTAGGATCATTAAAATCAGTCCCTTTAATTTAACATAACCCCCATTTATCCTACCGGATTAACAGCGACCCCTGAAAATACTCAAAACTGTACACTTCAATTCAGTCGACTGAATTATGAGTTCAGTCGACTGAATCAGTATTTCAGTCGACTAAATCACAGATTCAGTCAGTTGACTTTGAATCAGATTGTTTGTTTGTTTACCAGTTCAGTTTCAGTCGACTGAAATACCCATTCAGTCGGCTGAAACATGGTTCGTACCCCTTTCAATCGACTGAATCACAGATTCAGTCGGTTGACTTTGTATCAGGTTATCTGTTTGTTCCGCCAGTTTATTTTCATGATTCAGTCGGCTAAACTACCAACCATCCATTTACGTGTTTAATAAGCATCCCTTCAGTCGACTGAATCATATATTCAGTCGGCTGAAACTTCCATAACCCTTTTCTTCTCCGAGACGTTTGTGTTCAGGCGACTGAATCATCAGATTCAGTCGGCTGAAACTCCCATAAACTTCGTCTATTATCTGGCACCATTAGTTCAGTCGACTGAATCACTTATTCAGTCGGCTGAAACTCCCAAAAACTCCTTCTATTATCTGCCACCATTATTTCAGTCGATTGAAACCCTTATTCAGTCTGCTGAAACTCCCAGAAACTCGTTTCTGATTCGTCCATTATCAATTCAGTCAACTGAATCTATGATTCAGTCGACTGACTGTTTTGTCAATCTTCTCCATTGCATATTTTGTACACCCTTCCTTCATGGTTTCCTTAAAAAATTACATTTCCATGCTTAATAAATCTTAAATACATAATGTCCTTAATTTATTATTTTTCTTAATCTATCTCTCCTCTTTTCATCCATTTCTCATCTCATCATTTGATGGATCTTGGATCTAAGGCCCACAACATTTGTGGCCATCATTCATTCTAAGAAATGGATTCCATTTTTAAACCATTAAAGACTTAATATCTTGCTTGGAGATACTTACTAATCCGTGGTTCTCCCGGTTGTCTCTTGTTCCTCTTGTCCCTTAGCCTTTCTCCTTCTTCTTTCTTCTTGATACTTGGTCAATGGTGAGCTTGATCAAGGTAAGGTCACCAAGGTTTGGGTTCGGCTAATGGTAGGGTTAGATTTTGAGGGAGAGAGAGAGAGAGAAAGAGGGGATGGAGAAAAATATCTCAAGCTTGGGTTCTCTTCTTTCCTTCTAAGTCTCTTTCTCTTCTTTTCCATTTGGTGTTTTCTTTGGAAGAGAGGGGAGGACGGTTTTGGAAGAGATGGAGAGATGGAAGAGAGATGAGAGAAATGAGATGGAAAACCATCTCCCATGTAATCTTGGTCTTGACTCCATCGACCAAGCAATCATGAAGGGGGGTATGGCCTTGCATGCCCCCAATCTTAGGGCCATTGTCCCCTTAGTGGGTGTGGTTGGAATGAGGTGGAACCACCACCCATTCAAGATGGAAATCATCTTGACTTACCCCTTTTCCTATGTGACTCACTCCCCTCTTGACTCACTTAATTATTTAATTTGTTACTTAACTTAGCCCCTTTAATTTTATAATTTAATTTCTATTTATTTCCTTTCAATTCTTTCATAAATCCACCCATGGTTGACCAAGTCAACCATGGTGGCCGGCCCCACCAATTCCTTAGTCAACCCGCCACCTCACTTGATGAGGTGGAGGTGGGTCCCACTTGGTTATGCTAGCTTAATCATCTCATCATTACCTTAGGGGGTTTAATTCCAATCAACTGGGTCACCATTGGGCCCATGGCCCAATTAAATTATTTTCTACTATTTACCCTAGAGTTTGAATCAATTTTGATCCATTGGGTCCCACATGGTTATCGGGCCCACTTTGACCATTATTGACCCTTCAAATGTGTCCCATCCAATCCATGGTCCATTGGACCATACTTGGGCCTTTGTCCAAATTTTGATCCATTTAATATCCATGACATCAAAAATCCAATTTTTTTCCATTATTAAAATAAATAAATGCCATATATATATATTGATTTAAAAAATTCGGACTATTACAATAGAATCCT
Organism: Chimonanthus salicifolius; assembly: GCA_013350335.1. Lineage (NCBI taxonomy): Eukaryota > Viridiplantae > Streptophyta > Magnoliopsida > Laurales > Calycanthaceae > Chimonanthus > Chimonanthus salicifolius. The sequence continues at coordinate 60,802,601 of CM023540.1, forward strand.
CTTTTGAAATTTTCGTCCCGAAAATTCGAGCGAAGTAGGGGTTCAGAACAACTCACGCAAAGAGTTCCGGGTAAGCGGTTTTCATCTCCGACTCAAGTTCCCAAGTGGTCTCTTCATTTCCATGTCGTTCCCATACCACCTTGACGAACTGAATGGCGCGGTTCCGCAGCACCCTTTGTTCGCTTCTGATCACTCTGACCGACTTCTCCACATATGTCACATTGCTTTGTACATCGATGTCTTGAACATTCAACACATGAGAAGGATCGGGATTGTACTTCCTTAACATGGACACATTAAATACATCATGTAAAGATGATAATTGTGGAGGAAACGCCAACTGATAAGTTACTCTCCCCACCCTCTTCAGGATCGGAAACAGCCCCACAAATCTAGGCGACAGTTTCCCCTTCTTCCCAAACCTCATGTGCCCCTTCCGTGGTGAGACTTTTAAGAATACCAAGTCTCCCACCTCAAACTCGAGGAATCTTCTCCTTCTGTCTGCATAACTCTTCTGGCAGCTCTGTGCAGTGAGTAGATGTTGCCGTATCAGCTTAATCTGTGTTGTAGTCTCCGCAACCAAATCCGGTCTAATCAATGCAGGCTCACCGGCCTCTGTCCAACACACTGGTGATCTACACGACCTACCATACAAGGCCTCAAATGGAGCCATCTGGAGGCTTGCCTGGTAACTGTTATTGTAAGAGAATTCCACCAGTGGCAAATGATCTTCCCATCCGCCCTTGAAGTCTAGCATGCATACTCTCAGCATATCCTCCAGTGTCTGTATCGTCCTCTCCGACTGTCCATCAGTCTGTGGATGAAATGCTGTGCTAGTCAATACGTCGGTCCCCATAGCCGACTGCATGCCCTGCCATACTCTGCCGGTGAATCGGCCATCCCTGTCGGACACAATAGACCGGGGAATACCATGTAACCTGATGATCTCCCGGATGTATTGTCGACCCAAAGTCTCTGATGAATCTGTCATCTTGATGGGAAGGAAATGTGCAGACTTGATCAACCGGTCCACTATGACCCATATCGCATCGTTGCCCTTTGATGACCTTGGCAACCCTGTTACAAAGTCCATGGATATGTGCTCCCATTTCCATTCTGGCACCGGTAAGGGTGCGAGTAAACCCGGTGGTTTCCGATGTTCTGCCTTAACCTGTTGACAAGTTAGGCAACTAGCAACAAATGCTGCTACATCTTTCTTAAGTCCATGCCACCAATAGTGCCTCTTAAGATCATGATACATCTTGGTGCTGCCCGAGTGCATAAAGAGTTTGGTTTGGTGTGCTTCAATCAGTAACTCTCTTCTGCAATTCTTAGGCACATATGTCCTGCCTCGGAACATAAGATGCTGTCCTGGTCGTAGCTCCCACTCCTGTACAACCTCACCGGTAGACATCTTAGCCCATATTTCCTCCACCTCTGGATCTATCCGTTGCTCCCTTTCAATCTCGGAGACCATGTTGGATCGTATGATCAGATTATATATGGTCCCATGACTATTGAGGTAGAGTTTAAATTCTCTGATGGTATTCAGTATCTCCCATTCCGTCCTGATCAAGTTGGCTACTGTCGCATGTGACATGCGGCTGACGGCGTCCGCCACTTTGTTCGCCTTGCCTGGATGGTACCGAAATATGAACTCATGATCCGCCAGATATTCCATCCATCTGCGCTGTCTCATGTTGAGTTCCTTCTGATCAAATAAGTATTTCAGACTCTTGTGATCCGAGAATACCTCAAACTTTTCACCATAGAGGTAGTGTCTCCAGATTTTGTGAGCGAAGACTACTGCTGCTAGTTCTAGATCATGTGTGGGATAATGGCGTTCATGAATTTTCAACTGTCTTAATCCGTACGCCACTGCACGATTACCTTGACTGAGTGTACACCCCAGTCCCTCACCGGAGGCATCACAGTACACTTCATAATTTTTGCCTCTTTCCGGCAAGATCAGAATAGGAACGGTCGTAAGCCTCTCATTTAGTTCCTCAAATCTCTGGTTGCATAGATCTAATCACTAAAATTTGACTCCTTTCTGAGTGAGTCGGGTAAGTGGAGCTGCAATCTTGGAAAAATCCATGATGAATTTCCGGTAGTAACCGTCCAATCCTAGAAAACTGCGGATCTCGGTCACATTCGTCGGTGCTTTCCACTCCTTTACTGTCGTTACTTTAGCCGGGTCCACGGCTATACCTTCCTCTGATATAATGTGCCCCAAGAAGTTGACTTCAGATAGCCAAAATTCACACTTGCTGGCTTTGGCATATAATTGGTTCTTCCTCAAGCAAATGTTCGGCATTTTCCTTCTGACTTTTGGAGTAGATCAGAATATCATCAATGAATACAATCACAAACCGATCCAAGTAAGGACGGAATATCCTATTCATTAGGCCCATGAACACAGCCGGTGCATTTGTAAGTCCAAACGGCATGACCACATATTCATATAAGCCATATCGTGTCCTAAAAGCTGTCTTCTCTATGTCCTCCTCTCTAACCCGAATTTGATGGTATCGGACATCAGATCAATCTTGGAGAAATGAGAGGAACCCCTAAGTTGATCAAATAGATCGTCAATCCAGGGTAGGGGATATTTATTCCTGACAGACAACTGGTTCAACTTTCTATAATCTACACACATTCGAAGGGTACCATCCTTCTTCTTCACAAACAATACTGGGGCTCCCCATGCGGATGTGTTGTTCCTAATAAAACCCAGTCTGAGTAGTTCATCAATCTGCTTTTTCAACTCGGTCATCTCAGCTGGTGCCATCCTATAATGAGGTAATGATACTGGAGCGGCGCCGGGGTATAACTTGATTTCAAAGTCTATCTCCCCCTTGGGTGGCAAACCAGGGAGTTCTATTGGGAATACCTCGGCATAATCTGCTACTACCGATGGAAATTCAGTTATTGGTGCCCTATTTAATCTGAGGCTGTTCAAAGCAAGATGGTTCAATTCTTCCTGTAGCCTTCTAGGGATGCCCTGTCTGTCAGCGTGTACCACGTACCGCTTTCCCTCGGGTGACCAAAATATCACCCTACTGAAGGTGGCAATCAATATGGGCCTGATATGTAGTCAACCAGTCCATGCCAAATATAACATCGTATTCGGCCATATCGATTACTAAATAGTTGAACTCGAATCTGAATCCCGCAAGTTCAGTGTTCAATGCCGTACATATGAGTCCTAATGATGTGTCTTCGACGGGGGATACAATGGTGAGTGATGTGGACAGGTTTTATACTAATGTACCCGTAGCAGATATGAATGCAGCAGATATAAATGAATGTGAAGCTCCATAGTCAAATAATGTAACAGCATAGGAACTACCAACTACAGCCATACCTTGCATCACCGAACGATCCACTACTACTGGAGTCGGTATGGTGAAAAATCGTCCAGACCCTATAGGGTTTGGCGCCCGTCTCGCCTGGTTGTATGTTCTTCCTCCTCACGACTGAGTTGATCTAGCTGGAGGGCGGAAGGAACCCCTGGAGTTGGAGGGCCGGCGAATCTGTGGACAATCCCTCTTGAAGTGGCCCTGTTGGCCACACTGGTAACATGTGTTCCCACCCCGGGAAACCTGTGTGACTGATACTGATGGGGAGGGCTGATTGGTGCGAAAGCCCCCCCCAGATCCTGTGGAGAGTGAGGGTCTGCTAGAATTCGGGCAGAACTTCTTGTTGGGTTGAAATGCACCCCGCCCACTTTGCCCTTGGCGGTTGTCAAGCCGCACTATTTCGTTCAACTCCCGTTCTGCTATGGTGGCCCTGCTGACCACCCCTGCCAGTGTAGGTTCCTTGAATATTGTTACCCTGGCTCTGATGTTTGGTCGAAGGCCCCGTTCAAACTTACGGGCCCTTCGGTACTCAGTATCCACCATTGTAGAATGCATAGACGGACTGCTTAAGGAATTCTCTGTGGTATTCTGCTACTGTCATGCTGCCTTGTATCAATGAGAGGAAGGCTTGAGTCTGGCTCTCTCTTTCCTCCTCCGGAAAATATTGTTCTAGGAAGGTGGCTGAGAACCATTCCCATGTCATGATGGTCCTTTCCCCTTCTGGTACCAGTGCTTGTTGTTTTTCTACAACTTCCCACCAACTACTGGCATCCTCGATCAATTGAGACGTGGCCAGTAAGATCTTATCGGCAGGACTGGTAATCTGGAGCAGATTCAAGATCTGAGTGATCCTTTTTAACCAATACTCCGCTCCGACAGCCCCTTCTTTTCCCCCTAAGTAGGGAGGGCACTGTTATTGAAAATCCTTGACCATCTTCCGTTTACTGGAGTCGTTGGAGGTCGCATTTCGGCTTGAGTGTTGTTGAAGAGTAGAAGTGACTGCCGCTTGAACTACGTCTCTTAGCTCGGGAGGTACACCTTGTATGTTTATACTATTCTGTCCCTCGGCTGGATGAGGTGGTTGTGCCCCCTCTTGATGCGGTGGGTGTACTTCCTCTTGATGAGGTGGTGGCACCTCCTCTTCTACTCGTGGGTTTTTGCGAGTTCTTCTTTTTGGTGGCCTTTCCTAAGTCATTGAAAACATTTAGCGACTTAGTTCCTTCATAATGTTGGTGCGTTCACATTTTGGGGAAAGAATTTTCCTACGGATCAAATATTTTCTTCAATTTGGGGGAAAATTATCAAATAACTACACTTAGTTTTTGGGGGTTTTCATGTATAGTAAAATGTAGCTTTGTTGGGGAAGTTGCCAAATAAGCACACTTGGTTTTCGTAAAACTCCATAATTGTCATGCATTTCTTACCAATTTGGGGAAAATTTCCTAAGTATCAATGTTTGTTTCACATGGTGAAATCAGGGTAAATTTTCCTATGTTTGATAAATCCATCAATGTTATAATGATTGTACTTCCCTTGCCATCATTTCCTTACGTCAAATGTGGCTCTCAGATTGAATGTTTCAGTTTGAGTCAATCGAAGTAGATTAACCCGGCCCCCGTGCAGTGGACTCCGAAGAGTCGGTCAGTTGGGATTCTTATCCGTTAGTGAGACGTGAAACTGTCTTACTCATACTTCGACAGATTCATTCTTCCGATTTCGCTCTAATAGCAACTGTAACGCCCGCCCCTTTTTTTTTTTTTGGAATAAAAGTGACAACGGGCGCGGACGTCACGACTCGAGTTAAGTCCGAGCTTCTAAAGCCCAGCCCTTAACTGGCCAACCCCACGCGTGCGCGGAACGAAGTCCACGAGAACGGTTCACGCGTAGGAAGTAAGCTCGCTGAATATTATTACATGTGGAACATTATAATAGATACTATCCTACCAGTTTTAGAATAGAAGGGAAGATACATCATTAAATTACTAAAATACGCCATAATCATAGTGTCCAAATATGAAATCCAACCATAGTAAGAAATCCAAAATTATTACAATTCGACAAACTAAGCTACTTAAATTACATTTCCGAAATAAAAACTTAAACAGAACTAAGTAGCCGCTTTCCCAAGCTCCTAAGCTTGACTCCCGTCGCATCCACCATTTCCTTCGTCTTCTGCGTCATCAACTAGGGTAGAAGTAGGGCGTTAGACAACGCGCCCAGTAGGACTCCGAGTAGGGCTAGCACATGGATTAGTGATAACAAGCATACTGATAACAATATAATAAGCCCATATGATGAATGCCATGCCCTGGGTGCCTATGTCATGTGTCCCACCCATCATCCATATCATCATAAAATGTCATATCCCCTTTGACGGCAAAACCTCGTCAAGGTGTCACCATGTTTGCTTCTCGGTCGCCCCGACGGAGCATAGACTCCAGTTATAGCATATCAAGCTATCCCCATGTCTGTTCTCGGTCGCCCCGACGGAGCATGGACTCCTGTCATAGCATATCAAGCTATCCCCATGTCTGTTCACGGTCGCCCTGATGGAGCATGGACTCCGATTATAGCATATCAAGCTATCCCCATGTCTGTTCTCGGTCGCCCCGACGGAGCATGGACTCCGGTTCCTTTATTTTCCCGCCCATGCCATGCATGAGATGTAAGTGCATTATGCTATGTAATATATATATATATATATATATATATAATTCATATCCATAATATAAAATCCATAGGATAGGAATATAATCCATAGCATTTAAAATCCATGTTAAAATAAATCATATAACTACCCAAAATAAAATATGGAAACCATCACATACACATAATCCACGGCTTACAAAAAGGTAGGAATCCTGCCGAATACCGTTAACGTCCCTTTCCGTTTTCGTCCGATAATTCTGGTCGCCGATCGCGTACCGTTTGCGATGTCTTGATACCTTATTATACATTTTCCAAGTTAGTCTATATCTTATCCATGATTAAATCTCTAACAGATCATAAACCTACGTTCATTAATGATCTTTAACCATATTACAAGATTATCATAAATCAGCCCTTAACTTAGCCTCTTTTTCCATTGATTAAAACACATACATAATTCAATCCATGACTGATCCATACACTTAGGTCCATTAATGACTTACCAATCATGTCGTAGGATCATTAAAATCAGTCCCTTTAATTTAACATAACCCCCATTTATCCTACCGGATTAACAGCGACCCCTGAAAATACTCAAAACTGTACACTTCAATTCAGTCAACTGAATTATGAGTTCAGTCGACTGAATCACAGATTCAGTCGGCTGACTTTGAATCAGAGTGTCTGTTTGTTTTACTAGTTCAGTTTTAGTCGACTGAAATACCCATTCAGTAGGCTGAAACATGGTTCGTACCCCTTTCAATTGACTGAATCACAGATTCAGTCGGCTGAGTTTGTATCAGGTTATCTGTTTGTTCTGCCAGCTTATTTTCATGATTCAGTCGGCTGAACTGCCAACCATCCATTTATGTGTTTAATAAGCTCCCTTCAGTCGACTGAATCATATATTCAGTCGGCTGAAACTTCCAGAACCCTTTTCTTCACCGAGACGTTTGTGTTCAGGCGACTGAATCATCAGATTCAGTCGGCTAAAACTCCCAGAAACTCCTTCTATTATCTGCCACCATTAGTTCAGTCGACTGAATCACTTATTCAGTCAGCTGAAACTCTCAGAAACTCCTTCTATTATCTGCCACCATTATTTTAGTCGACTGAAACCCTTATTCAGTCGGCTGAAACTCCCAGAAAATCGTTTCTGATTCGTCCATTATCAGTTCAGTCGACTGAATCTTTGATTTAGTCGACTGACTGTTTTGTCAATCTTCTCCATTGCATATTTTGTACACCCTTCCTTCATGGTTTCCTTAAAATATTACATTTCCATGCTTAATAAATCTTAAATACATAATGTCCTTAATTTATTATTTTTCTTAATCTATCTCCCTTTTTTTCATCCATTTCTCATCTCATCATTTGATGGATCTTGGATCTAAGGCCCACAAAATTTGTGGCCATCATTCATTCTAAGAAATGGATTCCATTTTTAAACCATTAAAGACTTAATATCTTGTTTGGAGATACTTACTAATCCGTGGTTCTCCCGGTTGTCTCTTGCCCCTCTTGTTCCTTAGCCTTTCTCCTTCTTCTTTCTTCTTGATACTCGGCCAATGGTGAGCTTGATCAAGGTAAGGTCACCAAGGTTTGGGTTCGGCTAATGGCATGGTTAGATTTTGAGGGAGAGAGAGAGAGAGAAAGAGGGGATGGAGAAAAATATCTCAGGCTTGGGTTCTCTTCTTTCCTTCTAAGTCTCTTTCTCTTCTTTTCTCTTTGGTGTTTTCTTTGGAAGAGAGGGGAGGACGGTTTTGGAAGAGATGGAGAGATGGAAGAGAGATGAGAGAAATGAGATGGAAAAGCATCTCCCATGTAATCTTGGTCTTGACTCCATCGACCAATCAATCATGAAGGGGGGTATGGCCTTGCATGCCCCCAATCTTAGGGCCATTGTCCCCTTAGTGGGGGTGGTTGGAATGAGGTGGAACCACCACCCATTCCAACGAATTTGGTGATTCAAATAAGATGGAAATCATCTTGACTTACCCCTTTTCCTATGTGACTCACTCCCCTCTTGACTCACTTAATTATTTAATTTGTTACTTAACTTAGCCCCTTTAATTTTATAATTTAATTTCGATTTATTTCCCTTCAATTCTTTCATGAATCCACCCATGGTTGACCAAGTCAACCATGGTGGCCGGCCCGACCAATTCCTTAGCCAACTCGCGACCTCAGTTGATGAGTTGGAGGTGGGTCCCACTTGGTTATGCTAGCTTAATCATCTCATCATTACCTTAGGGGGTTTAATTCCAATCAACTGGGTCACCATTGGGCCCATGGCCCAACTAAATTATTTTCTACCATTTACCCTAGAGTTTGAATCAATTTTGATCCATTGGGTCCCACATGGTTATCGGGCCCACTTTGACCATTATTGACCCTTCAAATGGGTCCCATCCAATCCATGGTCCATTGGACCATACTTGGGCCTTTGTCCAAATTTTGATCCATTCAATATCCATGACATCAAAATTCCAATTTTTTTCCATTATTAAAATAAATAAATGCCATATATATATATATATTGATTTAAAAAATTCGGGCTATTACAATAGAATCCTCTTTTGAAATTTTTCGTCCCGAAAATTCGAGCGAAGTAGGGGTTCAGAACAACTCACGCAAAGAGTTCCGGGTAAGCGGTTTTCATCTCCGGCTCAAGTTCCCAAGTGGTCTCTTCATTTCCATGTCGTTCCCATACCACCTTGACGAACTGAATGGCGCGGTTCCGCAGCACCCTTTGTTCGCTTCCGATCACTCTGACCGACTTCTCCACATATGTCACATCGCTTTGTACATCAATGTCTTGAACATTCAACACATGAGAAGGATCGGGATTGTACTTCCTTAACATGGACACATGAAATACATCATGTAAAGATGATAATTGTGGAAGAAGCGCCAACTGATAAGCTAGTCTCCCCACCCTCTTCAGGATCGGAAACGGCCCCATAAATCTAGGCGACAGTTTACCCTTCTTCCCAAACCTCATGTGCCCCTTTCGTGGTGAGACTTTTAAGAATACCAAGTCTCCCACCTCAAACTCGAGGAATCTTCTCCTTTTGTCGGTATAACTCTTCTGGCGGCTCTGTGCAGTGAGTAGATGTTGCCGTATTAGCTTAATCTGTGTTGTAGTCTCCGACCCCAAATCCGGTCCAATCAATGCAGGCTCACCGGCCTCTGTCCGACACACTGGTGATCTACGCGGTCTACCATACAAGGCCTCAAATAGAGCCATCTGGAGGCTTGCCTGGTAACTGTTATTGTAAGAGAACTCCACCAGTGGCAAATGATCTTCCCATCTGCCCTTGAAGTCTAGCATGCATGCTCTCAGCATATCCTCCAGTGTCTGTATCGTCCTCTCTGACTGTCCATCAGTCTGTGGATGAAATGCTGTGCTAGTCAATATGTCGGTCCCCATAGCCGACTGCATGCCCTGCCATACTCTGCCGGTGAATCGGCCATCCCTGTCGGACACAATAGACCGGGGAATACCACGTAACCTGATGATCTCCCTGATGTATCGTCGACCCAAAGTCTCTGATGAATCTGTCATCTTGATGGGAAGGAAATATGCAGACCACTATGACCCATATCGCATCGGTGCCCTTTGATGACCTTGGCAACCCTGTTACAAAGTCCATGGATATGTGCTCCCATTTCCATTCTGGCACCGGTAAGGGTGCGAGTAAACCCGGTGGTTTCCGATGTTCTGCCTTAACCTGTTGACAAGTTAGACAACAAGGCACAAATGCTGCTACATCTTTCTTAAGTCCATTCCACCAATAGTGCCTCTTAAGATCATGATACATCTTGGTGCTGCCCGGGTGGATAGAGAGTTTGGTTTGGTGTGCTTCAATTAGTAACTCTCTTCTGCAATTCTTAAGCACATATGTCCTGCCTCGGAACATAAGACCCTGTCCTGGTCGTAGCTCCTACTCCTGTACAACCTCATCGGTAGACATCTTAGCCCAGATTTCCTCCACCTCTGGATCTGTCCGTTGCTCCCGTTCAATCTCGGAGACCATGTTGGATCGTATGATCAGATTATATATGGTCCCATGATTATTGAGGTAGAGTTTAAATTCTCTGATGGTATTCAGTATCTCCCATTCTGTCCTTATCAAGCTGGCTACTATCGCATGTGACATGCGGCTGAGGGCGTCCGCCACTTTGTTCGCCTTGCCAAGATGGTACCGAAGTACGAACTCATAATCCGCCAGATATTCCATCCATCTGCGCTGTCTCATGTTGCGTTCCTTCTGATCAAATAAGTATTTCAGACTCTTGTGATCGAGAATACCTCAAACTTTTCACCATAGAGGTAGTGTCCCCAGCTTTTGTGAGCGAAGACTACTGCTGCTAGTTCTAGATCATGTGTGGGATAATGGCGTTCATGAATTTTCAACTGTCTTGATCCGTACGCCACTGCACGATTACCTTGACTGAGTGTACACCCCAGTCCCTCACCGGAGGCATCACAGTACGGATCATAATAGAACTGGTCATAAGCCTCTCCTTTAGTTCCTCAAATCTCTGGTTGCATAGATTTGACCACTGTAATTTGACTCCTTTCTGAGTGAGTCGGGTAAGTGGAGGTGCAATCTTGGAAAAATCCATGATGAATTTCCGGTAGTAACCGGCCAATCCTAGAAAACTGCGGATCTCGATCACATTCGTCGGTGCTTTCCACTCCTTTACTGCCGCGACTTTAGCCGGGTCCACGACTATACCTTCCTCTGCTATAATGTGCCCCAAGAAGTTGACTTCAAATAGCCAAAATTCACACTTGCTGGCTTTGGCATATAATTGGTTCTTCCTCAAGGTGTTTAATACTATCCGTAGATGTTCGGCTTGTTCCTTCTGACTTTTGGAGTAGATCAGAATATCATCAATGAATACAATCACAAACCGATCCAAGTAAGGACGGAATATCCTGTTCATTAGGTCCATGAACACAGCTAGTACGTTTGTAAGTCCAAACGGCATGACCACATATTCATATAAGCCATACCGTGTCCTGAAAGCTGTCTTCTCTATGTCCTCCTCTCTAACCCTAATTTGATGGTATCCGGACATCAGATCAATCTTGGAGAAATGAGAGGAACCCCTAAGTTGATCAAATAGATCGTCAATCCAGGGTAGGGGATATTTATTCCTGACAGTCACCTGGTTCAACTTTCTATAATCAACACACATTCGAAGGGTACTGTCCTTCTTCTTCACAAACAATACTGGGGCTCCCCATGCGGATGTGCTGCTCCGAATAAAGCCCAGTCTGAGTAATTCATCAATCTGTTTTTTCAACTCGGTCATCTCAGCTGGTGCCATCCTATAATGGGGTAATGATACTAGAGCGGCGCCGAGGTATAACTTGATTTCAATGTCTATCTCCCTCTTGGGTGGCAAATTAGGGAGTTCTATTGGGAATACCTCGGCATAATCTGCTACTACCGCCGGAAGTTCAGTTATTGGTGCCCTATCTAATCTGAGGTTGTTCAAAGCAAGATGGTTCAATTCTTCTTGTGGCCTTCAAGGGATGCCCTGTCTGTCAGCATGTACCACGTACCGTTTTCCCTCGGGTGACCAAAATATCACCCTACGAAGGTGGGAATCAATATGGGCCTGATATGTAGTCAACCAGTCCATGCCAAATATAGCATCGTATTCGGCCATATCGATTACTAAATAGTTGAACTCAAATCTGAATCCCGCAAGTTTAGTGTTCAATGCGGTACATATGAGTCCTAATGATGTGTCTCCGACGGGGGATACAATGGTGAGTGATGTGGACAGGTTTTGTACTAATGTACCCATAGCAGATATGAATGCAGCAGATATAAATGAATGTGAAGCTCCATAGTCAAATAATGTAACAACATAGGAACTACCAACTACAGCCATACCTTGCATCACCGAACGATCCACTGCTACTAGAGTCGGTATGGTGAAAAGTCGTCCAGACCCTATAGGGTTTGGCGCCCGTCCCGCATGGTTGTATGTTCTTCCTCCTCGCGACTGAGTTGATCTAGCTGGAGGGCGGAAGGAACCCCTGGAGTTGGAGGGTCGGCTGACCTGTGGACAATCCCTCTTGAAGTGGCCCTGTTGGCCACACTGGTAACATGTGTTACCACCCCGGGAAACCTGTGTGACTGATGCTGATGGGGAGGGCTGATTGGGGCAAAAAACCCCCTGTAGATCCTATGGAGAGTGAGGGTCTGCTAGAATTCGGGCGAAACTTCTTGTTGGGTTGAAATGCACCCCGTCCACTTTGCCCTCGGTGGTTGTCAAGCCGCACTATTTCGTTCAACTCCCGCTCTGTTATGGTGGCCCTGCTGACCACCCCTGCCAGTGTAGGTTCCTTGAATATTGTTACCCTGGCTCTGATGTTTGGTCGAAGGCCCCGTTCAAACTTACGGGCCCTTCGGTACTCAGTATCCACCATGTAGAATGCATAGACGGACTGCTTAAGGAATTCTCTGTGGTATTCTGCTACTGTCATGCTGCCTTGTATCAATGAGAGGAAGGCTTGAGTCTGGCTCTCTCTTTCCTCCTCCGGAAAATATTGTTCTAGGAAGGTGGCTGAGAACCATTCCCATGTCATGATGGTCCTTTCCCCTTCTGGTACCAGTGCTTGTTGTTTTTCTACAACTTCCCACCAACTACTGGCATCCTCGATCAATTGAGACGTGGCCAGTAAGATCTTATCGGCAGGACTGGTAATTTGGAGCAGATTCAAGATCTGAGTGATCCTTTTTAACCAATGTTCCGCTCCGACAGCCTCTTCTTTTCCCCCGAAGTAGGGAGGGCGCTGCTGTTGAAAATCCTTGACCATCTTCCGTTTACTAGAGTCGCTGGCGGTCGCATTTCCGCTTCAGTGTTGTTGAAGAGCAGAAGCGACTGCCGCTTGAACTACGTCTCTTAGCTCGGAAGGTACACCTTGTATGTTTATACTATTCTATCCCTCGGCTGGATGAGGTGGTTGTGCCCCCTCTTGATGCGGTGGGTGTACTTCCTCTTGATGAGGTGGTGGCAACTCCTCTTCTACTCGTGGGTTTTTGCGAGTTCTTCTTTTTGGCAGCATTTCCTAAGTCATTGAAAACATTTAGCGACTTAGTTCCTTCATAATGTTGGTGTGTTCACATTTTGGGGAAAGAATTTTCCTACGGATCAAATATTTTCTTCAATTTGGGGGAAAATTATCAAATAACTATACTTAGTTTTCGGGGGTTTTTATGTATAGTAAAATGTAGCTTTGTTGGGGAAGTTGCCAAATAAGCACACTTGGTTTTCGTAAAACTCCCTAATTGTCATGCATTTCTTACCAATTTGGGGAAAATTTCCTAAGTATCAATGTTTGTTTCACTTGGTGAAATCGAGTAAATTTTCCTATGTTTGATAATTCCATCAATGTTATAATGATTGTACTTCCCTTGCCATCATTTCCTTACGTCAAATGTGGCTCTCAGATTGAACGTTTCAGTTTGAGTCAATCGAAGTAGATTAACCCGGCCCCCGTGCAGTGAACTCCGAAGAGTCGGTCAGTTGGGATTCTTATCCGTCAGTGAGACGTGAAACCGTCTTAATCATACTTCGAGAGATTCATTCTTCCGATTTCACTCTGATACTAAGTGTAACGCCTGCCCTTTTTTTTTTTAAAAAAAATAAAAGTGACAACGGGCGCGGACGTCACGACGCGAGTTAAGTCCGAGCTTCTAAAGCCCGGCCCTTAACTGGCCAACCCCACGCGTGCGCAGAGCGAAGTCCACGAGAATGGTTCACGCGTAGGAAGTAAGCTCGCGGAATATAATTACATGCGGAACATTATAATAGATACTATCCTACCAGTTTTAGAATAGAAGGGAATATACATCATTAAATTACTAAAAAAGCCCATAATCATAATGCCCAAATATGAAATCCAACCATAGTAAGAAATCCAAAATTATTACAATTCGACAAGCTAAGCTACTTAAATTACATTTCCGAAATAAAAACTTAAACAGAACTACGTAGCCGTTTTCCCAAGCTCCTAAGCTTGACTCCCGTCGCGTCCACCATTTCCTCCGTCCCCTGCATCATCAGCTATGGTAGAAGTAGGGCATTAGACAACGCGCCCAATAGGACTCCGAGTAGGGCTAGCACATGGATTAGTGATAACAAGCATACTGATAACAATATAATAAGGCCATATCATGAATGCCATGCCATGGGTGGCTATGTCATGTGTCCCACCCATCATCCATATCATCATAAAATGTCATATCCCCCTTGACGGCAAAACCTCGTCAAGGTGTCCCCATGTTTGCTTCTCGGCCGCCCCGACGGAGCATGGACTCCGGTTATAGCATGCCAAGCTATCCCCATGTTTGTTCTCGGTCGCCCCGACGGAGCATGGACTCCAGTTATAGCATATCAAGCTATCCCCATGTCTGTTCTCAGTCGCCCCGACAGAGCATGGACTCCTGTTATAGCATATCAAGCTATCCCCATGTCTGTTCTCGGTTGCCCCGACGGAGCATGGACTCCGGTTATAGCATATCAAGCTATCCCCATGTCTGTTCTCGGTCGCCCCGACGGAGCATGGACTCCGGTTCCTTTATTTTCCCGCCCATGCCATGCATGAGATGTAAGTGCATTATGCTATGTAAATCCATAGGATAGGAATATAATCCATAGCTTTTAAAATCCATGTTAAAATAAATCATATAATTACCCAAAATAAAATACGGAAACCATCACATACACATAATCCACGGCTTACAAAAAGGTAGGAATCCTACCGAATACCGATAACGTCCCTTTCCGTTTTCGTCCGATAATTCCGGTCACCGATCGCGTACCGTTTACGATGTCTTGATACCTTATTATACATTTTCCAAGTTAGTCTATATCTTATCCATGATTAAATCTCTAACTGATCATAAACCTAGGTTCATTAATGATCTTTAACCATGTTACAAGATTATCATAAATCAGCCCTTGACTTAACCTCTTTTTCCATTGATTAAAACACATACATAATTCAATCCATAACTAATCCATACACTTAGGTCCATTAATGACTTACCAATCATGTCGTAGGATCATTAAAATCAGTCCCTTTAATTTAACATAACCCCCATTTATCCTACCAGATTAACAACGACCCATGAAAATACTGAAAACTGTACACTTCAATTAAGTCGACTGAATTATGAGTTCAGTCGACTGAATCAGGATTTCAGTCGACTGAATCACAGATCAGTCGGCTAACTTTGAATCAGATTGTATGTTTGTTTTGCTAGTTCAGTTTCAGTCGACTGAAATACCCATTCAGTTGGCTGAAACATGGTTCGTACCCCTTTCAATCGACTGAATCACAGATTCAGTCGGCTGACTTTGTATCAGGCTATCTGTTTGTTCTGCCAGTTTATTTTCAGTCAACTAAATCTATGATTCCGTCGGCTGAACTACCAACCATCCATTTACATGTTTAATAAGCATCCCTTCAGTCGACTGAATCATATATTCCATCGGCTGAAACTTCCAGAACCCTTTTCTTCTCCGAAACGTTTGTGTTCAGTCGACTGAATCATCAGATTCAGTCGGCTAAAACTCCGAGAAACTCCTTCTATTATCTGCCACCATTAGTTCAGTCGACTGAATCACTTATTCAGTCGGCTCAAACTCCCAGAAACTCCTTCTATTATCTGCCACCATTATTTCAGTCGACTGAAACCCTTATTCAGTCGGCTAAAACTCCCAGAAACTCGTTTCTGATTCGTCCATTATCAATTCAGTCAACTGAATCTTTGATTCAGTCGACTGACTGTTTTGTCAATCTTCTCCATTGCATATTTTGTACACCCTTCCTTCATGGTTTCCTTAAAAAATTACATTTCCATGCTTAATAAATCTTAAATACATAATGTCCTTAATTTATTATTTTTCTTAATCTATCTCTCCTCTTTTCATCCATTTCTCATCTCATCAGTTGATGGATCTTGGATCTAAGGCCCACAACATTTGTGGCCATCATTCATTCTAAGAAATGGATTCCATTTTTAAACCATTAAAGACTTAATATCTTGTTTGGAGATACTTACTAATCCGTGGTTCTTCCGGTTGTCTCTTGCTCCTCTTGTTCCTTAGCCTTTCTCCTTCTTCTTTCTTCTTGATACTCGACCAATGGTGAGCTTGATCAAGGTAAGGTCACCAAGGTTGGGTTCGGCTAATGGTAGGGTTAGATTTTGAGGGAGAGAGAGAGAGAGAAAGAGGGGATGGAGAAAAATATCTCAAGCTTGGGTTCTCTTCTTTCCTTCTAAGTCTCTTTCTCTTCTTTTCTCTTTGGTGTTTTCTTTGGAAGAGAGGGGAGAACGGTTTTGGAAGAGATGGAGAGATGGAAGAGAGAGGAGAGAAATGAGATGGAAAAGCATCTCCCATGTAATCTTGGTCTTGACTCCATCGACCAAGCAATCATGAAGGGGGGTATGGCTTTGCATGCCCCAAATCGTAGGGCCATTGTCCCCTTAGTGGGGGTAGTTGGAATGAGGTGGAACCACCACCCATTCCAACGAATTTGGTGAGTCAAATAAGATGGAAATCATCTTGACTCACCCCTTTTCCTATGTGACTCACTCCCCTCTTGGCTCACTTAATTATTTAATTTGTTACTTAACTTAGCCCCTTTAATTTTATAATTTAATTTCTATTTATTTCCCTTCAATTCTTTCATGAATCCACCCATGGTTGACCAAGTCAACCATGGTGGCCGGCCCCACCAATTCCTTAGCCAACCCGCCACCTCACTTGATGAGGTGGAGGTGGGTCCCACTTGGTTATGCTAGCTTAATCATCTCATCATTACCTTAGGGGGTTTAATTCCAATCAACTGGGTCACCATTGGGCCCATGGCCCAATTAAATTATTTTCTACCATTTACCCTAGAGTTTGAATCAATTTTGATCCATTGGGTCCCACATGGTTATCGGGCCCACTTTGACCATTATTGACCTTTCAAATGGGTCCCATCCAATCCATGGTCCATTGGACCATACTTGGGCCTTTGTCCAAATTTTGATCCATTTAATATCCATGACATCAAAATTCCAATTTTTTCCATTATTGAAATAAATAAAGGCCATATATATATTGATTTAAAAAATTCGGGCTATTACAAAGAAGAAGGACGGTACACTCCGTATGTGTGTGGATTACCGAAAACTAAACCAGCTGATAGTCAGAAACAAGTATCCTCTACCTAGGATCGATGATTTATTTGATCAACTTAGAGGTTCCAACCACTTCTCTAAGATTGATTTGATGTCCGGATACCACTAAATCCAGGTTAGGGAGGAAGACATAGAGAAGACAGCCTTCAGAACTTGGTATGGACTATATGAGTTTGTAGTCATGCAGTTTGGACTCACCAATGCACCAGCTGTGTTCATGGATCTAATGAACAGGATTTTCCGTCCTTACTTGGACCAATTTGTCATTGTATTTATTGATGACATTTTGATTTATTCCAAAACTCAAGAAGAACATGCTGAGCACCTGAGGATAGTTCTGGATACTTTGAGGAAGAACAGGTTATATGCCGAAGCCAGCAAGTGTGAATTCTGGCTACCCAAGGTTAACTTCTTGAGACATGTTATATCAGCAGAAGGTATAGCCGTGGATCCGGCTAAAGTGGCGGCAGTGAGAGAATGGAAAGCGCCAAAGAATGTAACTGAGATCCGTAGCTTCTTGGGATTGGCTGGTTACTACAGGAAGTTTATCATGGATTTCTCCAAGATAGCATCTCCACTTACCCGACTCACTCAGAAAGGAGTCAAATTTGAGTGGTCAGATGTGTGCAACCGGAAATTTGAGGATCTGAAAGATGGACTTACAACGGCAACTATTTTGATTTTTCCAGAAAGAGGCAAGGGTTATGAGGTACAATTCGACGCTTCAGAAGAGAGACTTGGGTGTGTCCTCAGTCAAACTTATCGGGTGGTGGCTTATGGTTCAAGGCAATTGAAAATGGTTCACACGTGTAACGCCCCGCCCTTTCCGTGAATTTCAGAGTCTAATTTTTTTTTTTTTTTTTTATAAACAACGGAAGAGAGCGGGCGGCGTCACGACGCGAGTTAAGTTCAGACTACCCAAGTCTGAACCTTAACTGGCCACCCATGTGTACATGGAATAGACCATGATAGTGATTCACACATGGAACTAACATCAACATGCGGAATAAAAAGACGAGATAGCAAGTAATAGTCTTAAATAGTAAATAACATAGATCAACCATCCACAAGTTATTATCCTAAACAAACCACCGCAAATAACGAATTATTACATGTCCAACAATAGTATTCAAATGACAGTAATAAAACGTAATCCAAATCCATTATTAAAGCACTTAGGCTCAGCTCCCCTCTTGGTCAATGACCTTTCCTTTCCCCTTGCTTGTACCTGCAATCTCCTCTGAGGATAGAATTAGGGCGTTAGATCAACGCGCCCAGTAGGTTCCCGAATCAGGGCTACCACATGTTAGCATATAAAACATGCATATACATATCATAATACATGATCATCAAAACAGGTAAAACAATGCTATGAAATATGCACATGCAATGAGCATCCCCCATCATGTACTTTCATAGCCATCACTTGACGTGCCTTGCACCGACAAGGTAAATTACAACACATCTTCATCTCTTCTATAAGCGATGTACATGTAATGAGCAACCCCCATCATGTACCATCGTATCCATCACTTGACGTGCCTTGCACCGACAAGGCAAATTACAACAACATTCATCTCTTCTATACAATATGTACATGCAATGGGCAACCCCCATCATGTACAATCGTAGCCATCACTGTAGAACTTCATTCATTATCCCATGACTATGCATGAGATGCCAATGCCTGTATGCCATTTGTTAATGCATAATATATCATTTGAAACACATATATTAAAACAAGAGTATCATAAGAAATACTGGGTAAAACCGTGGTTACAAGTAGGTAGGAAACCTACTTAAGAATCCCTTCAGTAACTGATCTTTCTTTCGCGCCACCCGGTCACGACTAGCACGTCGTTCGACTTCCGGTACCTTATCCATATACCAAACAGCAAGACATAACATCATTTACTTATTCAATCACATCTACGACCCATCCGCATCATGTGGGGTTCGACCATGCCCTTGGCCGAACATCACCAACTTAGGACTTAACTTCCTACTTTATTTAATCAACTCTTAAGCACTTAACTCTTTTAAAAATGACATGGTTCAGCCCTATGTTGGCCAACCAATAATCAGCAAGTTAAACTTCCATAACCCACATCAAACACCGTATTTTATATGGTTTAAAACTCACCAACTTCATCAAAACTAACATGGGGTTCACTTGATCTGGTTGATCCCTCTACTTCTCATGATTATACATGATTTAATCATGTTAACACAACCATGAATTACACATGGTTCAGCCACATAACCAGCCACCGAAACAGCAATTTAACTTCACCAAAACACATCACTTACTTACATGGGGTTCGGCCATCCAATGTGGCCGAACTCAATATCCATATCTTGGTCTTTTAACCATGCTTTAGGCATTATTTAAATATGCAATATCAGTATTATATTGCTGCCTTTAAACCTCTTAGAAACCATCTAATTAAATTCATTCACAACAGTCCATAAAGTCCATGGTTTCCATGTTTCAAACACCTTAAAACCAACCATCATTTGCATGGGGTTCGGCCCTCCATGATGGCCGAACCCAATGCTATGTTTGCTGTTTTTGAACCTCATATAAACATGCATAAACAGTATATTAATATCAAGTTTTAACTCTCAAAAAAAGTCATCCAAAACAGTCCATAAAAAGTCTATGGTTTACATGTTTTTCCAACATGAAACCAACATTCTTTTACATGGGGTTCGGCCCTCTATGTTGGCCGAACCCAATGGTTATGTTTGCTGTTTTTAAACTTCAATCATCATGTAATTAACAGCGTATTAACATCAGGTTTTAACTTTAAAAGAAACCATCCAAAAACCAACATGATATCATGGGATTCGGCCATCCAAGATGGCCGATCCCCATGGTCCATCTTCTCCAATTTTACTCCACTAATTAGACCACATATCTTCAGCCTTTTCTAATATCCAAACCCATGTTTTAACCCTCTTTAAGCATGTATTTTAAATCTTAATAAAATATGTAAAAACAGTCCCCAAATGGATGGTTTTAAATTTCAAAAACCATAACCATTAACCAACTCTTTTCATGGGGTTTGGCCACCCAAAGTGGCCAAACCCAATGGTTCATTTCATTTCTTTTGACACCTTCTTCCATGGTTTAGACTCTTGTCAAATTCGACCATGGTATGACATGCAAATCCATGTTTTCAATCTTTCCAAAGCATGTATCTTAGACCTCTAAAATCGGTCCTATTCTTGCATGGTTTAATCCTTACAAAACCATCAACACTAACCATAAAATTTCATGGGGTTCGGCCATCCAAAGTGGCCGAACCCTATGTCCATGTTTTCCATCTAATTGAGCATAAAGGAATCATATTTTAACCCTTTGATAGATTTGACCATCACATGGCCAAATCATGTCTTATTTTACCCATTTTATTAACCATAAATCAATGGGAAAAACTTACCACTTTCCTTTGCCTTTTGCTCTTGACTTTTAATCCTTGTTTCCTTAACTCCTTGCTGATTGTATGCTTGAATATTTGGTACCAAAAGCCTCTGCTGTTCCAGCCAAGAACACCAGTTGAAGAGAGGGTGAAAGAGATGGGAAAAATTGGGTTTCCTTTGACAAAAACGGCCAACCATGGGTGTTTATTGTTCTTTTGTAGTTCAGCCCCAAAAACCTCTCAATTCCTCATAATTTCTTGCTCAAAACGGTGGGCATTGGGTGCCATCCAAGGCACCCCTTGGCAGCTACCAATGCAGCCATTCAAATCCCCAAGCATCTCATCCAATTTCCATGTATTCTCATTTAAAACCCATCATGAAAATCACCAAAACAAGTCCCCAACGTGTGGGACTTGTTTTGGTTGGTTTAAGACCAGCCAATCTCTTCAAATTCCCTCTCAACTCACTGATTTTACAGCCCCTTGAATTTCCATTTTGACTCACCCAACTCAAGGTATTTTTATTCCAACCCAACTCATCACATTTAATGCATTTCATTTAATGCATATGAGTTAACTCACCTTTTGATTTAATTCCAACTCACCTCCATCCCACTCAACTGATTTGAATCGTGTTTGAGCTCCCTTGAGGGTTCACACGGTCAACAATAGTCAACTCGACCCGTTGGGTCCACTTTTAGCTCCTTGACCCGTTTTGACAACATGACCCATTTATGGTATTTTGGTCATTTCTAATTGGTTTTTACATATGGATCAAGCCTACCCATTTTTCCTCCACTTGATTTCCAATCAAATAGGCTTAACCCTTTTTAATTTCAAATCACAAAACGGTCAAATAACCCAGCAAGACCCGATGGGCCCCATTTGGGCCCTTTGACCCATTTAGCCATTTTTGACCCAAATGATGAAAATTACCCAACCAATAAAACTTAACATTCATAATGTGCTCATATGATTTTATTTTGAGCAATGGGCCCCACTATTTCCTTACTTAACATCACAAAATAATTAATTTAACAACTCAGGGGCATTTTGGTAATTTTCCACTTCATTGAGAAATTGGGGTATTACAACACGTACTCAAGTTAACATGAGGAATAAAACATATATGCAGAAATAATAATAGAATAACAATTCTATTCCATTTTAGATAGTAAGGACATCCATCACTTAATAATAATTACCTTAAGTTAAATATCCAATATTAGCCATCCAAACCATAGCAAATATATCTACGTTATTACAATCCCGAATGCTAGCTATTCAAATATATAGTCCATGAATAACTTAAACAAAATATAACTTAATCATCCAAGCTCCTAAGCTTGGCTCTGATCTTGTTCCTTGTTCCATTCTTTCCCTGTGTCATCAACTAGGGTAGAAGTAGGGCGTTAGACAACGCGCCCAGTAGGTATTCCAATTAGGGTCAAACACATGGGTTAGTACCAAAAATCCAGATATAATATATCATACCATACTTGTAAAGCATCGTATCCAAAACAATGTATGATAATAGAGATCCAATCATACAGATAAAAACCAGAAACCTTGCATGATAATAAAGATCATAATCATACCGATTCAATGCCATGCCATGCTATCATATGCAATGAGTCCCACCCATCACAAACACATGGTATCCTCTTGATGGAAACTCCTCATCAAGGTATCCCCACAGTGGTCTTACGGACGCCCCGTTGGAGTGTGGCCTCCGGTTACCTCTTGATGCGATAATGTACATCAAGGTATCCCCATAGTGGTCTTACGGACGCCCCGTCGGAGTGTGGCCTCCGGTTACCTCATGATGGGATAAGGCACATCAAGGTATCCCCAGTGTGGCCTCCGGTTACATATCATCCTTCCCATGCCATGCATGAGATGCAAATGTCCACATGCTATGCAATTATACAAATCATAGCATTTAAAATCTCATCTTTGAAACATATCATTTATACAAAATAACTCATCCAAAATATGAATTAAAATCATCATACATATTCCATGGTATCAATAATGTAGGAAACCTACCATGATCAACTATTATGTCCATTGCGTTTTTGTCCGAAACCGCTCACCGATCGCGTCTAGCAGATCGTACACCGCTTGCGAGACCTCATTATCTTATTACATATAAATTAGTCAAACCAATGACCCCTTTGATTTCCAACCATGTTTAAGTCCATAAACATAACTTAGTGGGGTTCGGCCATACAACATGGCCGAACCTCACTCACTTGATTTTGGTCTCTCTTTTGATTTAACCAACCACATCCAAGTACATCATTTTAAAAACCCTAAGTCCACCAAATACACCTTAGTGGGGTTTAGCTATACAACATGGCCGAACCTCACTCACATGGGTTTGGTTCTCTTTTTGATCTTTGATCATTCTAACCATTGTGGGTCCAAGATCATTCCATCTTTAATTCATTAAACCTAACAAATATAAGTTAATCATTTAACCTTAATAACAACATAAGTCCATAAACACATTCCCCATGGGGTTCGGCCATACACCTTGGACGAACCCATGGTCCATCATTTTCACCCATATTTACCTCTTTGCCATTAATCTTTCCATGGCTACTCACTTAGCTTACATATGCATAACTTAAGTCCCAACATCATTCCATTAATTTTACATTAACCAATCATACATGAGTTAATCATTCACTTAGGCCATTTATGCAAATCTATATCCAAGAACATAATCCATGGGGTTCGGCCATGGTCCTTCACCATTTGGCCATTCTTTCCTTCTATAGGTAATCACCTAATTCACTTACCCATACTTAGATCCATACGTGATCCATAACCAATCATAGATCCATAAATGAATCCTCCATTTCCTAGCTTAATCATTAATTTATTTAAACAATTATAAATCTCCACATGACCCATTAAAATGGTTCATGGGGTTCGGCCATGCATGATGTCATTTTCTTTTCCATCTTCCCCTTTACGTCATTCACAATCTTAGGTTCATAAACAAGTCCCTCCATAGGGGTTTAACCATACACTTAGGTTTCTCATTTTAAAACATCACTTCCATATTTAAAAACCTATTAAGATGACCACATTTCTCCATCATCTTCATGGTCTAGATACATGTAAACACCTCAATATTTCTCCATGGGGTTCGGCCATACAACATGGCCGAACCCATGGTCCATGGTTCTCCACCCTTTTACATCATTTAGACCCATTTACCACCATTAACATTTACCAACGTCCATCCATCATTCTCATCTTTAAAACCCTTTAAACATCAACAATATACCTCCATGTAAAACCTTTTAAAATCATTATTAACCTTCCATGGGGTTCGGCCATACAACCTGGCCGAACCCTATGGTTCAATACATCATAACTTCATGACTGATCCTTTTAAAAACCTATTAAGATCATTAACCAACTTCCGTGGTTTTCATCCTTCAAAAACCATAAAATTACTAACATACTTCCATTTTAAAACCATTTAATATCCTTAACCCTTTCCATGGTTTAACCACCTTTAAAACCATTTAAACCAATGATTTTCTTCCATGGGGTTCGGCCATACAACATGGCCGAACCCTATGGTTCATCATTCCCATTTAAAAATCATGTATCCAAGATTATAATCCTTTGATGGGGTTCGGCCATACATCATGGCCGGACCTCATCTAACCTTCTTTTGTCTTTAATGGTCCATGCATATCAATTTTGGCAATGCAAGGCCAGCCCATGATCTTTGATCATAATACTTAAAAAGATCTCATGGAGTACTTATTGATTCCGCGACTCCTCCGGTTTCTTTCACTGATTCTTGTTCTTCCAATCTTCTCCCTCCTTAGCCTCCTCTTCCTCCTTGATCCTTGGCCGAGAGTGCTTGAGAGGCCTTGAATGAAAATCCAAAGAGAGGGTTCGGCCAAAGGGTGTAGGTTTGAGAGAGAGAGAGAGCTTGAGATCAAAAACTATTCTAAGTCTTTGTCTTTGAGAGAATCAGCCTTGAGTGAGAGGGAAAGAATGAGATAAAATTCTCTAAATGTTCTTGCCTTGAGAATGATTCGGCCAAGAGAGGGAGAGGGAGAGAGTGAAATGAAACTCCACTATTTTCTTGGTTAATCAAATTCAGCCAAGGGTGGTGTCCTTTGGTGACACCCCTTGTAACTCCCATTCCCATTTACCTCCCTCCTTAATACTCCACTTGGGGGTTTCATCCATGAGATGAAACTCCCCAGGCTCCAACGGTGTGCAATGGTATGCATTTGTGTATCCTTGTGTAACCTTCACAAACCCGCCACCTCTCCATTAATGACCCATGTGGGGGTTTCATCCATGAGATGAAACTCCCATTCCAACGTGTATGCCTTGGTTTGATTTTGAAGAAACAACAACAACACCTTCATCTTCTCACTTCACTCACTCTTTAATTCAACTCATCACTTTAATTTAACTCACTTGAAATCAACTCTATCCCTTGATTCCATTTCCAATTTAATTTAGCCCCACTTCATTTAAACTTGAACTCACTTGGTGGTCAACCAAGGCAACCACGACCCATTGGGTCCCAATTGGGCATTTTGACCCAATGAACAAATTTTGACCCAATTAACCATCTTGACCCAATTGAATTGTAACGCCCGCCCTCTCCGAGAAATCAGAGTCTAATTTTTTCTTTAAATAATAATATAATAACACCGGAAGAGAGCGGGCGGCGTCACGACGCGAGCTAAGTTCGGACTTCCTAACTCCGACCCTTAACTGGTCACCCATGTGTGCATGGACTAAACCCACGATAACAAACCACATGGAACTAAACAATGTCATGCGGAATAAACTAGACTAACTGCGGAATTAGATTGAATAGATAGCAAGTACAAGTCATTCTTTTCAGATTACTTAAACCAAATTAAGATTCATCAAGGCATTCTCAAACCATAGCAAATATCTACATTATTACATGTCCATTAAAATGTATTCAAATAACAGCAATTATAAATCCAATCCAGCACTCAAGCATTTATGCTTGGCTCCCCTCCTGGTCATCAACCTTCTCTTTCCCCTTCCTTGTTCCTACATTCTCCTCTGAGGATAGAATTAGGGCGTTAGATCAACGCGCCCAGTAGGATTTCTGATCAAGGCTACCACATGGTTAGATTATAAATCATGTATATATCAAATGTATGATTATCAAAATCATATAAAACCATGCTATGCATGTATGCAAATGTAATAAGCCCCACCCCATCACACATACATATAGCCATCACTTGACGTGTCTTATATCAACATATTAATCCTCCTGGCGGGACTCTCACCGCCTAAGGAGGCCCCACAGTTGCATCACGGGCATTCCGACGGAGTGTGGGCTTCGGTGTCCATAACCGACAGATAATCCTCCTGGCAGGACCCTCATCGCCTAAGAGGCCCCACAGTTGCATCACGGGCATACCGACAGAGTGTGGGCTCCAGTTTCCACAATCATCATCCCATGTCCATGCATGAGATGCCAATGTATATATAAAAGATGTAAATAATATCCATCATTCAAAACCAATAAAATAAACATGAGTCTCGTAAAAACCAAGATAAAACTGTGGTTACAAGTAGGTAGGAAACCTACTGAAGATTCACTTCAGTGTTCGATCTTTCTTAATTGTCACCCGTTCACGACTCGTATGCCGTTCACGCAAGTCTTGATACCTTATTTACATAGCAGCAAATCAAACATTCGTCCATGTAATTCCAACTTGGTCTAAGTCCCAAAAATGCACTATGTGAGGTTCGGCCATACCCCATGGCCGAACCTCACCTATTTACAATTTGGTCTCTCTTTTATTTAATCCTTATTAAACATCATATACCACAAAATACCTTGGTAGGGTTCGGCCATACAACATGGCCGAACCATACCACTTTGGTTTGGGTCCATACATCCAATCCCATGATCATTCCATCTTTGATCATTTCATCCATAATTACCATTATGCCATTGAGACTAACCTTTTCCCTAAACATCAATAACCATAACTAAACCACCTTGGTGGGGTTTGGCCATACACATGGCCGAGCCTCACCATCTTTATTTGATCCTTTAAATCATTCTTTCACACATCTTTAATCACATAATTAGCTACACACTAAGGCCACCAATGACCATTAGTGGGGTTCGGCCATACTACATGGTCGAACCTCACCAATCTGATTTTTGTCCCCACTTTCCATCTTATATCATGGTTGATCAACTTAATATTAAATCCA
Source organism: Chimonanthus salicifolius (assembly GCA_013350335.1). NCBI lineage: Eukaryota > Viridiplantae > Streptophyta > Magnoliopsida > Laurales > Calycanthaceae > Chimonanthus > Chimonanthus salicifolius. Next base: position 60,829,529 of record CM023540.1, read on the forward strand.
TAACTAAGCCTAGGTAATTCTTAAATCAAAAGCATAAAGCAAATCATAGTTTTCCAATATGATTTAATCCAATCATACCATCCAAAAATAGTCCATGTATGGCCGAACCCAATGGTTCTCTTGATTCAATTAGTCCATCATCTATCCATGATTTAAATCAGCAACTTAACCATAACATTAACATGGTTCAGCCATATATTGGCCGACCAAAAACAGTAAATTTATCTTCATTTAAATCACATAAGAACCCCATGGTAATGTATGGTTTTTATTTCTCAAAACCATCATCATTCATCAAATTCTTTCATGGGGTTCGGCCATCAATGGTGGCCGAACCCAATGCTCTAAGTTTCCATCCTTTTCAACCTCATCATCATATTTCAAACCATTGATAAATTCAGCATAACATGATCTAATCAAAACACGTAAATACTTCCACCACCGGTATGGTTTATGGACTTCACAACCATAGCCTAACCAAATGAATTTCATGGGGTTCGGCCAATCAAATTGGCCGAACCCAATGATACATTTTGCATCACTTTTATGAAACACCAACCAAGGTCTAACTCTTGATAGGTTCGGCCAACCCATGGCCCAATCATGTTTCATTTACCCCATTTTATTAAACAAAACCCATGGAAATACTTACCAAATTTTCCAAGCTTTTCCTCTTGCCTTTGCTCTTTACTTCCTATCTTTCTTAGCCTCCCTTCCTTTGCTGGTTTATGCTTGATCAATTGGTGAAAACACCACTGCTGATTCTGTGACAACCCGCCCTTTTCACTCTAAAATTTCAGAGTTTATTTTTTTTTTAATAATAATCAATAAGTGATCGAGGCGGAATGTCACGACGCGAGTTAAGTTCGGATCTCTAAATCCGACCCTTAACTGGCCAAGCCCATGTGCGTATGAACTAAGTCCATAAAACTGATCCGCACATGGTACATAATTACCTAGCGGAATTAACTTAGTCTAGATCTAACTGAGGTTATAATAGAACCTATGATTAATCCAATTTCCATTTTTAGATAGCAAAGTACCTTATTTATTCTCCAAAATCACTAACCGATCTTAACTAATCGTTTAATCCAAACATCCAACATAAAAACAAACCATAGCATCTAATTAACTACATTATTACATGCCAACATCTAATTTAACAAATTACATTGTTCCAAATAAATCAACTACCAAATCCATAAATAATCCATTCATAGTCCATTGCAATCATTCAAATCGCCCAAGTTTTCGTACTTGGTCCTCTTCTCCAACCACGTTCTTTCCTTTCCCTGCATCATCCACTAAAGATATAGATAGGGCGTTAGATCAACACGCCCAGTAGTGTTTCCGAATAGGGCTACCACATGGTTAGTCAAAAACATGCAAATAGGATAATAGTTATACATGTGTGACAAATTCTATAAAAATATGCTATGTATGAAATGAACATGTAATGAGTCCCACCCATCACCATTCAACATAGCCATCACTTGACGGGATTCTCATCGTCAAGGTAACCCACAGTGGTCTTTCGGACGCCCCGACGGAGTGTGGCCTCCGGATTCCTCCTGATGGGATTCTCATCATCAGGGTACCCCACAATGGTCTTTCGGACGCCCCGACGGAGTGTGGCCTCCGGTTACTTCCCCATCATCCCATGCTATGCATGAGATGTCTATGCAAACATGCCATTTGTAAATATAACATTTGTTTCAAATAACTTATTCAAATAAACATAAAACAGCGAATAAGTTGTGTGGTTACAACAAGGTAGGAAACCTACAATAGTTTACTTTGTTCGATCCTTCCTTTGGACCGTCTTCCGATCACGGCTCGCTCACCGTTCTAAAAATCCGAATACCCTATGTACATGGCAGCCAGTTAATCATTTATCCACCTAATTTCCAGCAAAGCTTAATGTTCCAAGAATCACCTAGTGGGGTTCGGCCAAAGCCATAGCCGAACCTCATCCATTAAAACATTGGTCATTCATTTATTTAATTAAAACCTATCTAATTACCCAAACTTCTAAACGAACCTTAGTAGGGCTCGGCCATACATTATGGCTGAACCTTACCACTTTGGTTTTAGCCCATTTATCCCATCATATGATCATTTTATTTTTGATCATTTCAGCCATAATTACGATTGTGCCATTGAGACCAACCTTTGCTTTAAATTAACTAACTTTCATCACCAAACATAAAACCATCTTTAGTGGGGTTCAGCCATACACATGGCTGAACCTCATCACCTAATTTGATCCTTCTTAACCCTTCCATATCTTCATATAATCAACAATTATGTCCCACAATCACCATTAGTGGGGTTCGGCCATACACATGGCCGAACCTCACCAATGTGATTTTATACTCAATTTCCATCATTCATATTGGCCGATTACTTACCCATACTAACTCCATAAACAACATATAATATTCTTAAATTAAAGCATATAAATAATAACTAATGTTCATCATAAACTTAACCCAATTATTCCACAAAACAGTCCATGGATTTTCATGGTTTCCATGGTTTCCATGGGGTTCTCAACATGAAAACCCACACCGTTTTACATGGGGTTCGGCCCTCTATCATGGCTGAACCCAATGATTACGTTTACTGTTTTTAAACCTCAATTAACCAGATAATAACTGTATATCTAAATCAGGTTTTTAACCTTCAAAACAATCCTCCAAAATTAGCCCAATTTCATAAAATTCGGCCATCCAAAATGGCCGATCCAAATGATCCATTTCATCAGTTTTGAACCACTGTTTTAAACCATGCTAACTTCAGTCCTTTGTCATACAGATCCATGCTTTTAACCCTTTCCAAAACATGTATTTGAATCTTAAATAATAACCCAAAACAGTCCACATACTTCATGGTTTATATGTTTCAAATACATCAAAACCATTCCATTATTTGCATGGGGTTCGGCCCTCCATGGTGGCCGAACCCTATGACCTTTGTTTTGAACTTCTTAATCATTCATCTTTGTTCAAAATAAACTTCCTTATTTATGTTTTAACTTTTTTAAAACACATACTTAAAATCATCTAAAAACAGTCCCAAATTTGTATGGTTTTAATTTCCAAAAACCATCTAAATAAATTCATTATTTCCATAGGGTTTGGCCATCCAATGGGCCGAACCCTATGGTCCATCTTTTTATCTCATTCATGTACTTCCAACCACTATTTAACCCTTGTTAGATTCAGCCATCCAATAGCCGGATCATATTTCTTAATTAAACAACATAGTTTATCGAACACCTACCGTTTCCGCGACTCCTCCACTTGATCTTTACTCCCGCTTGTTCCTTCCCTTTTTGCTGAACTTGTCTTGATGAAAAGGAATCAAGCCAAGGACTGATTAACAACCAGCTACTGCTCTTAGTTTTTGGGAAAACAGAGAACGGCCAAGAGAAAGGGAGAGAGAGAAATGGGCACCCTTTGTTTAATCAAAAACCAGCCCAAGTTTAACCTTGTGTAACTCTCATTGCCTTTACCCTAATCTTTATGTTACTTGGGGGTTTCATCATGAGATGAAACCTCCCCATGTTTCCAACGTCCCTTGTAAATTGGACTTGTGTAACCCCCCCTTTTCTTAGGTTCTCACATGGGAGTTTCACTTTGAAATGTAACCCCCATGTGTTACACCGTCCCTTGTTGTTGTCTCTCAATTTTTGGCTTATGTAACAGCCACTTCTCTTAAGTGTAACTCCACCCACAGCAGCTCCAATCAACCCCATTTGGCCCTCATTAACGTCCCATGTGGGAGTTCTATCATTGGAATAAAAACTCCCCACTTCCAAGTGTGAAAACACTTTGATACTCCCATTGATTTATTACATAATTTGAATTAAAAATGCTGTAATCTTTTAGGTATTACTCCTCCAATCAGTTACCCATTTGTTCTCCAACCTTGGAGTTACATGCATGAACCATCAATCTAAGTATTGCTGTCTTTTGCAGATCCAAACAATGCTCTCTAACATTTCCAACGTGTAAAACACTTTGCATTTGCAATCACACTCCCACCTCCAACATCTTCCATGTATATCTTTGTAATTATTTGCATCCTCCTTCATTCATGCATTTGTAACTCTCAAAGCCATCATTCTCATATCTCCATGGTAGCCGTTACATGCATGAAATTGCTCATGCATGCAGCCAACGTCCCTAGCAACCCTTGTGACTTCAAGAAGTAACTCCCATTCAAAATGTAACTCCCATTTTATTCATCACTTAAATGGGGGTTACATGCATGGTAATGTCTCCCCATGCACCAACGTTTTTCCTTGCTCAAACTTGGAATTTAAAACACTTCCCCTCTCATTCACACACTTCACAATTAAAATACATATTCATCCAACTCATTTATTCAACTCACCCAACCTAAGTCATTCATTTAATTTAACTTAACTAATAAATTCAACTCAACTTAACCAACCATTCATTTCAACTCAAACCAAACTCAAGTAATTAATAAACTTAAATTAACTAAGCTTGAACTCAATCCATGGTTAACCATGCCATTCACGACCCATTGGGTCACATCTAGCCATTTTGACCCATTTATCAAAATTTGACCCAAATATGGTTCTTGACCCGTTTAAATCCATCTTATCCATTTATTTGTTTTATAATCAAACTACCCTCCTTTGGGTCTTCATTGAGCCCTTGACCCATTTAAATTCAAATAAATTTTATCACAATGGCAATTCCGTAAATATGAATATTTTCATATAAAATGATAACTTTGAAATTCCAGGGTGTTACAATACAATACTCTTTTTATAATTTTCGTCCCGAAAATCGAACGAAGTAGGATTTCAAAGTAAATCATACAAACAATTCAGGGTGAGACGTTCTCATCTCCGATTCCAATTCCCAAGTGGCTTCCTCAACACCATGTCGATCCCATACCACCTTGACGAACTGAATCGCTCGATTACGCAACACCCTTTGCTCACTCTCCAATATTCCGACCGGCTTCTCGACATAAGTGACGTCGCTTTGCACATCTATATCTTGTACATTCAAAACATGAGACGGATCAGGATTGTACTTCCTCAGCATCGACACATGGAATACATCATGTAGAGACGCCAATTGCGAAGGAAGTGCCAACTGATAGGCTACATCTCCCATCCTTCTGATAATTGAGAAGGGTCCCACATATCTTGGCGACAATTTTCCTTTCTTCCCAAATCTCATGTGCCCTTTTCGTGGCGAGACCTTCAAGAATACCATGTCTCCCACTTCAAATTCGAGAAACCTCCTCCTTTTATCCGCATAGCTCTTTTGCCGACTCTGTGCGGTCATCAAATGTTGTCGTATCAACTGGATCTGTGCAGTAGTTTCTGCAACCAACTCAGGTCCTATCAGTGCAGGTTCGCCGACCTCGGTCCAGCACACTGGTGACCTGCATGGTCTACCATACAAAGCTTCGAATGGTGCCATCTGGAGGCTTGCCTGGTAGCTATTGTTATAAGAAAATTCCACCAATGGCAAATGATCCTCCCATCCACCTTTGAAGTCTAGCATGCACGCCCTCAACATGTCCTCCAACGTTTGTATTTTTCTTTCCGATTGTCCATCGGTCTGTGGATGGAATGCTGTGCTAATAAGTAGATCGGTTCCCATGGCCGACTGCATGCTCTGCCATACCCTGCCGGTAAATCGGCCATCTCTATCAGACACTATAGTCTGTGGAATACCATGTAATCTGATGATATCTTTGATATATCTCCGACCCAATGTCTCTGATGAATCCGTCATCTTGATAGGAATAAAATACGCGGACTTGGTCAATCAGTCTACCACAACCCATATAGCGTCATTGCCCTTTGAGGACCTCGGCAACCCCGTCACAAAGTCCATGGAAATGTGCTCCCATTTCCATTCCGGCACTGCTAAGGGTTTGAGTAACCCTGGTGGCTTCTGATGTTCTGTCTTAACCTGCTGGCAAGTTAAACAATGAGCCACGAACTCTGCAACATCCTTCTTGAGTCCATGCCACCAATAATGTCTTTTTAAATCATGATACATCTTTGTGCTACCCGGATGAATGGACAACTTGCTCTGATGTGCCTCTATCAATAATTCTTTTCTGCAGCTTCTTGGCACATAAATTCTACCCCGGAACATAAGACCCTGTCCTGGTCGTAATTCCCAATCCGGTACAACCTCGCCATTAGACATCTTGGCCCATGTCTCTGCCATTTCCGGATCTGTTCGTTGCTCCTGTTCAATCTTTGTAACCATGTTGGATCGTATGATCAAATTGTACATACTCCCATGGTTTGTGATGTATAGATTAAACTCACGAATGGAATTCAACATCTCCCATTCAGTCCTGATCAAACATGCCACTGATGCATGAGACATGCGGCTGAGAGCATCCGCCACTTTGTTGGCCTTTCCCGGATGATATTGGAGCGCAAATTCATAGTCCGCCAGATATTCCATCCATCTGCGCTGCCTCAGGTTGAGCTCTTTCTGATCAAATAAATACTTCAAGCTCTTGTGATTTGAAAATACTTCAAACTTCTCCCCATATAGATAGTGTCTCCAGCTTTTGAGAGCGAAGACCACCGCAGCTAATTCCAGATCATGTGTGGGGTAGAGGCGTTCATGTATCTTTAGTTGTCTTGAACCATATGCCACCACCCGATTACGTTGCATGAGTGAACATCCCAGTCCCTCTCCTGATGCATCACATTGTACTTCATAACCTTTGCCCCTTTCCGGCAAAACTAGAATAGGAGCAGTTGTAAGTCTCTCTTTCAGCTCCTCAAATCTCTGATTGCACAGCTCTGACCATTCATATTTGACTCCTTTCTGCGTGAGTCGAGTCAATGGGGATGCAATTTTGGAGAAGTCCATGATAAACTTCCTATAATATCCAGCCAAACCCAGAAAACTACGGATTTCGGTGACATTCTTTGGTGCTTTCCACTCACTTACTGCTGCCACCTTAGCCGGATCAACGGCTATACCATCTGCTGTTATAACATGCCCTAAGAATTTGACCTCAGGTAGCCAAAATTCGCATTTGCTTGCTTTGGCATACAGCTGGTTCTGTCTCAAGGTGTTCAATACTATTCGAAGATGCTCAGCATGATCCTCCTGACTCTTGGAATAGATCAGGATATCGTCAATGAACACTATAACAAACCGATCCAAATATGGACGGAATATTCTGTTCATTAAGTCCATGAACACAGCCGGTGCGTTGGTAAGCCCAAATGGCATGACTACAAATTCAAATAGGTCCATACCGTGTTCTGAAAGCTGTTTTCTCGATGTCTTCCTCTTTGACCCGGATTTGATGATAACCGGACATCAGATCAATCTTGGAAAAATGACTGGATCCCCTCAACTGATCGAATAAATCATCGATCCTGGGTAGAGGATACTTGTTTCGGACAGTTAGCTGATTCAACTTCCGGTAGTCCACACACATTCTGAGTGAACCATCCTTCTTTTTCACGAACAACACTGGAGCTCCCCATGACGATGTGCTGTTCCGAATGCAACCCAGTCTGAGTAATTCATCAAGCTGCTTCTTCAACTCGGACATTTCTGCCGGTGCCATCCGATAATGGGGTAGAGACACTGGTGAGGTACCAGGATATAGCTTGATCTCAAAATTGAGCTCCCTCATAGGCGGTATACCAGGAAGTTCTTTTGGAAAGACATCAACAAATTCTTTCACAATTGCTGGAAGTTCAGTGACTGGTGCTTTGTTGATGACAATATTGTTCAACACCAAATGATGCAACCCTTCCTGCAATCTGCTTTGCTTGTCGGCACGAACTATATATTGCTTTCCCTCGGGTGACCAAAATGTCACTCTTCGGCGATAACAATCAATATTGGCTTCATAACTAGCCAACCAGTCCATGCCAAATATAATATCGTACTCAGTCATGTCGAGTACCAAATAATTGAACTTAAATCTGAGTCCAGCGAGTTCTGTATTTATGGCCGTGCATATGAGTCCCAAAGACGTGTCTCCGACAGGGGATACTACTGTGAGTGTGGTGGACAGCTTTTGTACTAGTGTTCCAGTAGCAGTTATAAAGGATGCAGATATAAAAGAGTGCGATGCTCCAGAATCAAACAATGCATAAGCATAAGAACTATTGACAACGGCCATACCTTGAATCACAGAATGATCCACATCCTCAGGAGGTTCCAGAGCAAATAGTCGTCCAGATCCAGTAGGAGTAGGCGCCCGTCCCGCCTGATTATATGTCCTGCCTCCTCGGGAGTTAGCTGGCCTAGCTGGTGGACGGAAAGATCCTCTGGAATATGAGAGCCTATTGAGCTTTGGACAGTCTCTCTTGAAGTGACCCGGCTGATTACAGTGGAAACAGTTGTTCACCCCTTTGAATGACTGGGTGACTGATGCAGATGGGGAGGGCTGGTTGGGACGAAAGCTCCCCGCGGACCCAGTAGATGGTGAGGGTCTACTGAAGTTCGGACGGAACCTCTTGTTGGGCTGAAACCCACCCCTCCCACTTGGAGCTCGACGATTGTCAAACCGTACTATTGCATTCAACTCCTGTTCTGCTATTGTGGCCTTGCTGACCACCTCAGCCAATGTGGTGCACTTAAATATGGTCACTTTGGCCCTGATGTTTGGCCGTAGACCCCTCTCAAACTTTCTTGCTTTGCGAAGTTCTGTGTCCACCATATAAAATGCATAAATGGATAAACTGAGAAATTCACGGTGATACTCTGCCACCGTCATAGAGCCCTGTACCAAGGACAGAAAAAATTCCGTCTATCGCTCCTTCTCCTCCTCCGGAAAGTAATGTTCCAGAAAGGTTGCTGAAAACTCATTCCATGTCATGGCCGTCCTCTCCCTAACTGGTATGAGTTCCCTCTGCTTCTCCACCACCTCCCACCATTTACCGGCATCTTCTATCAATTGTGAAGTAGCCAGTAAAATCCTGTCAGCATGACTCGAGATCTTAAGTAATTTTAAGATCTGAGTGATCTTCTTCAGCCAGTGCTCGGCTCCGACAGCCCCTTCCTTCCCTTTGAAGTAGGGAGGACGCTGTTGTTGAAATTCTCGTGCCATACTACGGTCACTGGCATCCCTGGAACTTTCACTCCCATTCATATGTTGCTGGAGTACTGAGGTTACCACTGCTTGGACTAAGCCCTGAAGTTCAGGTGGCACATGTGGTATATGTACACCACTGTTCCCTTCTCCTTCCTTCTGTGATGCATTCTCACTCCCCTTTTCTTCCCTCCATGAGTGATGTGATTCTTCCGCATTGTGAGACTTTTCATGAACAGATCGCTCCCCATGAGGTTGGGTTACCTCTTTCTCATGTACAGATGGCTCCTTCTCATGCACAGATTTTTCGTGTTGTGATAACACTTTCTCATGTTGCGTGATTTGCAACACCTTTTCCTTCCCTTTCTGATTCTGAGGGATCTTTTTCTTTGGTGCCATTTCCCTAAGTCATAAAACATTATTGACTTAGTTTCCTCATATAGTTTGTATTTTTCACAATTTTGGGGAGATTTCCAAATAAGCAAACTTGATTTTTCTATTTGTTTTTGAGGGGAGAGTCTCTAAATTCCCTATGTTTGTTTTTCTCAATTGGGGAGTATTGGGGAATGTATATCCTATTTTGCTACGTTTGATAGATGAATTATAATAATATACTTTTGCTATCTTTCACTGTTGTTCTCAGATTGATTTGTTCAGTCTGAGTCCACGAAGTAAATTAATCCGGCCCCCAGTCAGCGGACTCCGAAGAGTCGGTCAGTTGGGATTCTTATCCGTCAGTGAGACATGAAACCGTCTTAATCTTACTTCGGAAGATTCAACTTCCCGTTTCGCTCTGATACCAACTGTGACACCCCGCCCTTTTCACTCTAAAATTTCAGAGTTTATTTATTTTTTTAATAATAATCAATAAGTGATCGAGACTGAATGTCACGACGCGAGTTAAGTTCGGATCTCTAAATCCGACCCTTAACTGGCCAAGCCCATGTGCGTATGAACTAAGTCCATAAAACTGATCCGCACATGGTACATAATTACCTAGCGGAATTAACTTAGTCTAGATCTAACTGATGTTATAATAGAACCTATGATTAATCCAATTTCCATTTTTAGATAGCAAAGTACCTTATTTATTCTCCAAAATCACTAACCGATCTTAACTAATCGTTTAATCCAAACATCCAACATAAAAACAAACCATAGCATCTAATTAACTACATTATTACATGCCAACATCTAATTTAACAAATTACATTGTTCCAAATAAATCAACTACCAAATCCATAAATAATCCATTCATAGTCCATTGCAATCATTCAAATCGCCCAAGTTTTCGTACTTGGTCCTCTTCTCCAACCACGTTCTTTCCTTTCCCTGCATCATCCACTAAAGATATAGATAGGGCGTTAGATCAACACGCCCAGTAGTGTTTCCGAATAGGGCTACCACATGGTTAGTCAAAAACATGCAAATAGGATAATAGTTATACATGTGTGACAAATTCTATAAAAATATGCTATGTATGAAATGAACATGTAATGAGTCCCACCCATCACCATTCAACATAGCCATCACTTGACGGGATTCTCATCGTCAAGGTAACCCACAGTGGTCTTTCGGACGCCCCGACGGAGTGTGGCCTCCGGATTCCTCCTGATGGGATTCTCATCATCAGGGTACCCCACAATGGTCTTTCGGACGCCCCGACGGAGTGTGGCCTCCGGTTACTTCCCCATCATCCCATGCTATGCATGAGATGTCTATGCAAACATGCCATTTGTAAATATAACATTTGTTTCAAATAACTTATTCAAATAAACATAAAACAGCGAATAAGTTGTGTGGTTACAACAAGGTAGGAAACCTACAATAGTTTACTTTGTTCGATCCTTCCTTTGGACCGTCTTCCGATCACGGCTCGCTCACCGTTCTAAAAATCCGAATACCCTATGTACATGGCAGCCAGTTAATCATTTATCCACCTAATTTCCAGCAAAGCTTAATGTTCCAAGAATCACCTAGTGGGGTTCGGCCAAAGCCATAGCCGAACCTCATCCATTAAAACATTGGTCATTCATTTATTTAATTAAAACCTATCTAATTACCCAAACTTCTAAACGAACCTTAGTAGGGCTCGGCCATACATTATGGCTGAACCTTACCACTTTGGTTTTAGCCCATTTATCCCATCATATGATCATTTTATTTTTGATCATTTCAGCCATAATTACGATTGTGCCATTGAGACCAACCTTTGCTTTAAATTAACTAACTTTCATCACCAAACATAAAACCATCTTTAGTGGGGTTCAGCCATACACATGGCTGAACCTCATCACCTAATTTGATCCTTCTTAACCCTTCCATATCTTCATATAATCAACAATTATGTCCCACAATCACCATTAGTGGGGTTCGGCCATACACATGGCCGAACCTCACCAATGTGATTTTATACTCAATTTCCATCATTCATATTGGCCGCTTACTTACCCATACTAACTCCATAAACAACATATAATATTCTTAAATTAAAGCATATAAATAATAACTAATGTTCATCATAAACTTAACCCAATTATTCCACAAAACAGTCCATGGATTTTCATGGTTTCCATGGTTTCCATGGGGTTCTCAACATGAAAACCCACACCGTTTTACATGGGGTTCGGCCCTCTATCATGGCTGAACCCAATGATTACGTTTACTGTTTTTAAACCTCAATTAACCAGATAATAACTGTATATCTAAATCAGGTTTTTAACCTTCAAAACAATCCTCCAAAATTAGCCCAATTTCATAAAATTCGGCCATCCAAAATGGCCGATCCAAATGATCCATTTCATCAGTTTTGAACCACTGTTTTAAACCATGCTAACTTCAGTCCTTTTTCATACAGATCCATGCTTTTAACCCTTTCCAAAACATGTATTTGAATCTTAAATAATAACCCAAAACAGTCCACATACTTCATGGTTTATATGTTTCAAATACATCAAAACCATTCCATTATTTGCATGGGGTTCGGCCCTCCATGGTGGCCGAACCCTATGACCTTTGTTTTGAACTTCTTAATCATTCATCTTTGTTCAAAATAAACTTCCTTATTTATGTTTTAACTTTTTTAAAACACATACTTAAAATCATCTAAAAACAGTCCCAAATTTGTATGGTTTTAATTTCCAAAAACCATCTAAATAAATTCATTATTTCCATAGGGTTTGGCCATCCAATGGGCCGAACCCTATGGTCCATCTTTTTATCTCATTCATGTACTTCCAACCACTATTTAACCCTTGTTAGATTCAGCCATCCAATAGCCGGATCATATTTCTTAATTAAACAACATAGTTTATCGAACACCTACCGTTTCCGCGACTCCTCCACTTGATCTTTACTCCCGCTTGTTCCTTCCCTTTTTGCTGAACTTGTCTTGATGAAAAGGAATCAAGCCAAGGACTGATTAACAACCAGCTACTGCTCTTAGTTTTTGGGAAAACAGAGAACGGCCAAGAGAAAGGGAGAGAGAGAAATGGGCACCCTTTGTTTAATCAAAAACCAGCCCAAGTTTAACCTTGTGTAACTCTCATTGCCTTTACCCTAATCTTTATGTTACTTGGGGGTTTCATCATGAGATGAAACCTCCCCATGTTTCCAACGTCCCTTGTAAATTGGACTTGTGTAACCCCCCCTTTTCTTAGGTTCTCACATGGGAGTTTCACTTTGAAATGTAACCCCCATGTGTTACACCGTCCCTTGTTGTTGTCTCTCAATTTTTGGCTTATGTAACAGCCACTTCTCTTAAGTGTAACTCCACCCACAGCAGCTCCAATCAACCCCATTTGGCCCTCATTAACGTCCCATGTGGGAGTTCTATCATTGGAATAAAAACTCCCCACTTCCAAGTGTGAAAACACTTTGATACTCCCATTGATTTATTACATAATTTGAATTAAAAATGCTGTAATCTTTTAGGTATTACTCCTCCAATCAGTTACCCATTTGTTCTCCAACCTTGGAGTTACATGCATGAACCATCAATCTAAGTATTGCTGTCTTTTGCAGATCCAAACAATGCTCTCTAACATTTCCAACGTGTAAAACACTTTGCATTTGCAATCACACTCCCACCTCCAACATCTTCCATGTATATCTTTGTAATTATTTGCATCCTCCTTCATTCATGCATTTGTAACTCTCAAAGCCATCATTCTCATATCTCCATGGTAGCCGTTACATGCATGAAATTGCTCATGCATGCAGCCAACGTCCCTAGCAACCCTTGTGACTTCAAGAAGTAACTCCCATTCAAAATGTAACTCCCATTTTATTCATCACTTAAATGGGGGTTACATGCATGGTAATGTCTCCCCATGCACCAACGTTTTTCCTTGCTCAAACTTGGAATTTAAAACACTTCCCCTCTCATTCACACACTTCACAATTAAAATACATATTCATCCAACTCATTTATTCAACTCACCCAACCTAAGTCATTCATTTAATTTAACTTAACTAATAAATTCAACTCAACTTAACCAACCATTCATTTCAACTCAAACCAAACTCAAGTAATTAATAAACTTAAATTAACTAAGCTTGAACTCAATCCATGGTTAACCATGCCATTCACGACCCATTGGGTCACATCTAGCCATTTTGACCCATTTATCAAAATTTGACCCAAATATGGTTCTTGACCCGTTTAAATCCATCTTATCCATTTATTTGTTTTATAATCAAACTACCCTCCTTTGGGTCTTCATTGAGCCCTTGACCCATTTAAATTCAAATAAATTTTATCACAATGGCAATTCCGTAAATATGAATATTTTCATATAAAATGATAACTTTGAAATTCCAGGGTGTTACAGATTCAACCAAGAGAAAGAGTTTAGAGAGAGGGAGAGAGATGAGGATTCTTAGGATTTTCTTGTGTGAAAATCGGCCAAATGGGGTGGTCATCCTCTTTTGTAAATCAGCCACTATGACCTCTCAATTTCCTCATAAATTCTTGATCAATTCAAAGGGTCACTTGGCACAACCACGACACCCATTGGCATCAGCCAATGCAACCATTCAGCTCCCCATGTATCTCATCCAATTCTCATGCATTTCCATTTAAAACTTAGCATGGAAACCGCCATAACAAGTCCCCAACGTGTGGGACTTGTTTTGGTTTGTTTGAGACCAAGACACCTCCTCATATTCCCTTCAACTCTTTGATTTTACAGCCCTTTTGATTTCCATTTTGACTCACCTAACTCAATGGCTTAACTCACCACATTAAATACCATACATTAATTACATTTGAGTCAACCCAACCATTTAATTTAAATGCAACTCATTCCAATCCAACTCAACCTGATTTCACTCACCATTGAGCTCATTTGAGGGCCCACACGGTCAGCCGTGGTCAATCTTGGTCAACCCGACCCATTGGGTCCCCATTTAGCTCATTGACCCGTTTTGACAACATGACCCATTTATGGGTTGTTTTAGCCATTTGCATTTGGTTTTCACACGTGCATCAAGCTACCCATTTATGCTCCACTTAATTTACAATCAATTCAGCTTAACCCCATTAAATTTGGGCTCACCCAATGGTCTAATAAGTCCATTATGACCCATTGGGTCCAATTGGGTCCTTTGACCCAATTACCCATTCATCATAAGTTGGCCCTTATAATATGTTCATATGATCTTAATTTGAATAATGGGCCCCACCATTTCCTTATTTACAATCACATTTATTAAATTCACTAATCCAGTGGCATTTTCGTAAATATTCATATTATTGAGAAATTGGGGTGTTACATGAATACATCTTACCCATTTATTTCAATTGAAACCATATCCACAATCCGTTGGTCTTAATTGGGCAATTGACCCAACACCTTACCCATCTAAGGTCCATATCCATTAATTCACCAATTAAATGGGCAATTTCCATAAATATTTATAACTTGAAAATCCGGGGTGTTACATTACTCATGGACAATGTAATTTGAGTAGCTAGCATTTGGGACCGTAATAACTTAGATTATTTGCTATGGTTTGAATGCTAATTTTGGATATTTTAACTTAAGTTAATTATTGCTAAGTGATGGACTACCTTGCTATCTAAAATGGAATAGAATTATTATTCTATTATAATTCCGCATTTATGAATTATTCTGCATGTTTAACTTGAGTAGTGTGAATCGTTTTTAGTGGACTTGGTCCACGCACATGTATGGTTGGCCAGTTAAGGGTCGGGCTTTGGAAGCTCGGACTTAGCTCGCTTCGTGACGTCCCCGCTCTCTCTCACTCTTTTATTCAAAAAAAATAAATAAATAGACTCTGATTTTCAGCGAGTGAAAAGGGACGGGGCGTTATAGTTGGTATCAGAACGAAACCGGAAAAATGAATCTTTTGAAGTAAGATTAAGACGGTATCATGTCTCACTGACAGATAAGAATCCCAACTGACAGACTCTTCGGGAGTCCGCTGCACGGGGACCGGATTAATTTACCTTGTTAGACTCATACTGAAACATTCAATCTGAGAGCAACAATTGATGAAAAAGGAATAGCAGCAATGGAAGGGCAATCACTATAAATATGGATTTATCAAACATAGCAAAATAGGGCATATTTCCCCGAAAATGAGAAACATCCAGATTTTTCCCCAAATTGAGAAACAACACTTGATATTTAGGAATGATAGCAAATGAAGGACAATCACTATAAATTGGATTTATCAAACATATCAAATTAGGAGATATTTCCCCGATTTCCTCAAATTGAGAAACAAACACTTGATACTTAGGAAGTTTCCCCAAAAACAAAGAAATAAAAAGAGTGCTTATTTGGTAATTTCCCCAAAATGTGAAACACAAGCTTTATGAAGAAAAGAAACTAAGTCAACGATGTTTTCAATGACTTAGGAAAAATACCTCTGAGGAGAAGAACTCGACAAAACCCGCATGAGGATGACGCAACAACCTCATCAGGAGGAGGTTCCTTGAGTTTGAGGTGGGAGACTTAGTGTTCTTGAAAGTCTCGCCACGAAAGGGACACATGAGATTTGGAAAGAAGGGGAAACTGTCGCCTAGATTTGTGGGTCCGTTTTCAATCCTAAAGAGGGTGGGGGATGTAGCTTATCAATTGGCACTTCCCCCATAGTTGTCATTTTTGCACGATGTATTCCATATATCTATGTTGAGGAAATACAATCCTGATCCCTCGCACGTACTGAATGTACAACACATAGAGGTGCAAAACGACGTGTCTTACGTCGAAAAGCGTGTCAGAGTCGTGGAGACAGAACAAAGGGTGTTACGGAACCGAGCCATTCAGTTTGTCAAGGTGGTATGGGATCGACATGATAATGAGGAAGCCACTTAGGAACTTGAATCGGAAATGAGAACAGCTCACCCTGAGCTATTTATGTAATCTGTTTGAAACCCTACTTCGCTTGATTTTCGGGACGAAAATGTTCAAAAGAGGGTAGTATTGTAACACCCCAGATTTTCAATTCATGAATATATATGGAAATTGTCTATTTAATTTGTGAATTAATGGAGATGGACCTTCGATGGGTAAGGAGTTGGGTCAATTGCTCAATTAAGACCCAACGGATTATGAATAAGGTTCAATTGAAATAAGTGGGTAAGATTTATTTAACTGGGTCAAGGTTGTCAATTGGGTCAAATGCCCAATTGGGACCCAATGGGTCATGGTTGACTTGGTCGACCACCAAATGAGTTCAAGCTCAATTAAGGTGTGGCTGAATTAAATTGGAAATGGAAACAAGGATTTGAGTTAATGAATGAGTACAAGTCTTGAGTTTAAAAGAATTAAAAATATGTGAGTTAAGGTGAGTTGAATGGGAAGTTAATGGGACTTTCATCTTAACTGAGTTAGGAGAGTAGATGGAGAGTTACATCTCATAAAACCAAACCCAAGGTGTATACACGTTGGAGAGGTGGGAGTTTCATCTCATGGGATGAAACTCCAAAGGGATCATTAATGAGAGAGGTGAAGAGTTTTGTTGTTACACAAGCCTAATCCAAGAGCACACGTTGGGGAGATGGAGGGTTTCCATCTCATGATTGATGTAACGCCCCGCCCCTTTTCACTATGCCGAAAATCAGAGAATATATATATATATATATATATATATATATATATATATATATATATATATATATATATATATATATATATAAGATAAAGAGTGACAAGAGAGTGGGACGTCACGACGGGAGCTAAGTCCGAGCTTCCAAAACCCGGCCCTTAACTGGCCAACCCTATGTGTGCGTGGAACTAAGTCCACGAAAACGGTTCACACGTAGAAGGTATGCTTGCGGAAATAAACTTAATGCGGAATTATAATAGAGTCTATCCTACCAATTTTAGATAGCAAGGAATTACACCACTTCATTAATAAATACCTCAAATTAAAATGTCTAAATAAAAGTCCAAATCATAGCAAGTAGTCTAATTATTACAGTCCAACAAGCTAAGTTACTCAAATTACATTTCCATAAATAAAACTTAAATAAATTAAACTAGCTCGTCCAAGCTCCTATACTTGGCTCCGATCACGTCCTTCACTTCCTCCATTTCCTACGTCATCGTCTAAGATAGAAGTAGGGTGTTAGACAATGCGCCCAGTAGGTACTCCGAGTAGGGTCAACACATGGATTAGTATAAACAAAATACATAGATATAAGTATATCAAAACCATGCAATCAATGCCATGCCATGGGTGTCATGTGCCATGAGTCCCACCCATCATCCATATCATCATCACATAATATCCCTCTTGATGGAAAAGGCACATCAAGGTATCCCCACGTTTGTTTATCGGTCGCCCCGAAGGAGCGTGGACTCCGGTTACAACCACAATCACATAATGTCCCTCTTGATGGGAAACCCTCATCAAGGTATCACAATCTCATAGTATCCCTCTTGATGGATGTAACGCCCCGCCCTTTCCGAGAATTTCAGAGTCTAATTTTTTTTTTTTTTTTTATAAACAACGGAAGAGAGCGGGCGGCGTCACAACGCGAGTTAAGTTCAGACTACCCAAGTCTGAACCTTAACTGGCCACCCATGTGTACATGGAATAGACCATGATAGTGATTCACACATGGAACTAACATCAACATGCGGAATAAAAAGACGAGATAGCAAGTAATAGTCTTAAATAATAAATAACATAGATCAACCATCCACAAGTTATTATCCTAAACAAACCACAGCAAATAATGAATTATTACATGTCCAACAATAGTATTCAAATGACAGTAATAAAACGTAATCCAAATCCATTATTAAAGCACTTAGGCTCAGCTCCCCTCTTGGTCAATGACCTTTCCTTTCCCCTTGCTTGTACCTGCAATCTCCTCTGAGGATAGAATTAGGGCGTTAGATCAACGCGCCCAGTAGGTTCCCGAATCAGGGCTACCACATGTTAGCATATAAAACATGCATATACATATCATAATACATGATCATCAAACAGGTAAAACAATGCTATGAAATATGCACATGCAATGAGCATCCCCCATCATGTACTTTCATAGCCATCACTTGACGTGCCTTGCACCGACAAGGTAAATTACAACAACATTCATCTCTTCTATAAGCGATGTACATGTAATGAGCAACCCCCATCATGTACCATCGTAGCCATCACTGTAGAACTTTATTCATTATCCCATGACTATGCATGAGATGCCAATGCCTGTATGCCATTTGTTAATGCATAATATATCATTTGAAACACATATATTAAAACAAGAGTATCATAAGAAAAACTGGGTAAAAACCGTGGTTACAAGTAGCTAGGAAACCTACTTAAGAATCCCTTCAGTAACTGATCTTTCTTTCGCGTCACCCGGTCACGACTAGCACGTCGTTCGACTTCCGGTACCTTATCTATATACCAAACAGCAAGACATAACATCATTTACTTATCCAATCACATCTACGACCCATCCGCATCATGGGGGGTTCGACCATGCCCTTGGCCGAACATCACCAACTTAGGATTTGACTTCCTACTTTATTTAATCAACTCTTAAGCACTTAACCCTTTTAAAAATGACATGGTTCAGCCCTATGTTGGCCAACCAATAATCAGCAAGTTAAACTTCCATAACCCACATCAAACACCATATTTTATATGGTTTAAAACTCACCAACTTCATCAAAACTAACATGGGGTTCACTTGATCTGGTTGATCCCTCTACTTCTCATGATTATACATGATTTAATCATGTTAACACAACCATGAATTACACATGGTTCAGCCACATAACCAGCCACCGAAACAGCAATTTAACTTCACCAAAACACATCACTTACTTACATGGGGTTCGGCCATCCAAGGTGGCCGAACTCAATGTCCATATCTTGGTCTTTTAACTATGCTTTAGGCATTATTTAAATATGCAATATCAGTATTATATTGCTGCCTTTAAACCTCTTAGAAACCATCTAATTAAATTCATTCACAACAGTCCATAAAGTCCATGGTTTCCATGTTTCAAACACCTTAAAACCAACCATCATTTGCATGGGGTTCGGCCCTCCATGGTGGCCGAACCCAATGCTATGTTTGCTGTTTTTGAACCTCATATAAACATGCATAAACAGTATATTAATATCAAGTTTTAACTCTCAAAAAAAATCATCCAAAACAGTCCATAAAAAGTCTATGGTTTACATGTTTTTCCAACATGAAACCAACATTCTTTTACATGGGGTTCGGCCCTCTATGTTGGCCGAACCCAATGGTTATGTTTGCTGTTTTTAAACCTCAATCATCATGTAATTAACAGCGTATTAACATCAGGTTTTAACTTTAAAAGAAAACCATCCAAAAACCAACATGATATCATGGGATTCGGCCATCCAAGATGGCCGATCCCCATGGTCCATCTTCTCCAATTTTACTCCACTGATTAGACCACATATCTTCAGCCTTTTCTGATATCCAAACCCATGTTTTAACCCTCTTTAAGCATATATTTTAAATCTTAATAAAATATGTAAAAACAGTCCCCAAATGGATGGTTTTAAATTTCAAAAACCATAACCATTAACCAACTCTTTTCATGGGGTTTGGCCACCCAAAGTGGCCAAACCCAATGGTTCATTTCATTTCTTTTGACACCTTCTTCCATGGTTTAGACTCTTGTCAAATTCGACCATGGTATGACATGCAAATTCATGTTTTCAATCTTTCCAAAGCATGTATCTTAGACCTCTAAAATCGGTCCTTTTCTTGCATGGTTTAATCCTTACAAAACCATCAACACTAACCATAAAATTTCATGGGGTTCGGCCATCCAAAGTGGCCGAACCCTATGTCCATGCTTTCCATCTAATTGAGCATAAAGGAATCATATTTTAACCCTTTGATAGATTTGACCATCACATGGCCAAATCATGTCTTATTTTACCCATTTTATTAACCATAAATCAATGGGAAAAACTTACCACTTTCCTTTGCCTTTTGCTCTTGACTTTTAATCCTTGTTTCCTTAACTCCTTGCTGTTTTGTGCTTGATCTACTGGTGCAAACACCTCTGCTATTCCAGTTAGGAAAAACGAATTTGAGAGAGGGAGAGAGAGAGAGATGGAAATTCTTGGATTTCCAATGTGAAAAATGGCCAACCTTGTGTGCTTATTGTTTTTGTAGTTCAGCCCCAAAAACCTCTCAATTCCTCATAATTTCTTGCTCAAAACGGTGGGCATTGGGTGCCATCCAAGGCACCCCTTGGCAGCTACCAATGCAGCCATTCAAATCCCCAAGCAACCCATCCAATTTCCATGTATTCTCATTTAAAACCCATCATGAAAATCACCAAAACAAGTCCCCAACGTGTGGGACTTGTTTTGGTTGGTTTAAGACCAGCCAATCTCTTCAAATTCCCTCTCAACTCACTGATTTTACAGCCCCTTGAATTTCCATTTTGACTCACCCAACTCAAGGTATTTTTATTCCAACCCAACTCATCACATTTAATGCATTTCATTTAATGCATATGAGTTAACTCACCTTTTGATTTAATTCCAACTCACCTCCATCCCACTCAACTGATTTGAATCGTGTTTGAGCTCCCTTGAGGGTTCACACGGTCAACAATAGTCAACTCGACCCGTTGGGTCCACTTTTAGCTCCTTGACCCGTTTTGACAACATGACCCATTTATGGTATTTTGGTCATTTCTAATTGGTTTTTACATATGGATCAAGCCTACCCATTTTTCCTCCACTTGATTTCCAATCAAATAGACTTAACCCCTTTTAATTTAAAATCACAAAACGGTCAAATAACCCAGCAAGACCCGATGGGCCCCATTTGGGCCCTTTGACCCATTTAGCCATTTTTGACCCAAATGATGAAAATTACCCAACCAATAAAACTTAACATTCATAATGTGCTCATATGATTTTATTTTGAGCAATGGGCCCACTATTTCCTTACTTAACATCACAAAATAATTAATTTAACAACTCAGGGGCATTTTGGTAATTTTCCACTTCATTGAGAAATTGGGGTATTACAATATAACCCTCTTTTTAAAATTTTCGTCCCGAAAATCGAGTGAAGTAGGGTTCTCAAATTAAATTACACAAACAATTCGGGGTGAGCTGTTCTCATCTCCGATTCAAGTTCCCATGTGGCCTCTTCATCACCATGACGGTCCCATACCACTTTTACGAACTGAATCGCTCTGTTTCGCAACACCCTTTGTTCGGTCTCCACTATCCTGACCGGCTTCTCGACGTACGTCACGTCGCTTTGTACTTAAATATCTTGAACATTTAAAACATGGGACGGATCCGGATTGTATTTCCTTAGCATCGACACGTGGAACACATCGTGTAGAGCTGCTAATTGCGACGGAAGTGCTAATTGGTAAGCTACATCCCCCATCCTTCTTATGATGGAAAACGGTCCCACATATCTTGGCGACAGTTTTCCTTTCTTACCAAACCTCATATGTCCCTTTCGTGGTGAGACTTTTAGAAACACCAAGTCTCCCACTTCAAATTCCAGAAACCGTCTCCTTTTATCAGCATAGCTCTTCTGCCGACTCTGTGCAGTCAACAAGTGTTGACGTATCAACTTAATTTGTGCAGTAGTTTCTGCGACTAGTTCCGGTCCGATCAATGCAGGCTCACCTGCCTCTGTCCAACATACCGGTGACCTACACGGTCTTCCATATAAAGCCTCATAAGGAGCCATTTGAAGGCTTGCCTGATAGCTGTTATTATAGGAGAACTCCACCAATGGTAAGTGGTCCTCCCATCCTCCTTTGAAATCTAACATACACGCTCTCAGCATGTCTTCCAAGGTTTGTATTGTTCTTTCAGACTGACCATCAGTCTGTGGATGGAATGCGGTGCTAGTCAATAGCTCAGTCCCCATGACTGTCTGCATGTTTTGCCATACTCTGCCAGTAAAACGGCCATCTCTGTCCGATACTATCGTTCGGGGAATACCATGTAGTCGAATGATCTCTTTAATATAACGCCGACCCAACGTCTCAGACGAATCCGTCATCTTGATAGGAATGAAATGTGCAGACTTGGTCAGCCGGTCGACTACGACCCAAATGGCGTCATTACCCTTTGAAGACCTCGGCAACCCGGATACAAAGTCCATGGAAATATGTTCCCATTTCCATTCTGGCACGGCTAAGGGTTTGAGCAACCCTGGTGGCTTTTGGTGTTCAGTCTAAACTTGTTGACAAGTTAGACAGTGTGCCACGAATTCCGCCACATCCCTTTTTAGTCCATGCCACCAATAATGCCTCTTTAGATCATGATACATTTTGGTGCTACCCGGATGAATAGAGAGCTTGGATTGATGTGCCTCAATCAGTAGCTCTTTCCTGCAACTCTTTGGCACATAAGTTCTTCCCCGGAATACAAGACCTTGTCCCGGTCGTAATTCCCATTCCGGTACAATGGTGCCAGTAGACATCTTGGCCCATATGTCCTCGACTTCCGGGTCTGTTCTTTGTTCTTGTTCAATCTTGGTGACTATATTGGACCGTATGATTAAATTGTGCAAAACTCCACGGTTTGTAATGTATAGATTGAATTCTCGAATGGTATTCAACATCTCCCACTCGGTTCTGATCAGACATGCCACGGATGCATGTGATATGCCGCTAAGAGCATCGGCCACCTTGTTTGCCTTGCCTGGATGGTATCGAAGCTCGAACTCATAATCCGCCAGATACTCCATCCATCTACGCTGCCTTAGATTAAGCTCCTTCTGATCAAATAAATATTTCAAACTCTTATGATCAGAATACACTTCAAACTTCTCGCCATAAAGATAATGTCTCCAGCTTTTGAGAGCGAAGACCACTGCGGCTAGTTCAAGATCATGCGTAGGATAGAGGCGTTCATGTATTTTTAGTTGTCTTGAACCATAAGCCACCACACGATGATTTTGACTGAGGACACACCCCAGTCCTTCTCCCGAAGCGTCGCATTCTACTTCATAACCCTTGCCCTTTTCCGGCAAAATCAAAATAGGAGCGGTTGTAAGTCTGTCTTTTAGCTCTTCAAACCTTTGGTTGCACAGATCTGACCACTCATACTTGACTCCTTTCTGAGTGAGTCGAGTCAATGGAGACGCTAATTTGGAAAAATCCATAATAAATTTCCGATAATAACCCGCCAATCCTAAGAAACTGCGGATCTCGGTTACGTTTTTTGGCGCTTTCCAGTCTTTCACGGCCGTCACCTTAGCCGGATCCACGGCTATTCCTTCCTCGGATATAACATGTCCTAAGAAATTCACTTGAGATAGCCAAAATTCACACTTACTGGCTTTGGCATACAGTTTATTCTGCCTCAAAATATTCAAAACTATACGTAGATGGTCTGCGTGTTCCTCCTGACTCTTAGAATAGATCAGGATATCATCAATGAATACAATTACAAATTGATCTAAATAGGGACGGAAGATTCTATTCATCAAATCCATGAACACTGCCGGCGCATTCGTGAGTCCAAATGGCATGACCACGAACTCAAACAGTCCATACCGCGTCCGAAAAGCTGTCTTTTCTATATCTTCCTCCCTAACTCAAATTTGATGATAACCAGACATCAAATCGATCTTTGAAAAATGGCTTGAACCCCTCAATTGATCGAATAAATCATCGATCCTGGGTAGAGGGTACTTGTTCCGGACTGTTAACTGATTCAGCTTCCGGTAGTCCACGCACATCCGTAGTGAACCGTCCTTCTTCTTCACAAACAACACTGGTGCTCCCCATGATGACGTACTGTTCCGGATGCAACCCAGCCTAAGCAGTTCATCAATCTGCTTCTTTAGCTCTGATACCAACTGTAACGCCCCGCCCTTTCCGAGAATTTCAGAGTCTAATTTTTTTTTTTTTTTTATAAACAACGGAAGAGAGCGGGCGGCGTCACGACGCGAGTTAAGTTCAGACTACCCAAGTCTGAACCTTAACTGGCCACCCATGTGTACATGGAATAGACCATGATAGTGATTCACACATGGAACTAACATCAACATGCGGAATAAAAAGACGAGATAGCAAGTAATAGTCTTAATAGGCCCTTCTCTGCCCTTGAAGTAAGGTGGGCGCTGTTGCTGAAAATCTCTGACCATGTTTCGGTCATTATTTTCGCTCATGTTTCCCCCTCCGTTCAAATGTTGTTGGAGGACAGATGTAACCACAGCTTGCACCAAGCTGTGCAGTTCAGGAGGCACAAAGGGTACAGTCATGTTGCTATTCTCCTCCTCCTTGCGTCGATACGACGAGTCATATTCCTCCTCGTCGTCCTGTTGATACGTAGGGTCGCTCCCTTCTTCTTCCCGCCGAGAATGGTTAGACTCTTCCTTATTGTGAGATTGTTCATGTATAGACCTCTTTTCGTCATGAACGGATTGCTCTCTATCAGGTTCCGATGACGCCTTCTTGCGTCGGGGTACCACCTTCCCTTGTGGTGTGATAATGAGCACATCATCCTTCTTTTTATCCTCCTGACGAGTCCTTCTCTTTGACACCCCCTCACCTAGTCCGACCTGTAAAACTTTCTTTTTTCCCTTCAGATCTTTTACCACCTTTTTCTGTGGCGCCATTTAGTCCTAATTCATGGAAACATCATAGTCTCAGTTTCCATTAACAATATGCAACACATGCCATGAATCCTCATAAAAACATGAAATCACATATTTATATAAATTCAAACTGCATCTTTGTACAAAGGTGGGTAGGGTGAAACAAACCCTATGTATAACAAAATATACCCCCTTACAAAAATAACCCTCTTTTTAATACCCCTACTATTACTTCCTATCCTAGTCTTCCGTAGAAGACTCCGCATCAAAAGCGAACTTGAATCGGTTATCAGGACACGTCATCGCCGTGTGCCCCAATACCTCACAAGTCGTGCAGGGTACTAATCCAGGTCCTCCGATGTATGGACAATTAGTCCTTGCCTCACCATGCCCATGTAGTCCACAGGACGGGCAGACAACACCCAGTGGATGAGGACAATACCGGCAGTGGTGCCCATCTTGATTGCACAGTTCACATGTGTCATAGGGATCTATCTCCCCAAGTGATTCCAATATAATAGGTACACCAGCCATGGGATCCTCCAGTAATTGTGCTAGATCATCCTCCTCTTCCTCAGGAGGTTCCACCATCTCAGGAATGTCATCCATCAGATCCTCTGGAAGAGGCGCTAAGTCCACATCAGCTTCTTCAGGAGGTCCCTCCTGAAGATCCACATTAACTTCCATACTGATACTGTCAGAAGTTGACACCAAATCTACCGGACAACTTGGTGTCCCTTTATCCCATAACTCAGTGTACTCTTCATTGCTTGACATATCTGTGCCACATCATTTCAAACACAAACATATTCAACAATAATTCTAAATAAACCACTCTTGGTTTCCAGGGAATTTTGATCATGCAAAATATCATGTACTTTGTTTAGGAAGATTACCAAATCAACATTCTTTGTTTTCTTTTTATTTCTGGGGAAATCTCTAATTTCCTATTGTTTGTTTCTCAGTGTGGGGATTTCAAGGGAGTTCATCCTACCTTGCTACGTATGATTTGTCCAATTATGATGATTGTACTTTACTTTGCTATCATTCATTGTCGTTCTCAGATTGATTGTTCAGTCCGAGTCACTCGAAGTAAATTAAACCGGCCCCCAGGCAGCGGACTCCGAAGAGTCGGTCAGTTGGGATTCTTATCCGTCAGTGAGACATGAAACCGTCTTAATCTTACTTCGATGATTCAACTTCCCGTTTCGCTCTGATACCAACTGTAACGCCCCGCCCTTTCCGAGAATTTCAGAGTCTAATTTTTTTTTTTTTTTTTTATAAACAACGGAAGAGAGCGGGCGGCGTCACGACGCGAGTTAAGTTCAGACTACCCAAGTCTGAACCTTAACTGGCCACCCATGTGTACATGGAATAGACCATGATAGTGATTCACACATGGAACTAACATCAACATGCGGAATAAAAAGACGAGATAGCAAGTAATAGTCTTAAATAATAAATAACATAGATCAACCATCCACAAGTTATTATCCTAAACAAACCACAGCAAATAATGAATTATTACATGTCCAACAATAGTATTCAAATGACAGTAATAAAACGTAATCCAAATCCATTATTAAAGCACTTAGGCTCAGCTCCCCTCTTGGTCAATGACCTTTCCTTTCCCCTTGCTTGTACCTGCAATCTCCTCTGAGGATAGAATTAGGGCGTTAGATCAACGCGCCCAGTAGGTTCCCGAATCAGGGCTACCACATGTTAGCATATAAAACATGCATATACATATCATAATACATGATCATCAAACAGGTAAAACAATGCTATGAAATATGCACATGCAATGAGCATCCCCCATCATGTACTTTCATAGCCATCACTTGACGTGCCTGGCACCGACAAGGTAAATTACAACAACATTCATCTCTTCTATAAGCGATGTACATGTAATGAGCAACCCCCATCATGTACCATCGTAGCCATCACTGTAGAACTTTATTCATTATCCCATGACTATGCATGAGATGCCAATGCCTGTATGCCATTTGTTAATGCATAATATATCATTTGAAACACATATATTAAAACAAGAGTATCATAAGAAAAACTGGGTAAAAACCGTGGTTACAAGTAGGTAGGAAACCTACTTAAGAATCCCTTCAGTAACTGATCTTTCTTTCGCGTCACCCGGTCACGACTAGCACGTCGTTCGACTTCCGGTACCTTATCTATATACCAAACAGCAAGACATAACATCATTTACTTATCCAATCACATCTACGACCCATCCGCATCATGGGGGGTTCGACCATGCCCTTGGCCGAACATCACCAACTTAGGATTTAACTTCCTACTTTATTTAATCAACTCTTAAGCACTTAACCCTTTTAAAAATGACATGGTTCAGCCCTATGTTGGCCAACCAATAATCAGCAAGTTAAACTTCCATAACCCACATCAAACACCATATTTTATATGGTTTAAAACTCACCAACTTCATCAAAACTAACATGGGGTTCACTTGATCTGGTTGATCCCTCTACTTCTCATGATTATACATGATTTAATCATGTTAACACAACCATGAATTACACATGGTTCAGCCACATAACCAGCCACCGAAACAGCAATTTAACTTCACCAAAACACATCACTTACTTACATGGGGTTCGGCCATCCAAGGTGGCCGAACTCAATGTCCATATCTTGGTCTTTTAACTATGCTTTAGGCATTATTTAAATATGCAATATCAGTATTATATTGCTGCCTTTAAACCTCTTAGAAACCATCTAATTAAATTCATTCACAACAGTCCATAAAGTCCATGGTTTCCATGTTTCAAACACCTTAAAACCAACCATCATTTGCATGGGGTTCGGCCCTCCATGGTGGCCGAACCCAATGCTATGTTTGCTGTTTTTGAACCTCATATAAACATGCATAAACAGTATATTAATATCAAGTTTTAACTCTCAAAAAAAATCATCCAAAACAGTCCATAAAAAGTCTATGGTTTACATGTTTTTCCAACATGAAACCAACATTCTTTTACATGGGGTTCGGCCCTCTATGTTGGCCGAACCCAATGGTTATGTTTGCTGTTTTTAAACCTCAATGGTCATGTAATTAACAGCGTATTAACATCAGGTTTTAACTTTAAAAGAAAACCATCCAAAAACCAACATGATATCATGGGATTCGGCCATCCAAGATGGCCGATCCCCATGGTCCATCTTCTCCAATTTTACTCCACTGATTAGACCACATATCTTCAGCCTTTTCTGATATCCAAACCCATGTTTTAACCCTCTTTAAGCATATATTTTAAATCTTAATAAAATATGTAAAAACAGTCCCCAAATGGATGGTTTTAAATTTCAAAAACCATAACCATTAACCAACTCTTTTCATGGGGTTTGGCCACCCAAAGTGGCCAAACCCAATGGTTCATTTCATTTCTTTTGACACCTTCTTCCATGGTTTAGACTCTTGTCAAATTCGACCATGGTATGACATGCAAATCCATGTTTTCAATCTTTCCAAAGCATGTATCTTAGACCTCTAAAATCGGTCCTTTTCTTGCATGGTTTAATCCTTACAAAACCATCAACACTAACCATAAAATTTCATGGGGTTCGGCCATCCAAAGTGGCCGAACCCTATGTCCATGCTTTCCATCTAATTGAGCATAAAGGAATCATATTTTAACCCTTTGATAGATTTGACCATCACATGGCCAAATCATGTCTTATTTTACCCATTTTATTAACCATAAATCAATGGGAAAAACTTACCACTTTCCTTTGCCTTTTGCTCTTGACTTTTAATCCTTGTTTCCTTAACTCCTTGCTGTTTTGTGCTTGATCTACTGGTGCAAACACCTCTGCTATTCCAGTTAGGAAAAACGAATTTGAGAGAGGGAGAGAGAGAGAGATGGAAATTCTTGGATTTCCAATGTGAAAAATGGCCAACCTTGTGTGCTTATTGTTTTTGTAGTTCAGCCCCAAAAACCTCTCAATTCCTCATAATTTCTTGCTCAAAACGGTGGGCATTGGGTGCCATCCAAGGCACCCCTTGGCAGCTACCAATGCAGCCATTCAAATCCCCAAGCAACCCATCCAATTTCCATGTATTCTCATTTAAAACCCATCATGAAAATCACCAAAACAAGTCCCCAACGTGTGGGACTTATTTTGGTTGGTTTAAGACCAGCCAATCTCTTCAAATTCCCTCTCAACTCACTGATTTTACAGCCCCTTGAATTTCCATTTTGACTCACCCAACTCAAGGTATTTTTATTCCAACCCAACTCATCACATTTAATGCATTTCATTTAATGCATATGAGTTAACTCACCTTTTGATTTAATTCCAACTCACCTCCATCCCACTCAACTGATTTGAATCGTGTTTGAGCTCCCTTGAGGGTTCACACGGTCAACAATAGTCAACTCGACCCGTTGGGTCCACTTTTAGCTCCTTGACCCGTTTTGACAACATGACCCATTTATGGTATTTTGGTCATTTCTAATTGGTTTTTACATATGGATCAAGCCTACCCATTTTTCCTCCACTTGATTTCCAATCAAATAGACTTAACCCCTTTTAATTTAAAATCACAAAACGGTCAAATAACCCAGCAAGACCCGATGGGCCCCATTTGGGCCCTTTGACCCATTTAGCCATTTTTGACCCAAATGATGAAAATTACCCAACCAATAAAACTTAACATTCATAATGTGCTCATATGATTTTATTTTGAGCAATGGGCCCCACTATTTCCTTACTTAACATCACAAAATAATTAATTTAATAACTCAGGGGCATTTTGGTAATTTTCCACTTCATTGAGAAATTGGGGTATTACAATGGATAAAGCACATCAAGGTATCCCCATGTTTGTTTATCAGTCGCCCCGACGGAGCATGGACTCCGGTTTCATTTCATCCCTCCCATGCCATGCATGAGATGTAAGTGCAATATGCCATATAATAATACAAACCATAGCATTAAAATCCCATCATGAAGACATACCATTTGATACCAAAATAATTGAAGTAAAACATTCATATACACATAATCCATGGCTTTCAATGAGGTAGAAGTCCTACCAATGTCTAATACCGGGTTCTTGGGTTTTTCGGTCCAAATATCGATCACTGATCGCGCACCGCTTGCGATATCCCATTACCTTATTACACATCAACAAATCAAACCAATGTTCCAACCATGTCTAAGTCCATAACACATGCCTTAGTGGGGTTCGACCATACAACATGGCCGAACCTCACCCATTTGGTTTTTGGGTCACATTTTAATCCTTAGATCATTTTAATCATGTCGGTCCAAGATCAACCACCTTTTGATTCATTAACCCAAATACACATAAGTTCATCATTAAAAACCCTAAGTCCCAAAAACACTCCCCATGGGGTTCGGCCATACACCATGGCCGAACCCATGGTCCTTCCATTTTCACCATATTTACATTTTTTGCCATTATTCCTTCCATGGTTAATCACCTTTCATTTATACATCTCTATGTCCATAATTGATCCACATACATGGATCCATTAATGACTCATCAATCATGACATAAAAACTATTATAACTCATCCATTTACTTAGCTTAATCATTCCCTCTCTTTAACATTTAGTTTCCTCAACATGGACCTACCATGTCCAAAAATGGGTCATGGGGTTCGGCCGTACACCATGGCCGAACCCATGATGTCATTTCCTCCTCTTTCTTAGATCTTTTACAACATTTTAGATCCTCAACCCAAGTCCCTCCATTAGAGGGGGAGAGGGGGGGTGGAGTGGTTTAATCATGCATTTAGATCACCATCAACCACATTTAAAATCCATTAAAGTTACCAACATTCCCTCATCATCTCCATGGTCCAAATACCTGTAAGTCCACCAATCACTCTCCATGGGGTTCGGCCATACAACATGGCTGAACCCATGGTCCATGGTTCATCATTATTTGCAACATTTGAGACCATAAATAATCATCAATATTTCTCCATGGTTTCCCTCATTTAACCCCTTTAAAAATTACTAACATTCAACCATTCAAAACCTTAAAATCATTAACCAACATTCCATGGTTTTCATCCTTTAAACCCATTAGGAATCACTTAATATCCTTCCACGGGGTTCGGCCATACAACATGGCCGAACCCTATGGTTCATTATTTCCTTTCAAAACAACATACATCCATGTTTTGTTACCTTGATGGGGTTCGGCCATACATCATGGCCGAACCTCATCCAACCCCTTTTTGTCTTTGATGGTTCTCATACAAAAAAAATCCTAGGGTTTGGCCATGCAAAGGCCAAACCATGCACCTTGATCATTCACCATTCCTTACATGGAACATGCACAAGGTCCTTAGCCATAATAAAATTAGGGTTCGGCCATGCAAGGACCGAACCATGATCCTTAACCATTTTCCATGCTTAAGCCTTATATACATAGTGTCCTTAATCATATCCATTAATTACTTAACCTATATTACCCATTAAGGTTTGTCCATTTCCTATCCCATTTTTTGGATGGATTTTAAATCCATGGCCCATAATATTTTGGCCACACATCAATCCAAGAAAATGGAATTTCATGGTTTCCTTTAACTCCTTCAAATAAAATCTTGTTGAGTATTACTTACCGATCCCGCAACTCCTCCGGTTTCCTTTTTGCTCCTTCCTGTTCCTTAGCCTTCCTTCTTTCTTTCCTCCTTGATCTTCAGCCAATGTGTGAGCTTGATCAAGATAAAATCTCCAAGAGTGGTTCGGCCAAGGAGGGTGTAGGTTTGAGAGAGGGAGAGGAGGAGAGAATGGAAAATATTCTAAGTCCTTGGTCTTGAGAGGTGGTCGGCCAAGCTTGGGATCCAATCTTTTCTCTAAGTCTTTTTCTTCTTTGTCTAGGATGAGAGAGGGTCGGCTAGGAGAGGGAGGGAGAGAGGGAGAGAGTGAGAAGAGAAATGAGATGGAAAAACCCTAGTTTTTCCCATCTTGTCTTGGGTTGCTTGGGTTAGACTCCACCCTCATCAAGGTGGAGTCTTCCCCATGAGCCCATTGACCAAGCCAATGGGTGCATGGCCTCCACATGGCCATCACCTCTCTCTTCCCAATGTTTTTGGTTGGCCTTTATCCCTTGGTGGTGGTTGGGATGAGGTGGAACCACCACCTCTGTAACACCCTGCCCTTCTCGCATTGAAATCAACGCCTGTTTTTTTTTAAAAAAATATCAGAGTATGAGCAAGAGCGGAATGTCACGACATGATCTAAGTCCGAACTTCCAAGTCCGACCCTTAACTAGCCAACCCTATGCGTGCATGGACCCCGTCCAGGAAACAGTTCACACATAGCCAAAACCATACACATGCGAAATACATCATCATTGCGGAATCATGATACAACTCATATCCAAACCATTTCATAGCAAAGTACTTAGTCATTGAATCAAATCATCATTATCCAAATAACATCCAACCATAGCAAAATATCTAAGTTATTTACATTCCGAAACCTAGTGTAACGTCCGCCCCTTTTCACCGAAATCAGAGTCTTTTTTTTTTTTTTTTTGAAAATAAAGAGTGACAAAGGGCGCAGGCATCACGATGCGAGTTAAGTCTGAGCTTCTAAAGCCTGGCCCTTAACTGGCCAACCCTACGTGTGCGTGGAACGAAGTCCACGGAGAATGGTTCACACGTAGAAGTAAGCTCGAGGAATATTAAATTAAATGCGGAATGATAATAGAGACTAACCTACAAATTTTAGATAGCAGCGAAGAACATTCATTTGATTACTAAGATACCTCAAAATTACAATGTCCAAAATAAAATCCAAAACATAGCAAGTAATCTAAAATATTACATTCCGACGAGCTAAGCTATTCAAATTACATTTCCAAAATAAAACTTAAATCAACTAAGTAGCTCGCTTTCCCAAGCTCTTACGCTTCGCTCCCGTCGCGCCCTTCCGCTGGGCCATCTCCTGCGTCATCAGCTAGGGTAGAAGTAGGGCATTAGACAACGCGCCCAGTAGGTCTCTGAGTAGGGCTAACATATGGATTAGTGATAACAAGCACATAGGCAATCATATAATGAAAACTATAAAATGAATGCCATGCCATGGGTGTCTTATGTCATGTGTCCCACCCATCATCCATACCATCATGATATCCCCATGTTTGCTTCTAGGTCGCCCCGACGAAGCATGGACTCCGGTTATGTCTCAACATATCAAAATATCCCCATGCCTGCTTTTCGGTCGCCCCAACGGAGCATGGACTCCGGTTATATCTCAACATATCAAAATATCCCCATGTCCGTTTTTCGGTCGCCCCGACGGGGCATGGACTCCGGTTATATCTCAACATATCAAAAATATCCCCATGTCTGCTTTTCGGTCGCCCAGACGGAGCATGGACTCCGGTTATATCTCAGCATATCAAAATATCCCCATGTCTGCTTTTCGGTCGCCCCAACGGAGCATGGACTCTAGTTTCATTATTTTCCCGCCCATGCCATGCATGAGATGTAGGTGCATTATGCTAGGTAATATATATCATCCATAGTCTTAATATAGAATTCATAACTTAGCATATAAATCATAGCCTTGCATTATGCCATATAAGATAAATAAATCATGATCTTAAAACTCATCATAAAACAAACCATATAATTTCCAAAATAAATCAAAGAAACCATCACACAATCCATGGCTTACAAAAGGGTAGGAATCCTACCGAATACCGACTAATGTCCTTTTTCGTTTTCCGTCCGATTATCCGGTCGCCGATCGCGCACCGCTTGCGATGTTCGATACCCTATTACATATGAATAATCAGCCCATGCTTTTAACCATTTAAGTTCACTAATTATTTTAATTACATGAGTCTAAAAATCAGCCACCCTAGGCTTTATTAATCACATACTTAAGGTTACCATAATTGCACTGAAGTCCATGACCATTGCCCATGGAGTTCTTGAATTTGGCCATTATTTACGATTTTGCCACTACTCCTTCCCATGATTAATTACTCATTTACCCATGCACACTTAAGTCTAAAATTGATCCATAACTTAGATCCATTAGTGACCCACCAACCATAACATGAACACATTAAAATCAGTCCTTAATTTAATCTAAACCCCATTAATTTTACACACATGCACATACCTTAATTCTTAGCCCAAAATGACTCTCAAATGAGTCATGGGTTCGGCCATACACCATGGCCGAACCCATGATGTCTTCTCCTCTTTTTCCTTTGGTCTATTTCACCATATTTAGATCCATAATAAGTCCTCCCATGAGGAGGTCTAAATCACACTTTTAAATCACCATCCTTAACTACATTGAAGTCCATTACAACTATCCACATTAAGTTCATTTTGTCCATCAACACCACCAACATTCCCCATTTATTTTTCCATTATTTTACATCCATCATCATTCCACATTCATCACCATAGGGTTCATCATTCATTGGTGACATTTAAGACCATAAAGACATTAACCTTCATCCATGGATTCTTTCATTTAAAAACCCCTTTCAAAATTTCTATCATTCTTTCATTTAAAACTTTTAAAAATCATTAACCACTTAACATGGCCTCCATTCTCTAACCCCATTAAAA
The DNA here is from genome assembly GCA_013350335.1 of Chimonanthus salicifolius. Lineage (NCBI taxonomy): Eukaryota > Viridiplantae > Streptophyta > Magnoliopsida > Laurales > Calycanthaceae > Chimonanthus > Chimonanthus salicifolius. The sequence goes on from CM023540.1 coordinate 60,864,305, forward strand.
TTCTAACACCATCACCATAAGTTCATGGTCCAATCATTCATCTATGCCTTTTGAGCCATTAAGAATCATCAATGTTTTCCATGATTTTTCTCATAAAAACCCCTTTTAAAATTACCCACATTTAATCATTAACCACTTAAAACCCTAAATCATTCTCCATATTTCCATTCTTATAAGCCCTAATAAATTAATCAATCCTCTACCATGGGGTTCGGCCATACTACATGGCCGAACCCTGTGGTCCATTAACCCCTTCAAAATCCACATATATCCATGCTTAATTAACTTAATTGCACAATGTCCTTAGTGCCTCCTTTATTTTTCTTAACCTAATTTACCCATTTAAGGTTTGCCCATTCTCCATCCTTCCATTGGATGGACTTGAGATCCAAGGCCTATGATAATTTGGCCACCATCAAATCCAATAAGAATGGATCCCAAATCTTAAACCCTAAAAAAAATCCAATCACTTATTTAGAAATACTTACAATCCGTCGACTCCTCCGACTTTCTTTGCTCCCTTCGTACTCCTTGGCCTCCTTTCTTCTTTTTCTCCTTTGTTGGTCGGCTAGGATGCTTGATCAAGATGAAAAACCTCCAAGCTTGGATTCAGTCAAGGTAGGGTTAGATTTGAGAGAGGGAGAGGGGAGGAAAGGATGGTGAGAAAGAAGATACTAAGCTTTAATGTTGGAGTGGTGGCTAATTGCTTGAACTTTTCTTCTCTTTCTTCTCTTCTTCTTCCAAATTTTTCTTCTTCTTTCTTCCTTGGTGTGGGACGGTGGTGGAGAGCAAGAGAGGAAGAGAGTGAGATAAGGATGGGATTTAAGAGATAAGATGAAAACCATCCCCTTTTTTATTTCTTAAACTACACTCCATCATTAACTTTCTCCACCAACCAACATAAGATATTTTCTATGCTTTATGGAGGTGGCTGGGATAAACCAAGACCTTAGCCAACGTTTTGGTGTCTTGAAATGGGTGGTTTCGTCTTCCAACTTTGGCCCATTTGACCACCTTTTGGATAATTTAATTAATTAATTAATTAGATCATTAGGTTAATTAATTCCATTTAACTTAATTCCATTTGCTTAAATTCCCTTCACGCATACACCCATGGTTGACCAATTCAGCCATGGTGGCTAGCCCCACCAATCCTTGGTCCACACGCCACCTCACTTGGCGAGGTGGAGGTGGGTCCCATTTGGCTATGTCACCTAGGTTTTAAATAAATTCCAACTTAGGTGATTTAATTAAGTCCCTTTCAACTACTTGGATCACCATTGGGCCCATGGCCCAATCACACTCACCTCCGACCCATTTACCTTAGAGCTTACATCATCTTGATCCATTGGGTCCCAAATGGGTATTGGGCCCAATTTGACCATCCTTGGCCCAATTGACCATTTAAATGATTTTAAATCCAATCCATGGTCCATTGGGCCATACTTGGGCCTTTGTCCATATTTTGATCCATTCACCATTTATTCCATCAAATTTCCAATTTCCACCATTAAAATAAATAATAGCCACATATATATTGATTTACAAATTCCGGGCCATTACAATACAATCCTCTTTTGAAAGTTTCGTCCTGAAAATTCGAGCGAAGTAGAGGTTCAAAACAACTCATACAAAGAGCTCCGGGTGAGCGGTTCTCATCTCTGATTCAAGTTCCCAGGTGGCTTCCTCATTGCCAAGCCGTTCCCATACCACCTTGACCAACTAAATAGCGCGGTTCCGCAGCACTCTCTGTTCTCTCCCGATCACTCTGATCGGCTTCTCCACATACGTCACGTCGCTTTGCACATCGACGTCTTGCATGCTCAGGACATGTGAAGGATCAGGGTTGTACTTCCTCAACATAGACACATGGAATACATCATGTAAAGATGATAATTGTGGAGGGAGCGCCACCTGATAAGCTACCCCCCCCCCCCCCCCCCCGCCCCACCCCCCACCCTCTTCAGGATTGGAAACGGTCCCACAAATCTAGGCGACAGTTTCCCCTTCTTCCTGAATCTCATGTGTCCCTTCCGTGGTGAGACTTTTAAAAACACCAAGTCTCCCACCTCGAACTCGAGGAACCTTCTCCTCTTGTCTGCGTAACTCTTCTGACGGCTTTGCGCGGTGAGTAGGTGTTGCCGTATCAACTTAATCTGCGCTATAAGTCTCCGCAACCAACTCCGGTCCAATCAGCACAGGCTCACTAGCCTCTGTCCAACACACTGGCGATCTACACGGCCTACCATACAAGACCTCAAATGGAGCCATCTGGAGGCTTGCCTAGTAAGTGTTATTGTAAGAAAACTCCACCAGTGGCAAATGATCCTCCCATCCACCCTTGAAGTCTAGCATACATGCTCTCAACATATCCTCCAGAGTTTGTATCGCCCTCTCTGACTGTCCATCAGTCTGTCGATGAAATGCTGTGCTAGTCAATATGTCGGTCCCCATAGCCAACTGCATGCCCTGCCATACTCTGCCGGTGAATCGGCCATCCCTGTCGGACATAATAGTCCGGGGAATACCATGTAGTCTGATGATATCCTGGATGTACTGTCGACCCAAGGTCTCCGATGAATCTGTCATCTTGATGGGAAGGAAATGCGTAAACTTAGTCAGCTGGTCCACTACGACCCATATCGCATCGTTGCTCTTTGATGACCTTGGCAACCCTGTTACGAAGTCCATGGATATGTGCTCCCACTTCCACTCTGGCACTGGCAAAGGTACGAGTAAACCCGGTGGTTTCTGATGTTCTGCCTTAACCTGCTGACAAGTTAGGCAACGAGCAACAAACTTTGCCACATCTTTCTTGAGTCCCCGCCACCAAAAGTGCCTCTTAAAGTCATGATACATCTTGGTACTGCCCGGATGGATAGAGAGCTTGGTTTGATGTGCTTCAATCAACAACTCTCTTCTACAGCTCTTAGGCACATATGTCCTGCCTCGGAACATTAGACCCTGTCCTGGTCGTAATTCCCACTCCGGTACAACCTCACCGGTAGACATCTTAGTCCATATCTCCTCCACCTCTGGATCCGCCCGTTGCTCCCGTTCAATCTCGGAAACCATATTGGATCGTATGATCAGATTATATATGGTCCCATAATTATTGAGGTAGAGTTTAAATTCTCTAATGGTATTTAATACCTCCCATTCCGTCCTGATCAAGCTGGCTACTGTCGCATGTGACATGCGGCTGAGGGCATCCGCCACTTTGTTCGCCTTGCCAGGATGATATCGAAGTGCAAACTCATAATCCGCCAGGTATTCCATTCATCTGCGCTGTCTCATGTTGAGTTCCTTCTGATCAAATAAGTACTTCAGGCTCTTGTGATCTGAGAATACCTCAAACTTCTCACCATAAAGGTAGTGTCTCCAGCATTTGAGAGCGAAGACCACTGTTGCTAGTTCCAGATCATGTGTGGGATAATGGCGTTCATGAATTTTCAACAGTCTTGATCCGTACGCCACCGTACGATTACCTTGACTGAGTGTACACCCCAGTCCCTCACCTGAGGCATCACAGTATACCTCATAATTTCTGTCTCTTTCTGGCAAGATCAAAATATGAGCGGTTGTAAGCCTCTCCTTTAGCTCCTCAAATCTCCGGTTGCACAGATCTGACCACTCAAATTTGACTCCTTTCTGAGTGAGTCGGGTAAGTGGAGCTGAAATCTTGTAGAAGTCCATGATGAATTTCCGATAGTAACCGGCCAATCCCAGAAAACTGCGGATCTAGGTCACATTCGTCAGTGCCTTCCACTCCGTCACTGCCGCTACCTTAGCTGGGTCCACGGCTATACCTTCCTCCGATATAATGTGCCCCAAGAAGTTGACCTCAGATAGCTAGAATTCACACTTGCTGGCTTTGGCATACAACTGGTTCTTCCTCAAGGTGTCCAGGACTATCCGCAGGTGCTCGGCATGTTCCTCCTGACTCTTGGAATAGATCAGAATATCATCAATGAATACAATCACAAACTGATCCAAGTAAGGATGGAATATCCTATTCATCAGGTCCATGAACACAGCCGGTGCATTTGTAAGTCCAAATGGCATGACTACGTACTCATATAGACCATACCGTGTCCTGAAAGCTGTCTTCTCTATATCTTCCTCCCTAACCCTGATTTGATGGTACCCGGACATCAGATCAATCTTGGAGAAGTGCGAGGAACCCCTAGTTGATCAAACAGATCGTCAATCCTAGGTAGGGGGTATTTGTTCCTAACCGTCAGTTGGTTCAATTTTTTATAATCCACACACATTCGCAGGGTACCATCTTTCTTCTTCACAAATAATACTGTGGCTCCCCATGTGGATGTGTTGTTCCGAATAAAACCCAGTCTGAGCAGTTCATTAATTTGCTTCTTTCGCTCGGTTAACTTAGTCGGTGCCATCCTGTAATGGGGCAATGATACTGGAGCGGCGCCGGGGTATAACTTGATCTCAAAGTCTATCTCCCTCTTGGGTGGCAAACCAGGGAGCACTGTTAGGAATACCTTGGTATAATCTGCTACTACCGCCGGAAGTTCAGTTATTGGTGCTCTATCTAATCTGAGGTAGTTCAAGGCAAGATGGTTCAACTCTTTTTGCAGCCTTCTAAGAATGCCTTGTCTGTCAGCGTGTACCATGTACTGTTTTCCCTCGGGTGACCAAAATATCACCCTACGAAGATGGCAATCAATATGGGCCTGGAATGTAGCCAACCAGTCCATGCCAAATATAACATCGTACTCAGCCATATCGATTACCAAATAGTTGACCTCGAATCTGAATCCTGCGAGTTCAGTATTCAATGCCGTACATATGAGTCCCAAAGATGTGTCTCCGACGGGGGATACAATGGTAAGTGATGTGGACAAGTTTTGTACTAATGTGCCCGTAGCAGATATGAATGCCGCAGATATAACTGAATGTGAAGCTCCAGAATCAAATAATGTAACAGCATAAGAACTACCAGCTACGGCCATACCTTGAATCACCGAGTGATCTGCCACTGCTGGAGGAGCTATTGTAAAAAGTTGTACCGATCCTGTAGGGTTTGGCGCCCATCCCCTCTGGTTGTAGGTCCTGCCTCCTCGTGACTGAGCTGGTCTAGCTGGAAGGCGGAAGGAACCCCTGAAGTGAGATGGTCGGCTGATCTGTGGACACTCCCTCTTGAAGTGACCTTGCTGGCCACACCGATAACAAGTGTTCCCACCCCGTGGAACCTGAGTGACTGATGCTAATGGGGAAGGCTGATTGGGACGAAAGCCCCCAGTAGATCCAGTGGAGGGTGAGGGTCTGCTAAAGTTCGAGCGAAACTTCGTATTGGGTTGAAATGCACCCCGCCCACTCTGCCCTCGGCAGTTGTCAAACCGCACCATCTCATTCAACTCTCGCTCCGCTATAGTGGCCCTGCTGACCACCTCAGCCAGTGTGGCTGCCTTGAATATTGTCACATTGGCCCTGATACTTGGCCGAAGTCCCCGTTCAAACTCACGGGCCCTCTGATGCTCAGTATCCACCATATAATATGCATAGACGGACAGCCTAAGGAATTCCCTGTGATATTCTGCCACCGTCATATTGCCTTGTACCAATGATAGAAAGGCTTGAGTCTGGTGTTCTCTTTCCTCCTCCGGAAAATACTGCTCTAGAAAGGTAGCTAAGAACCCTTCCCATGTCATGGCAATCCTTTGCCCTTCCGGCACAAGTGCTTGCTGCTTTTCTACAACCTCCCACCAATTACCGGCATCCTCGATCAGTTGAGATGTAGCCAATAAGATCCTATTAAAGATCTGAGTGATCATTTTCAACCAGTGCTCTGCTCCGACAGCCCCTTCTTTTCCCCTGAAATAGGGAGGGCACTGTTGCTGGAAATCTCTAACCATATTCCAGTTGTTGGAGTCGCTAGGTGGTCGCACCCCCGCTCAAGTGCTGTTGCAGGACAGAGGTGACCACCGCTTGAACCAATTCCTTCAATTCGGGAGGCACAACAGGTATGTTCACACTATTTTGTCCCTCCTCCTGATGGGGTGGCTGTACCCCCTCTTCCTGACAAGGTGGTGGTACCTCTTCCTCTACCCGTGGGATTTTGCTAGTTCTTCTTTTTGGCGGCATTTCCTAAGTCATCGAGAAAAACATTGACTTAGTTCCTTCGTAAACTTGGCGTGTTTCATACTTTGGGGAATTTTGCCAAATAAACATACTTAGTTTTGGGAGGATAATTCCTAAGTATCAAGTACGTGTTCTCATTTTTGGGGGAAAATTACCAAATATGCATACTTTGTTTTTGGGGAAGGATTTCTAAGTATCATGTATTTCTTTTCAATTTGGGGAAAATTTCCTAAATATCAAGTATTTTTCTTTCAATTCGGGGGGGGGGGGGGGGAGTTGCCAAATAAGCGTATTTGGTTTGAGGGAAAAACTTCCCAAATATCAAATGTTCCTTTTTAATTTGGGGAAATCGGGGAGATTTTCCTATTTTGCTACGTTTGATAGATCTAACCTGGAGTAATTGTTCTTCCCTCGCTATCATTCCTTTTCGTCAAACGTTGTTCTCAGATTGAATGCTTTAGTTTGAGTCAATCGAAGTACATTAACCCGGCCCCCGTGCAGCGCACTCCGAAGAGTCGGTCAATTGGGATTCTTAGCTGTCAGTGAGACATGCAACCGTCTTAATCCTACTTCGAAAGATTCATTCTTCCGATTTCGCTCTGATACCAACTGTAACGCCCCCCCCCTTTTCACTGAAATCAGAGTCTATTTTTTTTTTTTTTTTTAAATAAAGAGTGACAAAGGACGCGGGCGTCACGACGCGAGTTAAGTCCGAGCTTCTAAAGCCCGGCCCATAACTGGCCAACCCTACGTGTGCGTGGAACGAAGTCCACGGAGAATGGTTCACACGTAGAAGTAAGCTCGAGGAATATTAAATTAAATGCGGAATGATAATGGAGACTAACCTACAAATTTTAGATAGCAGGGAAGAACATTCATTTGATTACTAAGATACCTCAAAATTACAACGTCCAAAATAAAATCCAAAACATAGCAAGTAATCTAAAATATTACATTCCGACGAGCTAAGCTATTCAAATTACATTTCCAAAATAAAACTTAAATCAACTAAGTAGCTCGCTTTCCCAAGCTCCTACGCTTGGCTCCCGTCGCGCCCTTCCGCTACGCCATCTCCTGCGTCATCAGCTAGGGTAGAAGTAGGGCGTTAGACAACGCGCCCAGTAGGTCTCCGAGTAGGGCTAACACATGGATTAGTGATAACAAGCACATAGGTAATCATATAATGAAAACTATAAAATGAATGCCATGCCATGGGTGTCTTATGTCATGTGTCCCACCCATCATCCATACCATCATGACATCCCCATGTTTGCTTCTCGATCGCCCCGACGAAGCATGGACTCCAGTTATATCTCAACATATCAAAATATCTCCATGCCTGTTTTTCGGTGGCCCCGACGGAGCATGGACTCTGGTTATATCTCAACATATCAAAATATCCCCATGTCTGTTTTTCGGTCGCCCCGACGGAGCATGGACTCCGGTTATATCTCAACATATCAAAAATATCCCCATGTCTGCTTTTCGGTCGCCCAGACGGAGCATGGACTCCGGTTATATCTCAGCATATCAAAATATCCCCATGTCTGCTTTTCGGTCACCCCGACGGAGCATGGACTCTGGTTTCATTATTTTCCCGCCCATGCCATGCATGAGATGTAGGTGCATTATGCTAGGTAATATATATCATCCATAGTCTTAATATAGAATTCATAACTTAGCATATAAATCATAGCCTTGCATTATGCCATATAAGATACATAAATCATGATCTTAAAACTCATCATAAAACAAACCATATAATTTCCAAAATAAATCAAAGAAACCATCACACAATCCATGGCTTACAAAAGGGTAGGAATCCTACCGAATACCGACTAATGTCCTTTTTCGTTTTCCGTCCGATAATTCGGTCGCCGGTCGCGCACCGCTTGCGATGTTCGATACCCTATTACATATGAATAATCAGCCCATGCTTTTAACCATTTAAGTTCACTAATTATTTTAATTACATGAGTCTAAAAATCAGCCACCCTAGGCTTTATTAATCACATACTTAAGGTTACCATAATTGCACTGAAGTCCATGATCATTTCCCATGGAGTTCTTGAATTTGGACATTATTTACGATTTTGCCACTACTCCTTCCCATGATTAATTACTCATTTACCCATGCACACTTAAGTCTAAAATTGATCCATAACTTAGATCCATTAGTGACCCACCAACCATAACATGAACACATTAAAATCAGTCCTTAATTTAATCTAAACCCCATTAATTTTACACACATGCACATACCTTAATTCTTAGCCCAAAATGACTCTCAAATGAGTCATGGGTTCGGCCATACACCATGGCCGAACCCATGATGTCTTCTCCTCTTTTTCCTTTGGTCTATCTCACCATATTTAGATCCATAATAAGTCCTCCCATGAGGAGGTTTAAATCACACTTTTAAATCATCATCCTTAACTACATTGAAGTCCATTACAACTATCCACATTAAGTTCATTTTGTCCATCAACACCACCAACATTCCCCATTTATTTTTCCATTATTTTACATCCATCATCATTCCATATTCATCACCATAGGGTTCATCATTCATTGGTGACATTTAAGACCATAAAAACATTATTCTTCATCCATGGATTCTTCCATTTAAAAACCCCTTTCAAAATTTCTATCATTCTTTCATTGAAAACTTTTAAAAATCATTAACCACTTAACATGGCCTCCATTCTCTAGCCCCATTAAAATTCTAACACCATCACCATAAGTTCATGGTCCAATCATTCATCTATGCCTTTTGAGCCATTAAGAATCATCAATGTTTTCCATGATTTTTCTCATAAAAACCCCTTTTAAAATTACCCACATTTAATCATTAACCACTTAAAACCCTAAATCATTCTCCATGCTTCCATTCTTATAAACCCTAATAATTCAAAATCCACATATATCCATGCTTAATTAACTTAATTACACAATGTCCTTAGTGCCTCCTTTATTTTTCTTAACCTAATTTACCCATTTAGGGTTTGCCCATTCTCCATCCTTCCATTGGATGGACTTGAGATCCAAGGCCTATGATAATTTGGCCACCATCAAATCCAATAAGAATGGATCCCAAATCTTAAACCCTAAAAAAAATCCAATCACTTATTTAGAAATACTTACAATTCGTCGACTCCTTCGACTTTCTTTGCTCCCTTCGTACTCCTTGGCCTCCTTTCTTCTTCTTCTCCTTTGTTGGTCGGCTAGGATGCTTGATCAAGATGAAAAACCTCCAAGCTTGGATTTGGCCAAGGTAGGGTTAGATTTGAGAGAGGGAGAGGGGAGGAGAGGATGGTGAGAAAGAAGATACTAAGCTTTAATATTGGAGTGGTGGCTAATTGCTTGAACTTTTCCTCTCTTTTCTTCTCTTCTTCTTCCAAATTTTTCTTCTTCTTTCTTCCTTGGTGTGGGACGGTGGTGGAGAGCAAGAGAGGAAGAGAGTGAGATAAGGATGGGATTTAAGAGATAAGATGAAAATCATCCCCTTTTTGATTTCTTAAACTACACTCCATCATTAACTTTCTCCACCAACCAACATAAGGTATTTTCTATGCTTTATGGTGGTGGTTGGGATAAACCACCACCTTAGCCAACGTTTTTGTCACGCCCCGACCAGAAGGGTGGGCCCGGAACGCGAATGATTTTTTTTTTTTTTTGATTAGTAAACTAAACCACAAGCATACACAATCTAATTGGGCCGGATCAACAGTTGGGCCCAAAGGTCACACATGATCCCATCATGTGGACTCAAACATGTACCATATGCCTACCCCATAAAATAGACATTAACAACATCAACATATAGCACAAGAAAATCAACCATTGATTTCAACATGTAAAACATTGTCTCGAATCACTACAAAGGCAACATAGCCTATTACATCAAATTAACACAAATTAAGTACCGCATTCGGTACTTAATAAAAGTCAACGGTTCAAAGAACCAACAAAAAAGGATCAGGGCATTCCCCTCCGGGGGAATCCCAAAACACTGCTTTAGCTTAATCACCCTAAGCCTGAAAGAGAGGGTCCTCCTCCTCGGGTTCATCGCTTGAAAGGTGAGTGGTGTGAGCTAACTAGCCCAGTGAAGGAAATATAACAATGCAGTTTAAGTAAAGATAAAACAGGTTAGTAACAGTTCAATAATATCACATGCTTGATAACAACAAGCATAATCTCAAATAATATAACAACACCATCAAACACTGCCATCATCCACCTTAACGCCTGCCAACTACGCTGAGACCAATATTAAGTCCCGGCACGGTCAAAATACATCCTTGCAAGTACATCTCCGGCTCTGATTTAGCCGATACTGACACCCTCAAGTCAGCAATTGACGACAGCATGGTCCGCCTATGGTCCAGTAGACATAAGCCATCTCTCATATGGCCGATATTGGTTCAATAGCCTGGGTACGTGGAAGCAGTCTTATATACACATACGATCAATATCGTAATATCACAATCATCATCAGCACTCTTACCATAGTGCATCATGTCTAGGCACATGAGTGGGTTCATCAAATCTGAAACCACTCATTGCTCAATACTCATCTCATCATAAAACCTGTTTACAAAATCTGCAGAGTTAAGTTCCCTCACCGTGATGTGTGGTTTACGCGGTCTCTGTTCAAACAACATACAAGTGCACAATCAATATACGATCAAATACATACACACGAGTAGTATTTTGAAATATCACGTTTTTCCAAAAATATCCGAGGTATATGGAATTGAGTCTCCTACTGGGTTTTCTATCCTTTTTAAATTATCATAATCCACAATATAATAATAAATAAAAAGGGGCTCAGTCCAAAACTCATATTGTCTTCTGGGCATTGACCAGATTGACTTACTGAGTTAGGTCTAGATCCTCGGGTCACTTCTCGGTTATCTTCTGGATAGGACCAGATCTGACATTTTGAGTAGGTGTCGAGGTCACTCAGTGCCCGACTATATAGCGTCGGCCTGAAAGTGAATCACTCAAGTGCCCGACCAATAGGGTCGGCCTGGAAGCGGATACAATAGTATTTACACTATAAGTAATAAGAGAAGAAGGTTAGTACAATTTAATTAACAAAAAAGGGTACTAATCATCACATCACATAATCTAACAAAATAATAATTTTTTTTCATAAAATAATAATATTTATTTATTCAATCATTTAATTAATTATTTATTTATATTTTTTTTTCAAAGGGAACTAACATTTCAAATCACAAGCAACAATAATATCAAATAAAATTATTAATTTTTTTGAATAAAATAATAATATTTATTTATTCAATTATTTATTCATTATTATTTTTTTTAATGGGAACCAACATTAAAAATCACAAGCAACAATAATATCAAATAAAAATATTTTTTTTTATTCTTCTTTTTCGTCCCGTTCACTGTCTGTAACAGACAGTGAACGGCCGGGAACAGTGAAAATCGAACTTGGGAAATGGGGGATTTTCTAGACTTGGTTTTTACATCTGACCGGTCCGATGGATTCCTCCGGGAGTCCTCTTTCCATAGGGAGATGTTTGGAGCTTTGAAACTCAGTAAGCCATCTGATCTTAGCACCGGAAGCTCACTAATACAAGGAACCCTAGAATTTTCCCTAAACTTTGAAATCATTTTTCTCACTGAAAACAGAGCCAAAATCAAAATTTCTTGATTCAAAACCGATCAAAATTGAAAGGGAAATGCAGTGGTTACCTTGAATTGAATTCCTGGGCTGAAATCTGGATTTTTGAAGAAATTTCCCAAAAGCTTACGGTTGAAAAATCAGGGAAACGGAGACAGAGAGAAGAGAAGAAGTTTTGGGAGTTCAAACCGATTGAAGGAGGCCTGAATTTATAGGTTTTTGGCCGGGAAATCCGCTGCATGCGATGGAAGCAGGCCACTGCACGCTGCTGACGCTGCTACAGTAAATTTTTGGTTTTTGCGAATCAGCCCTCCACATTTTTCATTTTTTGCAAAAAGGGCCCCATTTTGTCAAAAACTGGATTTTTAACTAAAAAAATAATTTTAAAAGCTCAAAAATTTAATCCAACCTTACAGATAGGTTGGGTTTTAAAAATCTTAATCACCATAAAAATTTTGGAATTTAACTCTTATTAAAAACCATTTATTTAAATAAAAACCATAAATTTACACTATTTACTTAAATAAAGAATTGTTAAAATAAACAATTTAGAAACATCATTTTGAGGTGAAATGAAATAACAAGACATTCTTAAAATGGTCTACCATAAAATACTAATTTCAAAATTTATCTCATTTTCAATACCCTTTAAAATAATTAATACTCCCTTTTGGGGTTTTGACGGGCGGGATTTAAATACCATTTTCTGAAAATAAATTCATTTTCAAATTAGAAATACAAATCCTTTATTTAGGAGAACATTATTTACCAATAATATACACATATCAACAATATTCATAAAATAATAACTAAAATTGGTAAATTACCAAAATGCCCCTCCAGCTCGACGAGCCAGATCACTGAGTTTTCAGGCTCAGATCGGGCCAAACTTGGGCTTTCCTCATAGCCCTAACCAAAATATTCGAGATTAACCGGCTACACAGGATTAACAAGCTAAAACACGCCTAATCTGGGGCAGGGTATTACAGTTTTGGTGTCTTGAAATGGGTGGTTTGGTCTTCCAACTTTGACCCCTTTGACCACCTTTTGGATAATTTAATTAATTAATTAATTAGATCATTAGGTTAATTAATTCCATTTAACTTAATTCCATTTGCTTAAATTCCCTTTATGCATACACCCATGGTTGACAAATTCAACCATGGTGGTTGGCCCCACCAATCCTTGGTCCACACGCCACCTCACTTGGTGAGATGGAGGTGGGTCCCATTTGGCCATGTCACCTAGGTTTTAAATAAATTCCAACTTAGGTGATTTAATTAAGTCCATTTCAACTACTTGGATCACCATTGGGCCCATGGCCCAATCACACTCACCTCCGACCCATTTACCTTAGAGCTTACATCATCTTGATCCATTGGGTCCCAAATGGGTATTGGGCCCAATTGACGATTTAAATGATTTTAAATCCAATCCATGGTCCATTGGGCCATACTTGAGCCTTTGTCCATATTTTGATCCATTCACCATTTATTCCATCAAATTTCCAATTTCCACCATTAAAATAAATAATAGCCACATATATATTGATTTACAAATTTCGGGCCATTACACCTAGATACTCTAAATACAAGTCCATGAGTATCATTATTCAAAACATATAAAATAAATCATCCAAACTCCTATGCCTGGCCTTCCTTGAGTTCCCTGGTTTCCTCAATTCCTGCATCATCCACTACAGGGTAGAAGTAGGGTGTTAGAACAACGTGCCCAGTAGGTATTCCAGTTGGGGCTAACACATGGGTTAATACCAAAAATCCAGATATAACATATAGCAGAAATCAGCGGTAATAAACCATAATATACTCATAAAACATGATATCCAAAATAGGGTATGATAATAGAGATCCAATCATACCGATAAAACCCAAAACCTTGCATGATAATAAAATCATAATCATGCTGATTCAATTCCATGCCATGCTATCATATGCAATGAATCCCACCCATCGCAAACACATGGTATCCACCTGATGGAATTCTCCTCATCAAGGTATGCCCCACAGATGCCTTACGGACGTATCGACGGAGTGTGGGCTCCGGTTACACAATATCCTCTTGATGGAATTCCCCTCATCAAGGTAATCCTCTTGGTGGGATTCTCATCACCAAGGCAAGCCCCACAGTTGCCTTACGGACTTTCCGACGGAGTGTGGGCTCCGGTTACCTGTCATCCCTCCCATGCCATGCATGAGATGCAACTGCTACATGCTATGCAAATAAAGCAAATCATAACATTTAAAATCACATATTTAAAACATATAATTTTGCATCATAAAACATCATAAATGAAGTAAGAACAATGTACATAAGCCCATGGTTTCAAAGAGGTGGAATCCTACCAAAGACCGTTCACGAGTCCTTGCGTCTTTCGTCCAAAATTCGTTAACCAATCACGCACCGTTTGCGAGATCCCGTTACCTTATAATATAATAATAAATCAACACCAAGTCCCACTTGATTACAAGGTTCTAAGTCCATAAACAAAACCCCATGGGGTTTGGCCATACACCATGGCTGAAACCCATGGTCTACCATTTTTGTCGATAATTACAATAATGCCATTGTTCATAACCTTAGCCATTTTCCTTGCTTAGGTTCCAAAATAATACACACTTCTTGAATCCAATCACATAACCCAATAATTAATTCATGGGGTTCGGCCATACACCATGGCCGAACCTAATGTCCAATATTCTCACATATTTACAAAAATGCCATTGGTTCCCTTATTCCTTTAAATCTACAATAACTAGACCCTATAAATTTCCTTAACCAAACAAGTCCATCAAACACAACTCATGGGGTTCGGCCATACATCATGGCCGAACCCATGATCTTTCCATTTAGGCGTTATTTACAATTTTGCCACTAGTTCCCATTATAGAAACTTCCCAAATTAGTAACCATTTTCCATACTCAGATAGTTTCCTAGATTAGAAACCATCTTTCCAAATTTAGATAGTTTCCTAATTTAAAAATCATCTTTCCTTAATTGAATGCTTTCCAAATATAGATTCCATAATTAAAAAGGTTTCCAAAATAAATCCTAGTGGGGTTCGGCCATACACCATGGCCGAACCTCACTCATGGCATCCAATCCTTCCCTTTTCAAATCCAACCTTCCTTAATTAAACTCCACCTTCTATTATTAGAAGGTTTCCATATTTAAACTTACTAAAATTATCAACCTCCTTCCATAAATGGAAGGTTTCTTAGATTAGAAATCTTCTTTCTAAAATTGGAATGCTTTCCAATTTAGCAACTCCTTCTATATTTGGAATCTTTCCATATTAAGCAAACAACTTCCATAATTGTATAGTTTCCAAGTTTAATCTCCATTCCAAAAACAACCCCATGGGGTTCGGCCATACACCATGGCCGAATCCTATGGTTCATGATCTTGGCCATTGGTTTAGATCCAATTAAAAATCAATCACCAATCCATAAAATGTTTGGTGGGGTTCGGCCATACACCATGGCCGAACCTCACCCCTTCTTTTCATTACTTTAGATCCAACAATTTAGCCATGATACAATCATGGTTCGGCCATGCTATGGCCGACCCACATTCCTATCTATATTTCCATTAATCATTCATGGATCCTCATTCTTAAAAAATCAACAAGTAAATCAAATCTTTCCATGTGGTTCGGCCATGCACTATGGCCGAACCCTATGGTTCTTTCTTTCCATTTAAGACTATCAAATCATCTCCAATCTTTCTCCATGGGGTTCGGCCAACCACCATGGCTGAACCCTATGGTTCTTTTATTTCAAGACAAATTTATCAAACAAAGTACTAACTTTTTTTTTCCCCGATTTCTTGTTCTTCTAATCTTTCTCCCTTCTTCTTAATTTTTTCCTCCAGCCAAGAACACCTTCTTGTTGTTGTCCTTTCTTCTCTTGCTCTTGCCTTGTGAGAGAATGAGAAATTGGGAGATAGGAAAATAAAATTCGGCTATGGGTTGTAAACCTTGCCCCCTTGTCCTTCTCTCCTTTATATAACCTTCCCTTGGTCCAACTTTAGAAGGTGCCTAAGATAATCTCACCCTCTCCTTTGGCCGTGCGCCCATCCCTTGCCTTCGATGGTAATGCCGACCTCCCTTGCCTTAGATGGCAATTGCCGACTTCCCTTGTTTAATTTAAGACCTTCCCTTAATTCTATCTCTATTTAAATTAGATAGTTTCCTTGGCTACCAATCCATGCGCATAATATATAGATTTAATATCCAAAATTCTGCCATGATAATCTTTTAATTATTTCATAGATATCTCATCCCTTTTTTAAATATTCTAGCATATCATTGTGGATTTAAAATCCCACATATCTCTCATGCGCATAATCTATGGATTTCACATTCAAAGTTCGGCCAAGCACTATCCCATTTTATTTTTGGATAAAACCAATGCCATAATTAATTGGGTCCTAATTGGGTCTTAGCCCAATTCCTTATCCATATAAGATCCAATCTAAAATTCACAATTAAAAAGAATAATTCTCATATAAAATAATAATCTAAAAATCCGAGGTATTACAACCTCACTTTGGGCCAATGCATGCCCTAGCATGTCCCAACTTAAGGATCTTGTCTAGCCATGGAGGGTGCATGCCCTCCACATGGCACACCCAACCCCTCATGGCCCACAGTTTTGGCTCATTTACCATGGGTGATTTGGTGGTTTGGATGAGGTGGAACCACCACCTCATTTCTTGCCAATGCATGCTCTCTCCCTAAGCTTTTGGTTTAGCCAAGGGGGGAGCATGCCCTCCACATGGCACACTCAGACCATCCCAACGATTTTGAGTGGGAATGAGATGGAAAAATCCTCTTGACTCACTCCATTATCTAGGTGACTCACCCCATTTAACTCACTCCATGTAATGCAACTCATTTGCCAACTCAATCATTTAAATTTATATCTAACTTAGGTCATTCAATTAAATAATTTAATTCCACTTATTTATCTTTAATTCACCCATGAATTCACCCATGGTTGACCAAGTCAACCTTGGTGGCCGGCCCCACCAATGCCTTAGCCCACACGCCACCTCA
The DNA here is from genome assembly GCA_013350335.1 of Chimonanthus salicifolius. Classification (NCBI taxonomy): domain Eukaryota; kingdom Viridiplantae; phylum Streptophyta; class Magnoliopsida; order Laurales; family Calycanthaceae; genus Chimonanthus; species Chimonanthus salicifolius. The sequence continues at coordinate 60,881,150 of CM023540.1, forward strand.
CTTCATGAGTGGAGCTGGGTCCCACTTGACAATGCCACCTTGATTTATTCAAAATTAACTTAGGTGATTTAAATTAAATAATTCAACTCAATTCACTTGATCCTCCTTTATTCACCTTTGACTCACCCATGGTTGACCAAGTCAATCATGGTGGTCGGCCCCACCTTGTCTTGGTCCACAGGCCACCTCACTTAATGAGGTGGAGTTGGACCCCACTTGGATAATTCCACTCTTACATTTGCCCATGAGATGGACCCCATTCCTTTGATCGCCATTGGGTCCATGGCCCAATTAAATCCACTTCCTACCCATTTACCCTAATGCTCAATGCACCTTGACCCATTGGGTCCCAATTGGGCATTTGACCCAATTGACCATCATTGACCCAATTAAATGAAATTAATCCAATCCATGGTCCATTGGACCATACTTGGGCCATTGCCCCAATTTTGATCCATCAACCATCCATTCCATCAAAATTCTTAATTTTAATAATTAAAATAAATAATAGCCAATATATATATATATATATATATATATATATATATATATATATTGTATTAAAAAATCGAGCTATTACAATGGAAACCCAAGAAGCACACGGTTGGAGTTTCATCTCATGGGATGAAACTCCCAAAGGAAGTATTAATGAGGGAGGTGGAGAGTCATAATTGTTACAAAGGGGCATCACCCAAAAGATACCACCCTTGGCCGAATTACATTGCACAACAAAGAAAGTTCTTTGTTTCATCTCACTCTCTCCCTCTCTCTCTTGGCCAATCCTCCTCTCAAGACAAGAAACACTGAGTATTTTCTATCTCAAGCTTCTCTCCCTCTCTCTCAAGGCCGACCCTCTCTCAAAGACAAAGGAGAAAGGACTTAGAGTTTTCCATCTCAAGCTCCTCTCCCTCTCACAAGAACCCTAGGGCCGACCCTCTCACAAAGATCAAGGAGGAAGAAAGAAGAAAGACTAAGGAAAAAAAAGAGCAGAGGAGCAAGTCGGAACGAAAGAAATCGGAGGAGTCGCGAAATCGGTAAGTACTTGATGAGATTTTATTAAGTAAGAAAAGATGGTCAAGGAAACATGGTTCTGCCATTGCATGGCCGAACCCTAATCTTGTATGGCTAAGGATGTTACGCATGTCCCATGTGAGAAATTGTGAATGATCAAGGATCATGGTTTGGCCCTTGCATGGCCAAACCCTAGGTTTTATGTATAAAAACCCCATCAAAGGTTCAAATCTTGGATGTATGATTTTTAAAAGGAAATGATGAACCATAGGGTTCGGCCATGTAGTATGGCCGAACCCCATGGAGAAATTTTAATGGTTTTAAAGGTGGTTAGACCATGGAAAGATGTTGGTAAATGTTAATGAGTGGTAAAGGATGAATTCATGCAAATATGTTAGTGATTTTAAAAAAGGTTTGAATGTTGTAAATGATAAACTTGAAATGAGGAAATAAGGAAGAACCAAGGACTATGGGTTCGGCCATGTTGTATGGCCAAACCTCGTGGAGAAATATTAATGGATTTATTATGGATCTTTGGGTTTTAAATGATGAATCTAAGTGTATGGTTAAACCCCCATGGAGGGACTTTGTTTATGGACCTAAGATTGTAAATGATTTAAAGGAGAAGATGGGAAATGAGACATCACCATGGCCAAACCCATGAACCAATTATGGGTCTATGTTGATGGATCATTTGTGGATCCATGCATAAAATGTTTAGTTATGGATCTATGTTTTGGACCTAAGCATGGGTAAATAAATTAGGTGATGGAAATATTGGCTAAGATGTAAATGGGGTGAACATGAAGGGACCATGGGTTCGGCCATGGTGTATGGCCGAACCCCATAGGGAATGTTTTTGTGGACTTAGGGTTTTTAAAATGATTAACTTATGTGTAAAACAAAAGAGGGACCCAAAACCAAGTGAGTGAGGTTCGGCCATGTTGTATGGCCGAATCCCACTAAGGCATGTTTATGGACTTAAACATGGTTGGAAATCAAATAGAACATGGGATTGATTTATTGATATGTAATAAGGTAACGGGATCTCACAAGCGGTGTACGATCGGCTCGACGCAATCGGTGAGCGGTTTTTTGACAAAACGCAATGACACATTAGTTGGTCATTGGTAGGATTCCTACCTTATTGAAAACCATGGATTATATATATATGAATGTTTTACTTGAATTATTTTGGGATCAAATGTTATGTCTTAATGATGGGATTTTAATGCTATGGTTGTATTATTACATAACATATCTGCACTTGCATCTCATGCATGGCATGAGAAGGATGATTTGTAACCGGAGATCCACTCTCCGTCGAGGCATCCATAAGGCATTTGTGAGGGTACCTCGATGTGCATTATCCATCGAGAGGGATGTATGATTGATTTGTAACAGGAGATCCACGCTTCGTCGGGGCGTCCGTAAGGCATTTGTGGGGATACCTTGATGAGGAGTTTTCCATCAAGAGGAACACTATGTGATTGTGATACGGATGATGGATGGGACTCATGGCGTATGACACCCATGGCATGGCATTGACTTGCATGTTTTTGGATATTATGTTATCTATGTGATTTTTGTACTAACCATGTGTTGACCGTACTCGGAGTACCTACTAGGCGCGTTGTCTAACGGCCTACTTCTACCTTAGTTGATGACATAGGAAATGGACGGAACGAAGGACGTGATTGGAGCCAAGCTTAGGTGCTTGGATATTTTAGTTTCATTTTATTTAAGTTACTCATGGACAATGTAATTTGAGTAGCTAGCATTTGGGACTATAATAACTTAGATTATTTGCTATAGTTTGAATGTTAATTTTGGATATTTTAACTTAAGATAATTATTGTTAAGTGATGGACCATCTTGCTATCTAAAATGGAATAGAATTATTATTCTATTATAATTCTGCATTTTTGAATTATTCTTCATGTTTAACTTGAGTACGTGTGAACCGTTTTTAGTGGAGTTGGTCCATGCACATGTATGGTTGGCCAGTTAAGGGTCGGGCTTAGCTCCCGTCGTGACGTCCCCGCTCTCTCTCACTCTTTTATTAAAAAAATAAAAAATAGATTAATTTTCGGTGAGTGAAAAAGGGCGGGGCATTACACGATGAGTCGTTGACCACGAGGGGTTGTTAAGTTCATCACGAGGGGTCGGTGCAAACGAGACTCTCGATCAGAGGTATACCCAAGATGAAAGTTCCATGATCCAGAACCTTTGTCAATCTGACCAACCAGTCTTTGACCACGATGGGTTGATCCTATCTCCACTGAGGGTTCGGTGAGAACGACTGGTCGAGCTAATAGTGAACTTAATTCATATCTCCGAGTTCGCTTTCAATTCATTGTCAAGCTTCCGTTCTAGGATTTTAATGATTTTATTCATTGTTCGACTAAGCTTAGAAATGGTCCTCCAAAAGTGTGGGTACCACCTAAAGTCATGTATGGCCAAATACCTATTTTGTGATTGCCATAACGATGAGCTTTAATCAGGTGGAACATGATCTTCAATCTTGATCACCTTGAGTCTTCAACCTTCAAGCAAGTGTTTCTTCCCAAGTCATGGAATTGAAAAACTTAAGGTCTCGGCGAACCGGGGCAGTAACACAGTTAATTACGACCCAACGGCCAATTACATCACTATGTACATGGAGATAGTTTCTCATTCACCTAGTATATCTTTAATGCACCAAACATTAATAACTTTCCACAGCCCGGGGACAATTCGTAACCCATGTATTATTCTCACAGCATTCCATGTGCCCTTTTTCATAGGGTTTCACACTGGAGAATACCAATCCTCATCTAGTTTCAATCTCGGTTTCAAAACTGGCAAAATTCAAATTACAAGCCCTGTACAAAGATTCAACAACACAATATACCATATATAGTAATTTGAATTTGTTAGTGCCCCGGCTTGCCGAGTTCCTAAGTTTGTCAATTCCATGACTCGGGAAAAAGCATTGCTAGAAGCTTGAAGACTCAAGGTGATCAAGAGTGCGGATCATGCTCCACCGGATTAAATATCATCGTTATGGCAATCATAAAACAAGTATTTGGCCATAGATGACTTTAGGTGGTACCCACACCTTAGGAGGACCATCCCTAGGCTTAGTTTCATATGTTGGAAGTGGACATAATAAGCCTAGAAAGGAAGCTTCACAGTGAATTGGAAGCGAACTTGGAAATATGAATTAAGTTCACTGTCAGCTCGACCAGTCGTTCTCACCGACCCCTCGGTGGAGACAGGATCGACGCATCGTGGTCAAAGACTGGTTGTCCAGATTGAGAAAGGTTCACGAACATTGAACTGTCATTCAGGGTATGCCTCTGATCGAGTGTCTTGTATCCACCGACCCCTCGGTAATGAACTTAACGACCCCTCGTTGTCAACGACCCGTCGATGATAACTTATGAGTTCTGGAACTTAGAACTCATATGGACTGTCGAGAAAACAAACATCTCGGTAATTCAAGAACGATCAAGAGTACCATGACCAACCCCTCCATAAAGGGTGACATGTCGGTTTGGGTACGACTAGTGTTTAGACTTCAAACTCTGTCAGAACAATGTTGCCCCAGACCGAGCCCCTCGTATGGACCACCTCTCGGTACCATGACCGTCGACCCATCGGCGACACCGAACTGTTGACCGGGAAATAATTGTGTCAGTGGGAGTGCATTTAATACGCAACAGTCGAGTGGTTGAGCGGTAATATTCTTAGTTATCGACCTCTCGGTGCGCCCGACCTGTCAGTACATGACCGTTTCTGAAATTAGTTGCCTTTTCTGTAAATACCGATCCTTATGCAACCAGTTTGTATCCTTTGGCAAATCCATTAGACCCTCATCATTATCAGTGAGCTTAGCAAGGGCCAACAAAATGATCACTCTCTCTCTTGTGCTTACACTTGGGAAATCTAATACAACAAATCATATAAATTGAGTTTGTGGGGGAGAGAGGGGAAAGGATAATCAACTAGGAAAGTTTTGGTATAACTAGTTTCCTAGCCACCTTGTAATTGTGTTTGCTTTACAACGGCTATAAGGGGGAGCGTCAGCACACATTGGGTGGATCTTTGAGAAGCACACATCTTTTAGAAAGAGCAACAAGGCAAGTGCTTCTTGGTTTTAATTTTGTTTTTAAAGCCTTTATCCTGATAGTGGATTAAGGAGGCTTGGCTCCAAAACCACTATAAAAAATCTAGAGCGTCGTCTCTAGCACATGTGGTGGGTGGAATTCCCAACCAAATGAATAGGTGAAATTCCTATTCTACATGTGGTGGATGAAATTCCTAGCCAATTGAGTGAGATGGAATTCATACTTAATTGTGAGGGTACAAGTCCCCACTTAGTGGATTTGGGGATAGCCTCAAGGTTGAGCTAGTCCTAACAGTGGATGTAGGTTGGCTAACCGAACCACTATAAATTTAGTCTTATGGTGTTTGATCATTGTGTGTTTGTGTTTTAGTATTTAAGCACTTTTCTCAATACACATCACTGTTCATTTGATTATCTCTATTTGTACATTGTGCACAAGCGTCGATAATCAAGCAATATGCAAAGGGTAATAACCATAGTGTGATCATTTAAGTAATTAAAAACAACTTATCACAATATACAAATCTCTTGATTAATATTGTCATTTCGCTGCACTTAAACTTTAAACAATCAAGAAATTTGTGAATACCATGGAAACTGGGATTGACCTATATACCCCTCCCCCTCCTCCTCTCTCTCTCCTCTAGGGTCAATCGTGTTCTAGTACCGAATGGAACTTTCAGAATTGATTGTTAATGTCCTCGCGCCTTTATCCAATTCATTTAACCTATTAACCTCTAGACACATAAATGGGTTCCACATTGCGTTTGACTATTAGGCTTCAGCTTCTTGACACTATTTTATGCTTACGTTCTATATATATTAGAACTTAAACTACATCCCTTACATGTAAGTGATGTCAGGTCTCGCATTTTGGTCTCACTTAATATTTTCCATCTTTATTATGTCCATGGGTCCCATTTATTGTCGTAGAGTTAAAGGTTTTCAAAATAAATTCGAAATAGAAAGAAAGTTGAGTCTCCTCACCATAATCCGACGAGTTTTAGCGATATATCTGTAATAGTAAACATCATATAAATATTTGTTTGAAATAAAATACACGTGAAGTATTATTTTAAGTTCGGTGTTTACATTTCCAAGAAAAAAAGGGAAATGGTTGTGAGTCCCAATTACACGTAATTAATCCAAATTAAGCAATTAAATTCTGTAAAGAGTGTAAATCATCCAAAACACACAATAAAGGAAAATAACACTTAAAAGATGGCATTTTAAAACAAAAATGTAAATAAAAGTACTCAGTGTTTGGTCTCGTATTTCTCCAGCCAATAGCCACAAGGAGTATTGAGAGTTCAACCTCGATGGTACAGTGTAGTAAAGTTGATTGCTGAAAAGTAAAAAGCCATTTGTACCAGTCCGAATAGGTTAACGAGTTAGCAGTTAGTGAGTAAGATTCAGATAGAGAAACTGACAGAAAGAAAACACACAAGGCATAAATTAACACATCAAGCGGTAAAATCCCAATTTTTAATTTGGACGTTCCATTTTAAGCAATTTTGGAAACAATTATAAAAATGACATTTGTGTCCTTATGTATTTGGAAAATGATGCTTATGTCCTTTATTTTTCGTGGGTTTCCAAAAACTTAGTTTTATACCCCATTTTCATCCCATTTCACTTTTCATCTTTCCCTAAGCTTATAAAGAACAAAATGGTAAATTTTATACCTTCCCGTGGAGTTTTGGCAGAGTTTTGGCTTTCCCTAAACCTTCCACCAAAAATGACACTTTGCAAAAGAAAAACGAACGGAAGAAGAAGAAGAAGAAAACAGAAAGATGAAGGAGAAACAGAAGGATGGCATTTGCAAATCGTTTGATGAAATGCTTCTTTCCATTGGTTGGTATTTATAGAGGAGAACGTGGATGGAAACGGAAACACGTATCCTATCCTACAAAGTAGGTTTGATGATTATTGTTTTAAAAATATATTATTTTATTATTTTTAAAAGTTTATATCTTATATAGTTTTCTATAATAATCAAACTCACGAAAATCGGGTATCGTTGGAAAAATATGACTCTGCATATATGTTGGGTAAATTCGATTAAAAATAATGTTCTAAAGCTCGAAAAATATTCAAAGTCAAAAGCCAATCAACCTAAGTGATAAAGTGCTTTCGTTAAAATGAAGGCTCACATCTCACGATGTAGATTGAGCGTCTAATACTTCATTTTGGAAATCTGAAAACATGAAACGTTAGGTCAAGACATAGATTAAACACAGATTATTTTTCTATAAAAGTTTTACTTCCATAAATATTTCTAAGTTATGGTTTTATGAATAGGGACCTTTAAAAGAGTTAAAATAAATATAATTTGGAAAATCAATAGAACGAATTGGAAGGTCAGTTAAACTTGAAATTTGAAATCATTGAGTATGTGTGAGTTTGGGTGTTCAAATACTTCAAATGAGTGGCTTTCGAGAGTTAAGCAGTTTCAGGATCATTTTTCAAAATAAATAAATAAAGTTAAGTTATTTACGGTTTTGCTCTTCCAACTTTAACGAGTTGGCTCAATGAGCTATCGAGCTTGAATTGGGCCGAACTTGGACTTTCCAGAAAGCCCACTCTATAATCTTCAAGATAAATAGATCACAAATCACAATTAACGGCACATAATCACTCAATTAAGCCTAATTTAGGGTCAAGGTATTACATTCCACCCTCTTTAAAGAAATTTCGTCCCGAAGTTTAAACAAACCCTCGTACCTTTAACTGGAGAAAATACTAAGGTACAACTTTCACATCATCGATTCTATCTTCCACTTGGTGTTCCGAACACTACGATGCTACCTCAACACTTGATCTAAAGGTATAACTTTTCTTGGAATCACTTGATTTTGAAAACCCTGGATTTCCATGGGTATTTCTTCAAAAGTCAGATCTTCAGAGATGTCAATATTTTCCTTGTTTCCTTTATTAGGTTCACTATAAGCCCCATAAGTCAAAGTTCTCATGAATTCCTCATAAAAATTGTTCTTAGAGATCACCCATGTTATCCCAAGAACTTCTATTGTTTGCCTATGTATACACCAAACCAAGTTGGGTTTTCGTTGGACACTCCATAGAAATTTCCATAGGTAAGTTCTAAAGGTAAATCTAGTGCTCCCCACCTCCTATCCATGCACTACACTTGGTGAATCAAATATCCAATCTTCTTGATTGTGAATAAGAGAGAGAGAAATAAAGAAATATAGATCTAGGAATCCATTGGCACATCTAAATCCTAGAGACCTCCCATAGATTGTGATTGAGCATACACAAGCACATCTTCGACATCGTCGACATCACATTGGCAGAGCATCCTCCAGAAGCATACATCTATAAGTGAGCTCATACAAAGGCAAGTGCTTCTTCGTGATTTTATTTTACAAATCATCTTGTGAAGTGGACTAAGGCAAGGAAGTCGGAACTACTATAAAAATAGAGGGATAAGGAAGTAGACCTTGGGTTGGTCGAACATTTCAAAATCTAGGACAAGTGGATTAAGGAGGCTTAGATCTAGAACCACTATAAAAAATCTAGAGCGTTGTCTCTGACACATGTGGTGGGTGGAATTCCCAACTAATTGAGTACGATGGAAGTCCTACTCTATTTGTGAGGGTGTAAGTCCCCACATAGTGAATTCGGGATAAGTCCATGTTGGGTGAGTCCTTAAAGTGGATGTAAGTTGTTTAACTGAACCACTATAAATTGGTCTTGTGGGTGTTGATCTTTACTTGTGTGATTGTTCTTATAATTGTGCATACCTTTGATCACACAACCTATCTCTCTTGATTAGCATTATTAACCCGCTGCAAATTTGTTAATTAATCAAGAAATTTGTGAAGACCATAAAAATTGGGGATTGTCCTACTCACCTCCCCCCCCCCACCCTTTTAGGGACAATCTTGGGCCTTGTTCTAGCACCCAAGGGAAGTTTCAATTGGTATTAGAGCTTGAGCGCTCTTCATAAAGGATTTAACCATCCGACTTGATCCGTGCTAGAACTCCTTCATGGGTACTCCAAAATTTGCTTACTATTCTCTATTATTTGTTTACTCTTACTTGAAAAAAAAAATAGAAAATAAACTTGCATCCCAAGATGAAGAAGAGTGGACCTCTATCCAAAATGAGTTTACTGAAAAATATTGTACATCTTTGGATAACTCAATGGAAGGCTCCACCTTTCATAACAAATTGGAGAATCATGGGAGAGGTGAAAATGTGAAATGTTTCATAGCCTCTGTAGGGATCCTCAAGTGAAGATGAGGATATTAAAGAGGATTTGACAAGGATGAAGATGACCTCCAAGAATCCTACAAAGCCCTATACTTAGAGGGTATGAGATTGGCTAAGGATCTTAATGAGGCAAAAATTGAGAATGCCAAACTCTCTAGCCAACTCCAATGTAATACCCCAGATTTTCAGTTTATAAATATTTACGGTGTTTGCCATTGAAATTGTGAACTAATGGATATAAACCTTAGATGGGTAAATGTTGGGTCAATTGCCCAAATAAGACCCAACGGATGATAGATGTGGATCAATGGAAATAAATGGGTAAGAATTATTTAATTGGGTCAAGATTGCCAATTGGGTCAAAAGTCCAATTGGGACCCAGTGGATCATATATGAGCTAGTTAGAAGTAAATGGGTAAGGCATGATAATTGGGTCAATTGGCTCAATTAAGACCCAACGGATGTTGTATATGGTTCAGGTGAATCAAATGGGTGAAGTTTTATTTAATTGGGTCAAAATTGTTAATTGTGTCAAAATGCCCAATTGGGATCCAATGGGTCATGGTTGACTAGGTTGATCACTAAGTGAGCTCAAGCTTGATTAGGTTGTGGGGCCCATTGTTCAATTAAGATCCAACGTACATGTTATAAGGATCAAATAAAAGTAAATGGGTAACGTGCATCTAATTGGGTCAAGGTGGTTATTTGGGTCAAAAGGCACAATTGGGATCCACTGGGTTGTGGTTGACTAGGTTGACCACTAAGTGAGCTCAAGTTTGATTAGGTTGGGGCTGAATTGAGTTGGAAATGGAATCAAATAATTGAGTCGATTCAAGTGAATTAAATGAGTAGGTTGAGCTAAAATGATGAATTGAGTTAAATGAGTTGAATGGAAGTTAATGGGATTTTAATCTCAAGTGAGTGGAGTGGGAAGGTGGAGATATGCACCTCATGAGACCCAAGATAAGGTTACATGTTGGAAGTGGGGGAGTTTCATCTCATGGGATGAAACTCCAAAGGTGCATTAATGAAGAAGTTGAAGGGTTGTGATGTTACACAAGCTTGCACAAGCATACACGTTGGAAGCATTTGGGGGGGGGTTGTGTTGCTCTCCATCTCAAGATGGAAACCCAAGAGCCACACATTGGGAGTGTTTCATCTCAAGGATGAAACCTCCAAAACAGACTTGAATGAGGGAGGTGGAAGGACATCAGAGTTACCAAGGGGTGTCACCAAAGGACACCACCTTTGGCCAACCCTCATTAACCAAGAAAAGGAGTTTTATTTCAAATCACTCTCTCCCTCTCTCCCTTGACCGTTCCCACCTCTCTAGACAAGAACCTTGGCTGGTTGTTTCTCCCTCTAACACTCTCTTGGCTGATCACTTCTCAAGGTATAGACTTAGAAAAGATTTGTGATCTCAAACCATCACACAAAGCCAACCACTCTCAAGACAAGGATTTGGAACGTTGTTCTAAGCTTCTCCCTCAATTCATATCACTTGGCCGAATTATTCCAATGGGTTTGAAGCAAGGTCAGTCTCGGCCAAAGGAACAAGAAAGAAGAAGGAGAGGCTAAGGAAGCAAAGGAACAAGCCGGATCAAAAGAAAACCGGAGGAACCGCGGAACCGGTGAGTAATTTACTAGTTTTTGTTTATAAGAACCATAGAGTTCGGCCAAGGTTTATGGCCGAACCCCATGGATGAAAATTGGTTGTTGAATCAGTCTTTTCGATGGAAAGAATGGATCATAAGGTTCGGCCAAGGTGCATGGCCGAACCCCAAGAAAAGGCTTGGTTATTTTTATGGGTTTTTGAGGGATAAAGATCATGGAACATTATGAATGTCTTAAAAGGATTTTTAAATGGATACGTGGGTAAAGCATGGGTTGGCCATTGCATGGACAAACCATAATGCTATAATGGCTAAGATGTTAAAAGGGGACAAAAGCTAAATGAGTGAGGTTCAGCCATGGTGAATGGCCGAACCCCACTAGAGTGTATATTATGAACATGAAAATGGAGGATGCATGTTAAAGAATTAATCATTCTACATGGTATAAAAATGATATGGGATGAAAGAACTATGAACCATGGGTTCGGCCATAGTGTATGGTTGAACAACATGGAAGGTTGCCAAGGAATTGGAAGGTATTAAATGGAGTAATGTTTAAGTGGACTTAGATTATTATGTATGTTAAATAATTGGTGCATAAGTAATAAGATTAATGAATCAAGAGGTCATGATCTTATATTTAAATTAAAAGAGCAAAGGATTTGATAGACAGACCAAAACCAAAATGGTGAGGTTCGGCCATGATGTATGGCCGAACCCCACTAAGGAGTAGTTGGTGGATTTAAGGTTTTGTTCATGTTAATGAATTATTTAGTCATGAACACAAGTTTTGGACTTAAAAATGGTATTGAAATCATGGAGTAATGGGTTTTAGATATCATAGGGTTCGGCCATGGTGTATGGCCGAACTCCATGAAACATTTTGTGGATCAAAATGGGGACTTATGTATGCTTAGATGAGGGATACTTTGGTTATTGAATTTTATTGACTATTTTAATAAAGTTAATGGGTGGAAATAATAGATCAAGGATTAATAGGGGATCCAAAGTTAAATGAGTGAGGTTCGGCCATGGAGTATGGCCGAACCCCACTATGGTTTATTTTATGGACATATGAATGAAATGGAAACTAAGAATTGGATCAATGGCAAGATGGTAAATAAAAAATAATGAACCAAGGGTTCAGCCATGTTGTATGGGCGAACACCATGGGAAATGTTTTATATATTTGAAGTGTTGATAAGGTTGGATGGCTGATTTAAAAGTGTTGGCTTTTATGAATCAAGAATGGCAAGGATTGGATTTGAGAGATCAAAAGGTTGAAAAGAAAGGACCAAATTAAAAAGGGTGAGGTTTGGCCATGGTGTGTGGCCGAACCCCGCAAAGTTGGGTTAAGGAATTAGAACATGGTTTGATTGATTTTTGTGTAAATAAGGTAACGAGACTTCACAGAGGGGGCACGATCGTGATCGATTAACGGATTAAAGGTCAAGGACACCTTAGTTGTCTTGGGTAGGATTCTACCTCATTGGAACATGGTTATGTAATATGGTTTTATCTTTATTTTGCTGATTTATGTTGTAAATATATTATGTTTCAAATGTGGAGTTTTTAATGCTATGGTTATTTATATTACATAGCATACGGACATGAACATCTCATGCATGGCATGGGAGGGAAGTATGTAACAGGAGGCCACACTCCGTCGGGGCGTTAGTAAGGCAATCGTGGGAAGACCTTGTTGTGTATAATCCCATCAAGAAAAATCTGGAGGCCCCACTTCGTCGGGGCATCTGAAAGACCACTGTGGGGATAACTTGATGAGGAGAATTCCATCAAGAGGTTACATGTATTGTGATGGGTGGGACTCATTGCATAAGACATATGGCATGGCATGATTTCATATGCTTTTGTGGATATGATATTATGTATGATTTTGTTACTAACCCATGTGTTAGCCCTATTTAGAATTCCTACTGGGCGCATTGTTCTAACGCCCTACTTCTACCCTAGTGAATGACACAGGAAAGGAAGGGATCGAGGATCGTGAAGGAAACCAAGCATCGAAGCTTGAATGCATTTAAGTTATATTTTGTTTAAGTTATTCATGGACTATGTATTTGAATAGCTAGCATTCGGAATTGTAATAACTTAGGTATATATGCTATGGATTGGATGGTTAATGTTTGGATATTTGAGTTATGATAATTATGGTTAAGTGTTGGACTAGTTTGCTATCTAAATTGGAATAGGATTGTTATCCTATTGTTAATCCGTAGTATAAGATATTATGTGCATGTTAACTTATGTGTGTGAACTATCTTGGTGGACTTAGTCCACACACACATAGGGTTGGCCAGTTAAGGGTCGAGCTTGAGAAGCTCGGACTTAACTCGCGTCGTGACATCCCTCTCCTTATCACTTTTGTTTATTTAAAAAAAAATAGACTCTGATTTCGAGTGAAAAATGGTGGGGCGTTACAGTTGGTATCAAAGCGAAACGGGAAAGTTGAATCTTTCGAAGTAAGATTAAGACTAGTATCATGTCTCACTGACAGATAAGAATTCCAACTGACCGACTCTTCGGAATCCGCTGCACGGGCGCCAGATTAATTTACTTTGTTAGACTCAGACTGAACATTAAATCTGAGAACAACAATGAATGGTAGCAAAGGAAGTACAGTCAAAATAATTGGATATACCAAACGTAGCAATGAGGATATATTTCCCCGATATCCCCAAATTGAGAAACAGACAATTGATACTTAGGAAGTTTCCCCAAAAACAAAGAAATACAAAGAGTGTTGATTTGGAAATTTCCCCAAGAACAAGAAAAACAAGATGTTTATTTGGCAATTTCCCCAAACAAGAGACATTATTTGATATATAGGAAATTCCCCAAAACAAAGATTAGTTTGATTAGAATTGTTGTTGTCATTGATATGTTTCTGTTGTTGTGATACAGATATGTCGAGCAACATTGAGTATACAGAGTTGTGGGACAGAGGAACCCGGAGCTGTCCTATAGATATGATTTCTACTTCCAACAACTCCAGCAGGTCAGACCGCGCTGTGGAAGTTAACGTAGACGTTCAAGTGGGATTTCCCAAGGATGTCGAAGTGAATCTAGCTCCTTTTCCAGAAGAGTATGTGGGAGATATCCCGATGATAGGAGAATCCGTAGGGGAGATAGAGCCTAGGTATATGTACGAGTTGTGCAATCAAGAGGGGCACAACTGTACTTTCTGTCCCTACCCCCTTGAGGTCATTTGCCCTGTTTGTGGACTTCATGGGCACGGGACAGAGAGGACTAACTGTCCTTACATTGGAGGACAAGGAATAATACCCTGCTTGACTTGTAGAGTGTTGGGGAACATATCGACGACATGCCCTGACAATTTCTTCGATTTTGGTGATGATGCAGGGTCTTCCACGGAAGGTTAGGCTAAGAAGTGGTAAGAAAAAGTCAGAAAAAAAAAAGATTTTGTAAGGGTTGTGGGTACATTTTGTTCTTTGAAGGGTTTGTTCTAACCCTACCAACCCCTGTACTATGATGGAGTTTGAATGATTTTTAATAAAGTATGCAAACTTAAGAGTATATGAGGACTTTGACATTGAGATGTATGTGACGAGGTCACTTGATAATATTGAGACGTAGTATGGGTGCGTCCCTCACGTGATATTGATGAGATATAGATTCCATGAGTATGGCTTAGAGTAGCCGTAAGACCGTGGGAACCTCGATATGAAATACGGAGACTTGGTTCCGTAGGGTTACCGTTGAGGAGTGGGTCCCTCGCATACTACGCGCTGGAGGGCGCTCTCACGACTATTTTTTACACTTGATGTGCGTTGATGCGTAGAGCTAGGTACTATTTTACCCCATGGGGGTGGTGCTAGCTTCGTTAGACGCGGATCGACCGCCTTAGAGCTTGACTGAATCACCCTTGGGGTGAAGGGATGCAGGGCGAGGTAGACTTGATCACGTTGGACGTGGGTCTTCCGCTTAGTAAGTCATGGGCCCTAAGTCTTGCTAGGGATCAGGATACATTTATGATTTGTTACTTGGTGCCACAGTCACGTAGTGACTCATTCGAGTGTTGTTCCGACGGATAGAATATCTCATGATAGACATATTGGTTCTACGAATGTATGAGTTATACCCATGAATGGATTATACCCAGAGGAGGGTTATATTCATGGATGGTTATTAACTATGGATAGATGATACTCATTGATAGAGTGATACCAGGGATGGATGCATATAACCGTGGATGATGATTCCCATGGTGGTTTGGATTGATGCTGGTATCGGTATCGTAGGAGTTTGAACAAAAGGCGTTAGTCACACAGTGACTTATGTGCAAATGAGGATATGCTTAATGTTGGAGATGTACTTAATGGAAAAGATAAGAGTCTAGTGAAACTCGAATGGGACGTTATGGGCGACTGCCGAGTTAGTCTAGCTAGCTGACTCTGTAGTTAACCGATGGAGTTCCAGGAGGGTGAAGCTAGAAATCTAGTTAAAGTGGAATCAGCGAAAGCCTTGGAACCCTACTTCGTTCGATTTTTGGGACGAAAATTTTAAAAAGAGGATTGCATTGTAATACCCCAGATTTTCAGTTTATAAATATTTACGATTTTTGCCATTGAAATTGTGAATTAATGGATATGAACCTTAGATGGGTAAATGCTGGGTCAATTGCCCAAATAAGACCCAACGGATGGTAGATGTGGATCAATGGAACTAGATGGGTAAGAATTATTTAATTGGGTCAAGATTGCCAATTGGGTCAAAAGTCCAATTGGGACCCAATGGATCATATATGAGCTAGTTAGAAGTAAATGGGTAAGGCTTGATAATTGGGTCAATTGGTCAATTAAGACCTAACAGATGTTGTATATGGTTCAAGTGAATCAAATGAGTGAAGTTTTATTTAATTGGGTTAAAATTGTTAATTGGGTCAAAATGCCCAGTTGGGACCCAATGGGTTGTGGTTGACTAGGTTGATCACTAAGTGAGCTCAAGCTTGATTAGGTTGTGGGGCCCATTGTTCAATTAAGATCCAATGTACATTTTATAAGGATCAAATTAAAGTAAATGGGTAATGTGCATCTAATTGGGTCAAGGTGGTTATTTAGATCAGAAAACACAATTGGGATCCAATGGGTCGTGGTTGACTAGGTTGACCACTAAGTGAGCTCAAGCTTGATTAGGTTGAAGCTGAACTGAGTTGGAAATGGAATCAAATAATTGAGTAGATTCAAGTGAATTAAATGAGTAGAATTAAATGAGTGAGTTGAGCTAAAATGATGAATTGGGTTAAATGAGTTGAATGGAAGTTAACGGGATTTTAATCCCAAGTGAGTGGAGTGGGAAGGTGGAGATATGCACCTCATGAGACCCAAGATAAGGTTACACGCTAGAAGTGGGGGAGTTTCATCTCATGGGATGAAACTTCAAAGGTGCATTAATGAAGAAGTTGAAGGGTTGTGATGTTACACAAGCTTGCACAAGCATACACGTTGGAAGCATGGGGGGGTGGGAGGTGTGGGGGGGTGTTCCATCTCAAGATGGAAACCCAAGAGCCACACATTGGGAGTGTTTCATCTCAAAGATGAAACCTCCAAAAGAGACTTGAATGAGGGAGGTGAAAGGACATGAGAGTTACCAAGGGGTGTCACCAATGGACACCACCTTTGGCCAACCCTCATTAACCAAGAAAATGAGTTTTATTTCAAGTCACTCTCTCCCTCTCTCCCTTGGCCGTTCCCACCTCTCTAGACAAGAACCTTGGCTGGTTGCTTCTCCTTCAAACACTCTCTTGGCCGATCACTTCTCAAGGTATAGACTTAGAAAAGATTTGTGATCTCAAACCATCACACAAAGCCAACCACTCTCAAGACAAGGATTTGGAACATTGTTCTAAGCTTCTCCCTCAATCCATATCACTTGGCTGAATTATTCCAAGGGTTTTGAAGCAAGGCCAGTCTCAGCCAAAGGAGCAAGAAAGAAGAAGGAGAGGCTAACGAAGGAAAGGAACAAGCCGGAGCAAAAGAAAACCGGAGGAGTCGCGGAACCGGTGAGTAATTTACTAGTTTTTGTGTATAAGAACCATAGGGTTTGGCCAAGGTTTATGGCCGAACCCCATGGATGAATATTGGTTGTTGAATCAGTCTTTTCAATGGAAAGAATGGATCATAAGGTTCGGCCATGGTGCATGGCCGAACCCCAAGAAAAGACTTGGTTATTTTTATGGGTGTTTGAGGGATAAAGATCATGGAACATTATGAATGTCTTAAAAGGATTTTTAAATGGATATATGGGTAAAGCATGGGTCGGCCATTGCATGGCCAAACAATAATGTTATAATGGCTAAGATGTTAAAGGGGGACAAAAGCTAAATGAGTGAGGTTCGGCCATGGTGAATGGCCGAACCCCACTAGAGAGTATATTATGAACATGAAAATGGAGGATGCATGTTAAAGAATGTTAATCATTCTACATGGTATAAAAATGATATGGGATGAAAGAACCATGTACCATGGGTTCAGCCATAGTGTATGGCCGAACACCATGGAAGGTTGCCAAGGACTTGGAAGGCATTAAATGGAGTAATATTTAAGTGGACTTAGATTATTATGTATGTTAAACAATTGGTGCATAAGTAATAAGATTAATGAATCAAGAGGTCATGATATTATATTTAAGTTAAAAGAGCAAAGGATTTGAAAGAGACACCAAAACCAAAATGGTGAGGTTCGGCCATGATGTATGGCCGAACCCCACTAAGGAGTAGTTGGTGGATTTAAGGTTTTGTTCATGTTAATGAATTATTTAGTCATGAACACAAGTTTTGGACTTAAAAATGGTATTGAAATCATGGAGGAATGGGTTTTAGATATCATAGGGTTCGGCCATGGTGTATGGCCGAACCCCATGAAACATTTTGTGGATCAAAATGGGGACTTATGTATGCTTAGATGAGGGATGCTTTGGTTATTGAATTTTATGGACTGTTTGAATAAAGTTAATGGGTGGAAATAATAGATCAAGGATTAAAAGGGGACCCAAGTTAAATGAGTGAGGTTCGGCCATGGAGTATGGCTGACCCCCACTATGGTTTATTTTATGGACATATGAATGAAATGGAAACTAAGAATTGGATCAATGGCAAGATGGTAAATAAAAAATAATGAACCAAGGGTTCGGCCATGTTGTATGGGCGAACCCCATGCGAAATGTTTTATATATTTGAAGTGTTGATAAGGTTGGATGGCTGATTTAAAAATGTTGGCTTTTATGAATCAAGAATGGCAAGGATTGGATTTGAAAGATCAAAAGGTTGAAAAGAAAGGACCAAATTAAAAAGGGTGAGGTTCGGCCATGGTGTGTAGCCGAACCCCACAAAGTTGGGTTAAGGAATTAGAACATGGTTTGATTGATTGTTGTGTAAATAAGGTAACGAGACTTCACAAAGGGGGCACGATCGTGATCGGTTGCCGGATTAAAGCTGAAGGACACCTTAGTTGTCTTGGGTGGGATTCTACCTCATTGGAACATGGTTATGTAATATGGTTTTATCTTTATTTTGCTGATTTATGTTGTAAATATATTATGTTTCAAATGTGGAGTTTTTAATGCTATGGTTATTTATATTACATAGCATACGGACATGAACATCACATGCATGGCATGGGAGGGAAGTGTGTAATCGGAGGCCACTGCTCCGTCAGGCGTCCCTAAGACAATCGTGGGAAGATCTTGTTGTGTATAATCCCATCAAGATGAATACGGAGGCCACACTCCGTCGGGGCGTTCGAAAGACCACTGTGGGGATACCTTGATGAGGAGAATTCCATCAAGAGGTTACATGTATTGTGATGGGTGGGACTCATTGCATAAGACATATGGCATGGCATGATTTCATATGGTTTTACAGATATGATATTATGTATGATTTTGTTACTAACCCATGTGTTAGCCCTATTTAGAATTCATACTGGGCGCGTTGTTACAACGCCCTACTTCTACCCTAGTGAATGACACAGGAAAGGAAGGGATCGAGGATCGTGAAGGATGCCAAGCATCGAAGCTTGAATGCATTTAAGTTATATTTTGTTTAAGTTACTCATGGACTATGTATTTGAATAGCTAGCATTCGGAATTGTAATAACGTAGGTATATATGCTATGGATTGGATGGTTAATGTTTGGATTTTTAAGTTACGATAATTATGGTTAAGTGTTGGACTACTTTGCTATCTAAATTGGAATAGGATTGTTATCCTATTGTTAATCCGTAGTGTAAGATATTTTCCGCATGTTAACTTATGTGTGTGAACTATCTTGGTGGACTTAGTCCACACACACATAGGGTTGGCTAGTTAAGGGCCGAGCTTGAGAAGCTCGGACTTAACTCGCGTCGTGACGTCCCGCTCTCGTTCACTCTTTTTTTAAAAAAAAAATAGACACTGATTTTCGAAAAGTAAGTGAAAAAGGGCGGGGCGTTACATCCAATGTATCAATATTGAAAATGATCTTCTCTCAACAAATTTGATAAATGCAAATGCTGAAATTATGAAGTTGAGAGAATCACAAAATGGGCTTCAAGAAACTTTAAAATTTTATGAGAATGAAAAAATTGAAGCTCAAGGAAGTTGGAAAAAGTCTTGGAGATAAACATATTAAGAAATCTCAAGACATGGTTACTCAAGGAAATCAAAATTTGGAAGAATCTATTTTGGGTAAACCTCATGGTGATTGGCATGGTATTACTCAATCTAACCCAAAGAGACTCATAATCCAATCCATGTTGGGAAAAAGCCACACCACACACGGTCCAATATTAAATGTTTTTATTGTGGATTAACCAGGCATTTCAAGCATGAGTGCAAGATAAGAAGAATGCAGGTTAAATCAAAGGTGGTAAGGGTCTTCCTGAAAGAGTAAGGAATAAGAAAAATGAGGTGATTAGAAATTCACACTATGCAAAGAAGATAAAGGTAAATCAATTTGTGAATGTTCCTCAAAAAGTAAGGAAGAGGAAAAATGAGGTGATTGGAAATTCACACTTTGCAAAGAAGAAAAAGGTAAATCAATTAGTGAATGTTCTTAGGAAATACTTTTCACCTCACAATTCACATCGTCCCTTTATTGGCAAATCAAAAAGGGATAGACCAAGATCTCCTCCTACTATGGTTAGAAATATGAGAAGGAGAGTTTTGTATCAAACCTTTGGACTTGGGCCAAATGCGCAAGATGGAAGAATGAAAAAGTCCAACTTCCAAAGATTTGAGAGTAAAGGTCAGAATTTAAAATTCATATGGATCCCCAAGGGTTAGGACCTTACCCTTGCCCTACTTTGGTCTAAGACTTGAGCTTAATTTGTGTATCTCTAGACCAATTGTAGTTGAACTCAAACTTGGTATAAGTGAGTTCAAACAACCAAGTGTTGTGGCATGGCACATTTGACCTCTTGCGAGCACTTGATTGCACTTTTCCTGGCTGTAGTGTTTATCATGCTTGAACGATCATAGAGTTGTGGACTTAGATTCCTAGTCCCACAATGTTTGATCAAATGTGTGAAGTGTAACGCCCCGTCCTTTCTCACTCTCTAAGCTTTCCGAAAATCAGAGTCTATTTTTTTTATATAAACAAAGAGTGATAGAGAGCGGGATGTCACGACGCGAGCTAAGCTCGAACTTCTAAAGTCCGACCCTTAACTAGGCCAACCCTATGTGTGCATGGACTAAATCCATGAAAACGGTTCACACATAACAATATCAACATGCGAAATTAAAATTAAAACATGCCGAATTATAATAGAACCTAGTTCTATTCCATTTCAGATAGCAAAGTACGTTAAGTCTTTATCCATAATTAAAATATCATAATTATCCAAATAAAACATCCAAGCATGGCAAATCATCTAAGTTATTACATGTCCGAAGTCTAGTTACTCAAATTACAAGTCCATAAGTAACTTAATTAAAATATAAACTAAAAGCATCCAAGCTCCTATGCTTGGCCCGTTTCGCGTTCATCGTTCTCCTTGTTTCCTGTATCATCCATTAGGGTAGAAGTAAGGCGTTAGAACAACGTGCCCAGTAGGTATTCCAATTAGGGCTAACACATGCTTAGTACAAAACATGCATATAATAACATAAAGTCCAAAAACCATATAAACCATGCCATGTCATGATGTCAAATGCAATGAGTCCCACCCATCACAAGTACATATAAGTACCCCCACATAGGTCTTTTGGACGCCTCGACGGAGTGTCGCCCCTCCCATTTCTTCTTGATGGAAAAGCACATCAAGGTATCCCACATAGGTTTTTCGGACACCCCAACGGAGTGAGGCCTCTCCGGTTACATATCTTTCACCCCATGCCATGCATCAGATGCCAATGAAACACATGTTATTTTATATAATAAACATAGCATTGAAACCTCACATTTGAAACACATCTTTTTCAACATAAATTCATCAAATAAGATAAAAACATTGTACATAAACCCATGGTTTCAAAGAGGTAGAATCTTACCAAAGACCACTAACGTGTCCTTGCGCTTTCGTCCGGTAACTGCTCACGATCATACACACCTTGTGAGGTTCCGTTACCTTATAGTATAGAAATCAATTAAAATCATGTCCCATTTGATTTAACATTATGTTTAAGTCCATAAACCATTCCTCATGGGGTTCGGCCATACACCATGGCCGAACCCATGGTCTATCATTTTCACACTTATTTACATCATTGCCATTGTTCAAATCCATAACCAAAACATTCTTCATGGGGTTCGGCCATACACCATGGCCGAACCCATGATCTTTGATTTTTAGCCTTTATTACAATATTGCTATTACCTTATGTTTATGTCCAAAACCGATCCATAACATTGGTTCATGGGGTTCGGCCATACACCATGGCCGAACCCTATGGTGTCTAACTTTCTAATTATAGCAATTTCCATTCTTGAATCCATAAATCAAGGTTCTTTCCTTTTTTAATCCACAAGTCCATAATTAGAAACTTTCTAATTTAATAAGCATTTTCCATGGGGTTCGGACATGCCCTATGGCTGAACCCTATGGTTCAAAATCTTCTCTTTAAAAAAATCATTACACAAAACCAATGTTCTTCCATTTAAACCCTTTAAAATCATAAACCTACATTTATGATTTTCATCTTTCAATTCCGTTAAAATAATTAATATCCTTCATGGTTTTCATCCCCCCAAAAATCATATACCATTACCAACAAACTCCCATGGGGTTCAGCCATACAACATGGCCGAACCCTATGGTCCATTAATTCCTTTTTAAATCATATATATAAACTTATGATTTTTACCCTTTCAAACTCCATTTAAAATTACCCAATATTCTTTCATGGGGTTCGGCCATACACTATGGCCGAACCCTATGGTTTCTCCTTTCCATTAAAAATATCATAATCATTCCCTAATTCTCTTCAATGGGGTTTGGCCATACACCATGGCCGAATCCTATGGTTCCTTATCTTAAACAAAATTTATCAAAATACTAACCGTTTTCGCAACTCCTCCGGTTTTTCCTTCACTTGTTCTTGCTCTTCCAATCTTCTTCTTCCTTAGCCTCTTTCCACTTCTTCTTGATCTTTCCCACTTGTTGGTTGCCTTCTCTTCCTTTGCATAATGCCGAGAATGAGACTTGAGAGGGAAAAAGAGTTCGGCCTTATGTGTGTAAGCCGAGTGCCCCTTGTGTCTCTCCTTTATAAAATTCCACTTGGTCCTAAATTAGAAGGTGCCATGCGCCCCTTTGTGTCTTAATTTAGAAGGTGCCATGATCCCTTCAAAGTAGCAATTGCCTTGGTGCCTCCCTCACCAAGGAAAGGACTCCTTTTGGAGCATGATCATGGATTGCGCATAACTCCCACACGGCAAGGCAATATTTCATTTTTAATCTTAGATATCTTCTATATTTAGCAATCCCCTAGTTTCACCCTTAACTAAGGAAATAGACACCTTTTAAAGGATCTTATGTGCATCCTCATGGATATACATATCTCCCACACATGGCTAAGACATCTTCTATATTTAGCAATTCCCCTTGTATCACTCTTAATCAAGGGAAAACCCCTTTTTAAATGATCTTATGCGCATTAACTTGGATATGCAAACCTCATATTCGGCCACGGCCATGCAACCTTTATTTAATTTTTATTGAAACCAATTCCACAATCAGTTGGGTCTTAATTGGGCAATGACCCAACACTTTACGCATCTAAGATCCATATCTAAAATTCACCAATTAAATGGGTAATTTTCATATATATTAATAACTTGGAAAACCGGGGTGTTACATGAAGGGCTACCATGGTTGGTATCACATTTGAATCATGTTTTGGAATCACCTTTGGTATCTTGCCTTCATTCCTTGTTCTTGTTTGATTGTTGGATTGAAATCTATGCAAGATACTTTTGTGGCATATATGTTCTTATTGGTAGAATCATAATTTTATATGTCATGTGTTTTCATCTCTGTACTATATTGGTAGAATCTTAAGTGTGAGATGATCATGTGCCCATACAAATGTTTGCTTCCTTCCATGAACTTAAATTTTGTGAATCTCTTGTGGATTGGAACTTACTCCATGCTTGTGAATGGTGTTTGTTGATCAATGTGTGATCAAATGTTATTCGTTGGTAATCCATTCATGTATCATTCAATTCAAACATTCATAACTGAATGATAAAGTTGAGGAAAAGAATGGGACCTAATTTGGTGTTTGGCAAACACTTGTATGCTATACATGGAGATCATTTCTTTTGCACATTTACTTGATCTCTTTATATTATATCTTGGTGCAAATAGAAAATGTTTTTGCAAGTGTTTGTTGGTTATGGAATATCATGGGATTTTATACTTATTGTATATTTGTGTATGCCATATGTCTTCATACTTCATTTCCATGCCTTTTATTGGTATATCACTTATGAAATGAATGTATGGTTTGTGTGCTTGGTGTTTCATTCCTATGTTTATCATTGGTTCATGATATTGGGGAATGAGGTTGTATTCATAAGCACCATGCTTTGTAATCTTGAGAATGCCTTATCAAATGACATCACACACATGGGCAATGAATTCCAAATTGGAAAATTAAAAGGCCCAAAGTCATTGGATTGGATTGGATCAAAATATGAAAATTGGCAAAGGCAAATTTGATCCATGATCCATGTTTTTGTGCATGTGTTATAATAATGAAATGACACAAAAATTTGTTTGAATATAAGGCTCTCATTGGCATTCAAGGGTCGATATTCAAAACATGATGTCTTGTGAATTTGCATACATCACAAGCATACACACTTTCATCCCTCAATTTGCAAATCTTATAGGGATGTATAATGCTACTTCCATGTCTTGATAATGCACTATCTTGGAAAATCATTAGACATTGGAAATGTGTTTTTGGAGAAGTGTACAAAAAAAGAAAATCATTCTTCTCCAAAACCTTATGTGTTGGTCAAGCTAGCCAAATATCTAAAATAGTCCTAGAGGGGGGTGAATAGGACTATTTGGGAATTTTAAAATCTATTTAAATATTGGCACTTTTATGATTATTTAATACAAATTTGCTCAATTAATAATCTAAATGCGATTTACAAGCAAGATTAAGTTTAAGCAAATTAAGTGTGCAATAAGATATAAGCTAAGCAAGTGCACAAAATAAGGTGAAGGAGATGAGAAGAGATGGTGAATTGTGACACAACGATTTTTATGTGGTTCGGCAACCTTGCCTACATCCACGCCTCAAGTACATCACTTGAGGATTTCACTAACCTTCTCCTTCACGGGTGGAGAAGAAACCAATTACAAAGCTTAATCTAGTTCACGGGTGTAGATTGACCTAATCACCAAGAGAACACCTCTCTTGAAAGCCAATAGGTTACACCAACCCTTTACAATATTTCACAATTTATAGAAAGAAGTTGTGCTTTGAAATATACCAAGAACTTAGCCTTGAGTTACTTGAAGTAGCTTGGGCCTGTTCTTGAATGTCCTCCTCTTCTTGGCTTGATGTAAATGCTCCAATGATGTCCAACCAAGGTGATAGCAAGGAGGTCTAGGGTAATTAAAGGTTTTCCTATGAGGATTAAGAGCCTAAAAAGAAATCTCTACTTAACACATTCAACTTAGAGCATAAGATGCTCAAAATATGCCTATGAGAGCTTTTAATGTGTTTGAAATTAAGAATCAAATCTTAGAGTATTACAGCTATGGAGTTTGTAAGCTTTGGAAGTTGTTTGAAAGCCTGGAAGAATGTATGAATAAATTGGGCTCAAGTCATCAATCTTTTTCTCTCCAAAAAGCCTTACATTTATAGGCTACTGAAGGTCCAACGGATCTATCTTTGGACCTTCCGAAGATAGATCTCGGATCTTCCGAGGTTGCAACGGTCGGATTCCCAACGGTCATATCACAACAGCTCTTTTGACCATGCAACGGATAGCTTCGGATCATCCGAAGGTTTCTGTTCGGAACATCCGAAGTTCCCAGGAATACCTGGGTTCGGAATTTCCTCGGACGTTCCGAGACCATGTTCTCAGAAGTTCCGAGCATCCCAGAAATCCGAACAACTGATAGATCCTCGGACGTTCCGAGATATGTTCTCGGAAGTTCCGAGATGCCCAGAAATCCGAACAATTGTTAGGTGAAAGGATAATCCTCGACGTTCCGATATATATTCTCGGAAGTTCCGAGATGCCCAGAAATCCATTTTCCACAAAGTGTTAGAAACTTGAGATTTTGTGAAAAACGTGGACATGGTGGAGAGCTCATGAGTGTTCTATGCAATCAGTTAGATTTAACTATAATAAACATTTTAGATTGCAAGGACACACAAAATATGGAGATATTTGGTACATCGCGAGAGCTCTCCACAGGGCAGAGAGTGGGATTAGAAACCCTGTTTGTATTATTCCAATTTTAACTAAAAAGGCTTCTAAGGCTTCTAGGTCAGTCCTATGGTCCATATACCTGTGATGGTTGGCATTCAAAGAGTTCTTCCGATTTTGGTGCGAGCTTTCAAAACAACGTGTCTTTTGGAGCTTCAAGCTTGATTTGACTATGCATGTCTTCTAGAGATGGGGTCTTAGACACGTAGACGGTCACGACTCAGTCAAAAAAATTGACAACTCAGGACTCAGTCAGACGCAGTCACGGAATTGACAACTCAGTCTGACTCAGGAGAGGCAGATTTAACTTTTAGGCCAACAATCTCCCCCTTTGTCAATTTCGTGACAAAACCTAGAGAATACTCTATACAGATTCAAATACAAGTTACAACTTAGATGAGTTCAAATACATGCCAAGTACAAAATAAAATATTACAATAAACTCAATACACTTGGACATGACTTCATGAACTTTGAAGACTTGAAGGCTCATGGCTGCTCCCCCTTAGAATATGCCTATGATATTCCTGTAAGCACAACATAAACTGCATATTTTTGGTGGAAGATGATCTCCCCAATGGTTAGTGATAACAAGCAATATGTGTTCAATTTTAAAGCATGTCTTAAAATCACATTTGCTCCCCCTATCTTTGATATCAATAATGAATTTCTGTTTCTCCCCCAATCTTCATGTATTGACCCTTCAAAAGTTTCTCTCATAAAAACATTTGTGTCTCCAGTATTTCAATATTTCTCCCCCTTTTTGTTAAAAATTGACAAAGGGCTATGTTAAGTATTTTACATGGAGCACAAGTTGGAAATGGTCATTTGTGTGTCTCCAGTATTTCAATATTTCTCCCCTTTTTTGTTAAAAATTGACAAAGGGCTATGTTAAGTATTTTACATGGAGCACAAGTTGGAAATGGTCATTTGAATAAGTATAACCTCCCCTACATTATCATAAACCTTGTCAAACAAGTATTCACATTTACTTCCGCTTAATGTTGGAGGCTGACAAAGGTCTAGAGGTGCATGAATAACATCTCATCATTCATCTAAACAAATACAACTATATAAGGTCAAATATAGTGAGTGATGCTAAGATAATGACATATTCCCCAAAAGGTATGTGATATGACTATAAGCATGGGGAAGAGGAGGAAAGAGAAAGAGGGAAAACCAATGGTAATTTCTAGACAATTTCAAATGATACCATATCGTTATACAGATTTAACTTTGAGGCCAGATGTATTTGATATCAATTGAAACACAATGATATATATTACCAAAATGAAAAAGTATAACTATAACGCATATAAGGGATAATCACAATCTATGTGAGCACAATTGAGAATTTATTAATATTCATCTAAATGCATATGCACACATGTAATACATTCATGAAAGCAATAAGAATATACAAATTATTTCATTTTTCATGAAGGCATATGAGAAAGCCAACCTTATGACCAAGAAAAAATTGAACTCCATAAGATCTTTCATATTTGAATAAACCATTCCCCATTTTTAATGACTTATATGAAGGAGTTATAAATCATATAAGAATCATATAATGTCAAGGATATGGTATTGGGGAAAAATAAACACCAACCATCATCCATGAAAGCAAATGAGCTTACCCAACCGTCCATACATGCATGAGATCAAGAATAAGAGTAATACCCAACCATCAACCATCATGACTATAAAGCATCCATGAATAAAAAGACAAACATTCAACTCTTAAAAATATAACTATAGTCTTTTAGAGCTTGAACATTTCCATATTTGCAAAATATTACATGCCGAAGAGCTTTAATACATCCCCAAAATTTGACCAAACAGGTCAACGAGCTCAAAGTGTGTGTACCCATCCCACTACTCCAAGTGGTTCATCATGGTCTGGTCTGACGAGAAGAAGAAGGAGTATCGGCGTCGGAACGTCTGCAGCTTACAATATCCAGAATCTGCTTCAACCATAAGTCGTGCCTTGCTTGAGTTCCGTGAATCTCGACAATGTTCCTCTCATGAGATTCACGTAACTCTGCAATGTCTCTTTCTATGACAGCTAGACGTTGAAGAAGTTGAGATTGAGGAGCTTGTTCTTCTCGTGTCTGCTCACTATGTACTCCCTCTTGATGGGCTTCTTCACCTCCTGCTTGTTCTGCATTCTGCATTTGTTCGCCTACAACAGGGGGTACTTGAGGAGGACGAATGGTTCTTCGAGAACGAGAGCGCTCAATGAGTCCCATTTTCTGCAAAGATGTTTTGTTGAGAGGGTTGTGATACACAATCTCCTCATCTGGAATTGGGACGCCTAATTTCTTAGCCAGTTCTGACATGAGATATCCGAAAGGAGCAGCAGAATGACCTTTGCAAGACCAATGATCAATGATGGTCCGACAAATTATGGAGGGAAGACAGATGTTTTGTTCAGCATCTACAACAATCAGTGTATTTATCATAAGAGGAGTCAAGTTTCCTCTATTACCCTTTCGTGGATAAACATTGAAGAGGAACACATTGTGCAGAAGATGGAATTTAGGGAGAAACTCGGAAGCACGGAGAGCA
Organism: Chimonanthus salicifolius; assembly: GCA_013350335.1. Taxonomy (NCBI): domain Eukaryota; kingdom Viridiplantae; phylum Streptophyta; class Magnoliopsida; order Laurales; family Calycanthaceae; genus Chimonanthus; species Chimonanthus salicifolius. The sequence continues at coordinate 60,909,604 of CM023540.1, forward strand.
TTGCCTCCAATCCATTCGACGAATACTCCACATAATTTCTCAGTTACCCATAATCTTTCACTATCAGGGACAGAGTCGTCAATAGACTTGAGGCCACCAGGACATAGGGGCACACAGATAAGAGAGGAGATGTGACTTGGTGTAATCAGTACTTGGGATCCATCAGTGAAGCTTATGGTAAATGATGGACGATCACGGTTCACACTACAAATTGCACCATACATTCCTTTGGCAAGAGAAAGATAGGTGTGACCATCCCATTTCAAGATGTTTAGCCAGTTGATACGCCCAAGAGTTTATGGAACATCAAATTGTTCCAGACATTCTATATCACTATGTCGTTCAAAAGTAATTCCAGTTCTTGTGATGTATTCAGTCGTCTCTGGAACTACATCCATGAGAAGTTACTCAGGAGGATTGGTGAGAAATAGAGGTCGTCTCCTATAGGTCTGAGTTTCGTGAGCAGCTTCATCCATACTTTGGAAAAATCAAGGGAAAACTAGAGAGGGTACCAAGGGTGGAATCCTAAGTCACTAATAGAGATTTGCAAATGGAGGACTGATGGAAAAGGACCCTAAACAGAAATGAAACAAACTTAATTAACACCCAAAGCAAGATGATTACCAATTAAGGACTGATTTTGGCTTGTTTGGCCCTTGAATTTCAGTGAAATCAGTGGAAATCAGTCTTCCTTAGGGATTCTTCTCTAGAGCTTGGAATAAGCTTGAGCCAAAAGCTCAAGAACTCAGTTCTAAAACAAGGGGGAAGTAAGCTTACCACTTGATTCAGGAAAATCCCAACCTATAAGCTGATTTTATCAAAAATACCCATTATGAGCTATCAAACACGAAGAGAGATTCGAAAGAATGCTTACCCGAGAAGGAGATGAGTTTTATCGAAGGAAAACGTGAATGGAGAAGAGAGATTTGAAACTTCACCTCGGAAGGAGACTTGAGAAGGCTCGGAGGGAGAGATGGGTTCGAGAGAGAAAGGAATGAAGAAAAGAGGGCTGCAGATCGTGTTTTATAAATCTCAAGACTGTGCAGTTTCCATATGTTCGGAATGTTTCGAGGTATTCTTTCATTTCTCAGATGTTCCGAGATTATACCGAGTTAATCTGCATTTTTTGCATCTTCGGAAGTTCCGAAGAAAGTGCCTTTCTACTTCGGACGTTCAGAGGAATAATTAGATTTGATGGTCGGATGTTCCAGAAAAGAACTTCGACACTTCTGACGTTTCCAACTTCGGAAGGTCCAAGAATGTTATTCAGATCTTCCGAGACATGCAAGATTCAAAAAAAAAAATTGATTCGAATTTTTATTTTTGGGTCTTACAGATGTGTCCATTTGATCAGAGAAACCTGCCTAAACCACTAATGGCAAGATGGTAATAGTCTTAATTTGAGGTCCTAAAGTGTCAAGAATCATGCAATTTAATATTTTAACAATCACCACTCTACTCAAGCATGATTCGCACATACCATGTTGCAAGAACCACTATATCAATGATTTTCAATACAATCAAGCAACATGAACAAATTTGGTTAATCAATTACTACCCAGGTGTCCATTTCAAATGATTTAAATTCAAGACTTAGAGATGGAGATAGTGAAATCAACAATGATCCAACAATTTGTGTTCATATCAGTATGAGGTAGTAAGATTAAATCAAGCAATCAACAATCAATTCTTTTGGACTTTTGATGTGATCAAGTCCATGTATTTGTGACTCTACAAGTATGATGTACATCATAGCCAGGAAATATGTCATCATTGTATTAAGAGTCAAGAGTTTGATAGCAAAGCTTATAAATCACTCAAACTTGCTAACGGCAGTGGTGAACCAATAATCATAATGCTAGGCAAAGTATTCTACTTAGGTCCAATGATATTACTATTTGCTCCAATTTTGGACCATAGTGGAACAAGGTTGACACACACACATTATCAACATGATATAGGCATGAAAAGCTTGGATGAAACAAGACAATCAAATGGTATTACATACATGATCAAATCTAATTTGAATATGCAAGATGGAATCATATAAATTCAACAAAAGTTCACAGCCAAGATCATAACTCAAACTAATCCACTCTCCTAGCCTTGGCAACCATATGGAGTTTGAAAAAGGTCTTTGAGGTCCACCGGTGTCAAACACATGAACATTTGATTTTCTCTTTTTGGTGTTCTTATTCAATTGACAAAATCTTGTGAATTCATTTAAGGCTTCAATCAATTTATGAGTTAAAGCATGATTTAAATTTCCATTTAAGTTCTTATGCCTTTGTTCATGATTTTGAATTTTTGGTGCATAATTCCATTGATTGTTATTTCTCTTAACCCTTTTCATATTTTCTTTGTGAACATTTTCCTTTAGATTTTGCATCTTAATTTGATTTGTATTTTTGTATTTATTTTCTTTTCTTACTTTACATTCAAACATGAGATGCCCGGATTGTCCATAATGAAAGCATTTTATGATTTTTATTTGAGGAATTGAGGGTGACTTACCCTTAATAAAGATAGTTTGGTTCTCTGGTCCTTTATCATTTTTCCTATCATATCCAAGACCCGTTTTGTCTCCAAATGGTTTGCTTAGTTTTAGAAGTTTTTCAAGCTTCTCTTCTCCACTTGTGAACTTCATCTCAAATTTTTCTTTATATCTCTTAAGTCATTAACTTCTTTTGCTAATCTTTGATTTTCAACTTCTAGATTTAATTGTGATTTAGGAGCATTAGCTTTAGCATCATTAAGTTGATTTTTAATTTTAGCATTTTTTTCTTCTTCACGACTTAGCACAATTTTCAAATCTTTGTAATTTCCTTTTAATGAATGAAGTTCATGCTTCAATTTTCTTATATCATTTTCAAGATTTCCATTTTCATTTATTTCCACTTTTAAGCATTCTTCAAGTTTCAAGCACTCTTCTTGAATAGCTTTTGGATTTACTTGATTTGCCAATGTTACATCTTTTAGAATGTTTTCTTTTTCCAACTTTTCTTGATTTAGCTCTTTTGTTAGTTTTATATTTTCTTTACCAACTTTCTCAAGTTGCTTGTACATTTCATTTAATGGCTCACTTAATTCTTCTATAGTTGGTGTATTATCTTCTACATCTTCTTCATTAGTTTGTTCTTGTTGAGGTTCAAGTGTTTGAATGGGTCCTAAACAATACACCACTTCTAAGGCATCTTCTTTTCTAGGTTTTTCATAAGTTTTCTCCAACATGTCCCATTCTTCCTTTGCGGTTTCACAAGATATGATATTCTCTAAGATATTTGGTGAAACGTTACAAAGTATCGCATTGAGGGCATTAGCATTTGCCAAATACATGCTATTTTCAATATCATTGTATGAGAAGTAAAGCTTAGAAGGTTTAGTCCATCCACATAAGATTATTTCCCATAGAGCTCCATCCATTATCATTAAGTGCATTTTCATTTTGGTTTTCCAAAAAACATAGTTAGAGCCATCAAGTATTGGAGGACACATCACGGCCATGCAATCACCCTTAGACATTTCTAATTTGAACGATCTACTCTTAGACGGTTAAGTCAAATAGCAAGAGTCCTTGCTCTGATACTACTTGTTGGTCAAGCTAGCCAAACATCTAAAATAGTCCTAGAGGGGGGTGAATAGGACTATTTGGGAATTTTAAAATCTATTTAAATATTGGCACTTTTATGATTATTTAATACAAATTTGCTCAATTAATAATCTAAATGCGATTTACAAGCAAGATTAAGTTTAAGCAAATTAAGTGTGCAATAAGATATAAGCTAAGCAAGTGCACAAAATAAGGTGAAGGAGATGAGAAGAGATGGTGAATTGTGACACAACGATTTTTATGTGGTTCGGCAACCTTGCCTACATCCACGCCTCAAGTACATCACTTGAGGATTTCACTAACCTTCTCCTTCACGGGTGGAGAAGAAACCAATTACAAAGCTTAATCTAGTTCACGGGTGTAGATTGACCTAATCACCAAGAGAACACCTCTCTTGAAAGCCAATAGGTTACACCAACCCTTTACAATATTTCACAATTTATAGAAAGAAGTTGTGCTTTGAAATATACCAAGAACTTAGCCTTGAGTTACTTGAAGTAGCTTGGGCCTGTTCTTGAATGTCCTCCTCTTCTTGGCTTGATGTAAATGCTCCAATGATGTCCAACCAAGGTGATAGCAAGGAGGTCTAGGGTAATTAAAGGTTTTCCTATGAGGATTAAGACCCTAAAAAGAAATCTCTACTTAACACATTCAACTTAGAGCATAAGATGCTCAAAATATACCTATGAGAACTTTTAATGTGTTTGAGATTAAGAATCAAATCTTACAGTATTATAGCTATGGAGTTTGTAAGCTTTGGAAGTTGTTTGAAAGCCTGGAAGAATGTATGAATAAATTGGGCTCAAGTCATCAATCTTTTTCTCTCCAAAAAGCCTTACATTTATAGGCTACTGAAGGTCCAACGGATCTATCTTTGGACCTTCCGAAGATAGATCTCGAATCTTCCGAAGTTGCAACGGTCGGATTCCCAACGGTCATATTACAATAGCTCTTTTGACCATGCAACGGATAGCTTCGGATCATCCGAAGGTTTCTGTTCGGAACGTCCGAAGTTCCCAGGAATACCTGGGTTCGGAATTTCCTCGGACGTTCCGAGACCATGTTCTCAGAAGTTCCGAGCATCCCAGAAATCCGAACAACTGATAGATCCTCGGACGTTCCGAGATATGTTCTCGAAAGTTCCGAGATGCCCAGAAAACCAAACAATTGTTAGGTGAAAGGATAATCCTCGGACGTTCCGATATATGTTCTCGGAAGTTCCGAGATGCCCAGAAATCCATTTTCCACAAAGTGTTAGAAACTTGAGATTTTGTGAAAAACGTGGACATGGTGGAGAGCTCATGAGTGTTCTATGCAATCAGTTAGATTTAACTATAATAAACATTTTAGATTGCAAGGACACACAAAATATGGAGATATTTGGTACATCGCGAGAGCTCTCCACAGGGCAGAGAGTGGGATTAGAAACACTGTTTGTATTATTCCAATTTTAACCAAAAAGGATTCTAAGGCTTCTAGGTCAGTCCTATGGTCCATATACCTGTGATGGTTGGCATTCAAAGAGTTCTTCCGATTTTGATGCGAGCTTTCAAAACAACGTGTCTTCTGAAGCTTCAAGCTTAATTTGACTGTGCATGTCTTCAAGAGATGAGGTCTTAGACACGTAGACAGTCACGACTCAGTCAAAAAAATTGACAACTCAGGACTCAGTCGGACATAGTCACGGAATTGACAACTCAGTCTGAATCAGGAGAGGCAGATTTAACTTTTAGGCCAACATTATGCACTTATGTTGTGGCTTTCATATTTTAAAGGTGAATCTTAAAACCAAATGGGTTTTGGTAATGAAATGCAACACGGTTATATGGTCCAAATGTTAAAGGACTTGGTGCATCGTGCTCTTAAATCATTTAGCAAAGGGGAGCACACCTTGGTTTGGATTCTTGTTCATTCATAGTCTCATTATTGGTTTATGCTTTGATGTATGAACTAGTTTCTTGTTTTGATGCATTGTGCTCATATAGGCAAATATGTATGCATCACATTATTTTTCATGAATTTTGGGCTATATTAATGTATTCTTGTGTAGTTCATGATGTTGTTCATCATATGTTCATTGATGGTATATTTCTTCTATGAGTGATTCCCTCTTCCATGCATAACGTATGTATGAAAAATTGGTATAATTCTTGAAAATGTATGTGACCCTTTTCCTCTGTTGATGTTTTAAATTTGTAATTCTCGCAAGCGCATGAACCATTCATAGTAAAGTATTGTGAGAGTGAGGTCGAACCTAATGGAAAATCTCAAAGTATATGAATTTAAATTAATGTCCTCTAAAAATGAATTGTTTTTAAGAAATTGAATCGTTATATGAGTTATGATCTAAAATGGAAAATCAGCAAATAAGATGTGTGATCTCTTATTCTAATATGGTGAATCAACTTTTAACCTTAATCATGTTTAGGATTTCACATTACAAAATTATTTACACATCTTCCTAACTTTAATTGAATGAATATTTGAGAGAGAGTGATTTAAGAGAGAGAGAATCAAATAATTAAATAATGAATTAAATAATTAAAGAGTGAATTAAAGAGTTACATAATTAAAGATTGGATTATACAAGATTTTGGGTTAAAACAACTATTGCACAACAAACATAAGATTTAATATAATTAAAAGACAGAAAATTAAATTGCATGAAAATAAATGACTGAAATTAAATGTGCAGTAACAAAAAAAGTGGTTGTTTGGAATAGACCGTTCATCACCCAAGATATGTAAACAAAGTAAAGGCCTAAATCTGAAATTCACTTAAAGATCTAAAATATAATTCATAGTTATTAAAAAAAGAAGATTCACAACTTTTAATTTAATTAATCAAAACCTTAGCAATCATGATTCAAGTCTTACAATCAAGATCCTGACTATTGCATACGCTCATATTCAATCAAATAAATAAAAGTTGTGTTCTTGAAATTGAAAATATAGTAATCATAAAAGTATTTTAGAAATTGGATGTTCCAACGTTCTAAATGAATGCTTTACTTTATTAAATGGAAGAATTAAAGTACAAGACTCTTCTAAATTAAATATGAGAAAGACAACATAAAAGATAAAAAATCTACACTCTCACTTGTAAATTCTCATGGTGCTCCTTGTCTTCCTGTCTTTTGCTCCAGCCTTTAGCCCTCTTGAATTTCAGGTCATGTTCGAAATTTACCCTTGGGGTAATGGGGTATTTATAGTTTAAAGAGAGATGGATGGCTTGGATTAAATCAAGGTTTAAGGTGGGAAATCAAAGGACTGGATTAGATCTAAATGGGAATGGATGATGGGGATTTAAGCTTGAATTTTAGGGTTGCACAAGGAGGGTCACACAATTTTTGTGCGGCTTTCCTTGGTGGCTAAGTGAAGGTGGAGAGAAGATAGGAGATTTGGAGAGAAATTAGGAATTGGATTGGTTTGGGATTGCGAGAAATCGTGTGGGATACTTGGGGATTGGATGGTGAGGTGCGTTTGGATCTTAGGGATGTATCTAGATGATTTTTAGTTTAAGTGCATAGAGAGGCTTTAGGTTGTAAAAATCATGGGATGATGAGGTGTGATATGTGCATGGGGACTAGCTTGAGTTACACATAGCTTAGGGTTTTATGAATGAAGGGGCTTAGATTTAAGGGATTTTGATCTAACGGCTTTAATGTATTTAGGGTACAATAATTATAAAATTTGGTAAATGGCTGATGGAGGGTTTAGATGCATAGGTGGATCTGAAATGGATGATGAAATGCATGACCTAAATCTAAGGAAATGTGTGTATGTGATGGATGCATGTGGAGGCTCTAGGGTTTCTAAGAGATGAATGGGTGAATGAGATTAGATGACCTAATATCTAATGGCTAAGATGACTAATGCATGAAATGAATGCAATGATTAATAGGTGATGCATGGATGAACACTAATCTAAGGTTAAGATGATCATGATGATGATGGATGACCTAGATCTAATGATAGATGAATGGATGGGTTAGATTTGATGGTGGCTCTAAGGTTTGACCTAATTGGGTATGTGAGATGGAAGGTTAAGATCTAAGATGGGAGTTGGATGGTGTGGATGTGGAGTTGGGTTATGGGTTTTGGACATGGGTAGTTGGGTTGGACTTAGGTAAAATCAAACATGGACCATGGAGTTTATTGGACTTGGGATTTGGATTTGGATCTAGACCTCAATTAAGGCCCACTGGAATTGAATTTGAGAGCTTGGACCTTAGTTGGGCTGAGCTTGCACACTGGCCTGGCCCAGAGTGTGAAATACGCATGGGCTTGCATGTGGCTTGGTCCATTGAAGCTTTGTGGAGCATAGCTTAGTCCACTTAAACTGAATCTTGGCCCATTTGAACTGAGTCTTGTCCCAATGACTTGAAATTCAGGCTTTGGCTATTGGATTGCAGCTTTTAACCTCTAGAATTAAATAATTATCCAACCACTTTAAATTTAAAAATTATTAATTAATCATAGACTCTCATAACTAGACCTACATTAATTAATTTACATGAAAATCCTAGAAAGTGACATTAAATAATTATAATAATCCTAGGTCTTCTCTTTAAAGCTCTAAACTTGCAATCTTCTGTTGTTTTAACTTGATTTTCCTGAACTTTCCATTTTTTACTAGAAAGCTGACAAACTACATTAAATGCATCATTACATACAAAATTGAGGATTAACTGACCCAATAATTAGAGGTAAAAATGTAATATTTCAATGCTCAACAAATACCCCAAACTCAGATTTTGCTAGTCCTCGAGCAAAACTAAAGCTAAAAATTCTAACGACACACAGAAATCCTATTCTAGACCAACTAAATAAATTGAAAATCCTAGATTAAACCACTTTCGCTGGTACTCTCGATTGCATTTAGCATATGCAACAAACCTTTAAACCCCTAGCTCACCACTAGTGGATGAGTTATAGTCTTGTGAGGGCTTTCAGTGATAATACCCACAAATATCAACATGTTTAACAGGAACACAAGGATGAGAGGTCTAGACATCATACAACTCTAAACTTCATTTTACAAGGTTTATACTTGGATTGTAGTGTGTGCTTAGCCAACATTACGATAGACCTCTTTTTCCAAATAGACCCAAGTTTTGTTCACACCATTGGGAAATGCATTTTGACTACAAACCTCAATGGATATATCTCTTAGAAAAATTAACACTTAGAGGTTTGGGTTCATTTTCTCTCAAGTATATGTGAGCAGAATTTATGTATTCAAAATCAAAGTATCTCACATATATATTAACAAAGACGGTTCATTCAAAGAAGATGAATGATCTCACGAATAGATACCACTTTCCTTAGAACATTGAGTCAAATACCACCATTTTTCTTCCTTTATTCTCTACATGAAACACCCTATTTAGACGGTTTGATCAATAGGACTTCCTTTTAGGACGAAACGTGGCTTGGGATCAGGTCAAATCAAAGAAGGATATAAGGCTCTAAAGATAAATACTTTGAGTAGAAATAGTTAGAGGTCTTCATTGTTTTTGAATGGGTTATTTTTCCTCTATTCTTCTTTTTGGCACTTTTCAAAGTAATTTCTTTTTCTTTATTTTTCTTTACTTTTTCACATCCTTCTTTGGTATCTGGATGTTTTCCTTTTTCAATGCTATTTTCTTTCTTTTCTTGTTCTTTTCTTTCTTGTGCCCTTATTTTTAGGGTACCATCTCGTAGTTTTTCATCTCTAACATTTTCTAAAAATAGGTCATGGATATTTTTTATTGGCTCATACTCCTAGACTGGAGTTGGGTATGGTGAACATGTATATAAGGCTCAACTGGGGAACTATCAAGATAAGATGACCAAGTATAGATACGCTTTTAGGCTCAAACGATCCAACAATGGCCTAGATCATATCCTAGGTTTCAACAGGTGGTTTCTTTGTTTCAAATAAATTTGGAAAAATTTCAAGTATAATAACTCAATTTTGATGGTGTTATCAGTAATATGACCAAAATGAAGAATAATGAGATCAATAACGACTTATTTGCGCTATCAAAGAAAATAAAATTGACTTATAACTCTCAGAAGAAAAAAGAATGGATCTAAGGCTCACTGGGTTAAGTCTCCACTGGTATTTCTCTAGTGATTGCTCGACTCGTGAATATTTTTCTTTTTCAGACTAAACTTAATATGGCTGTGAACAGTGGTTTCCAAATATAAAGCCTATAAAAATCTTTCCGGAAAAAGTATGATATAAAGATCTCTATCTAAGTACTAAAGCTAAAAATGTGACTCTTTTTACGTTAGATCGTCAAGACGCATGCTTTTCTTAGACCTAAATTGGCACTCCTGTTAAGTACCAAGGTGTCTAAGCTTTTGTTTACTTTACCCTCAAAAAGATTAAGTCTGCCTCTCTCTGCCTAAAAAAATAATGACTCGTTCAACGTCAGATTGTCAAGACGTTTATAGTCCCCTAAGCGAAAATCAATAGTTCTTTGGACACCAAGGAGTCTCAGTCTTTCCTGACTTACTCTACCTTGGACTAAATCCAAATAAATTTTTCTATTTCCACTTATAGGTCTATACTTTGCTGCTGTCACATAATGAACTCCTTGATCAGATATTATTCCATTACAATTCCCGCGTCCACATTTTTGACAGATTCCTAGCCTCTTAGCTTTTCTCTTTACAACTAGAGTGCTTCGACCACAGAAATGTTTGTTTCTTCCTCTTGGATTTCCAGCTTCCTCACCCTCATAGCTAATGAAATGATTTTTCTACACAAGTTTGGGGGAACTTGTGTTCTAGACAAACACAATGTAAAAATGAAACTCGACCGTTTACGTGCATGACTTCTATTCAGTTCTTTAACGTCTGCTGGTCACAAAGAGAAAGATGGATGATGGATGCTGATTTTTTTTTTAAGGGAATCTCAGTTGTGAGCTTACTTTCCCCTAAGAATTTTTATGAAAATGAATGAATGACCTTAGTATCCCCAAACTCGAATTGAACATTGTCCTCAATGTTCCCTATTCTACATTGGCCAGGTGTAAACGAAGAAATGTCGTAGAAAACGAACAAGCTAAATATGGGTTGTACCGTGGGATGAAATGAATGACTTCTAGGCTAGATTGACTCAAAGAAAAACTAGACTCAAGGAAAATAACAACTAGACGCTGACGACTCCGATGAACTTTAGACTAACTCAGACATAGGCAATTGGACTGGTGGGTCTGGGTAAAGATGATTGGGTAAGGGTAAATGAGATTGGGTAAATGGGTTTGTGTAAAGATGAATGGGTAAGGGTAAATGGGATTGGGTAAATATTGCAAGTCAGTTTTGGTTAATTGGATCAATGAGGAGGAGTTCCTCTGTTCCTTCTGGAGTGTAGGGCTCTAAAAATGGTTTCAAACGTTGACCATTGACTTTGAAAGGATGACCATTTTTAAGACGCCTAATCTGGATGGAATCATATGGAAATACGGCTGTGACGATGAATGGACCGGACCATTTGGATTTCAAGTTTCCAGGAAAAAGATGCAACCTAAAATTGTACATGTAACGCCCCACCCTTTTTCACTCATTTTCTGAAAATCAGAGTCTATTTTTTTTTTTTAAATAGTGATAGAGAGTGGGACGTCACGACACGAGCTAAGTCTGAACATCTAAAGTCCGACCCTTAACTGGCCAACCCTACGTGTGCATGGATTAAGTCTATTAAAATGGTTCACAGATAACAATATAAACATGCGGATTAAAATCATAACTGCGGAATTATAATAGAACTTAATTCTATTCCATTTTAGATAGGAAAGTACGTCAAGTCTTTAATCATAATTAACATAGCATAATTACCCAACTAAACATCCAACCATAGCAAATTATCTAAATTATTACATGCTAGAAGTCTAGTTACTCAAATTACAAATTTATATGTAACTTAATCAAAATAAAAACTAAAAGCATCCAAGCTCCTATGCTTGGCCCTTTTCGCGTTCATCATTTCCCTCGTTTCCTGTATCATCCACTAGGGTAGAAGTAAAGCGTTAAAACAACGCGCTCAGTAGGTATTCCATTTATGGCTAACACATGGTTAGTACAAAACATATATAATAATATCATAATGTCAAAAACCATATAACCCATGCCATGTCATGATGTCAAATGCAATGAGTCCCACCCATCACAAGTACATATAAGTACCCCCACATAGGTCTTTTGGATGCCCCGACGGAGTGTGGCCCCTCCGGTTTCTTCCTTGATGGAAATGTACATCAAGGTATCCCACATAGGTTTTTCGGACGCCCCGACGGAGTGTGGCCCCTCCGGTTACATATCCTTCACCCCATGCCATGCATGAGATGCTAATGAAACACATGCTATTTATCTTATAAACATAGCATTAAAACTCACATTTGGAATATCTTTTACAACATAAATTCATCAAAATAAGATAAAAACACTGTACATAAACCCATGGTTTCAAAGAGGTGGAATCCTACTACAGACCACTAACGTGTCCTTGCGCTTTCGTCCGGTAACCGCTCACGATCGTACACACCTTGTGAGGTCCCGTTACCTTATAATATATCAATCAATTAAAACCATGTCCCATTTCATTTATAATAATGTGTAAGTCCATAAACCCAACTTGTGGGGTTCGGCCATACACCATGGCCGAACCTCACTTACTAGGTTTTAGTCCCTCCTTTGGTTTATTAATCAATAACCCCTAAGTTAATCATTTAATCACTTAGTCCAAGATCCTATCTCTTCTCATTCATTTAATCTAACATACATAAACCCTAAGTCCATCCAAAAACATTCCTCATGAGGTTCGGCCATACACCATGGCCGAACCCATGGTCCATTATTTCCACTTAATTACATCCTTGCCATTATTCTATCCATGGCTATTTACCCTGCTTATTTTCATAAGGACTTATGTTCCAAAAATGATCCATACATAGTTCTTTAATCCAAACACATGATCCATCAAATAGTTCATGGGGTTCGGCCATACACCATGGTCGAACCCTATGTCCATCATTTTCACCTATTTACCTTTTTGCCATTTCCTTCATCACCTTATGTTTTGGTTCAACACATAGGTCCATAATTCATAAAATAAAACCCTAATGATTCCCTTCATCCCTTGGTTTGGTGAACCATTCATTACCGCCCTTTTCACTCTAATTTTCAGAGTTTATTTTTTTTTTAAAATATAATAATCATGTGATCGGGGCGGAGTGTCACAACGCGAGTAAAGTTCGGATCTCTAAATCTGACCCTTAACTGGCCAAGCCCATGTGCGTATGAACTAAGTCCATAAAACTGATCCGTACATGGTACATATATAACTTGCGGAATTAACTTAGTCTTAATCTAACTGAGATTATAATAGAACCTATGACTATTCCAATTTTCCATTCTTAGATAGCAAAGTACATAATCTTATTCTCCAAAATTACTAAATAATATTAATCTACCATTCAATCCAACCATCCAAAATAAACAATCCATAGCATCTACTTATCTACTTATTACAAGCCAACATAACTAATTACCAAATTACATTGTCCAAATTTAAATAACACATCCATGTATAGTCCATTCAGATCCATTCAAAATCATTCAAACCGCCCAAGTTTCTGTGCTTGGTCCCCTTTTGATCCTCAATCTTTGACTTTCCTGCGTTATCCACTAAGGATATAGATAGGGCATTAGATCAACGCGCCCAGTAGTGTTTCCGAATAGGGCTACCACATGGTTAGTCAAAAACATGCAAATAGTATAATAATAAAACATGTGAGACAAAATTCCATAAAAACATGCTATGTATGAAATGGACATGTAATGAGTCCCACCCATCACCACCCAACATAGCCATCACTTGACGGGATTCTCATCGTCAAGGTAACCCAAAGTGGTCTTTCGGACGCCCCGACGGAGTGTGGCCTCTGGATTCTTCCTAATGGGATTCTCATCATCAGGGTACCCCACAGTGGTCTTTCGGACGCCCCGACGGAGTGTGGCCTCCGGTTACAACACCGTCATCCCATGCCATGCATGAGATGTCTATGCATATATATCATTTAGAAACATAAATTTACAATCATATAAGTTATCGAAATCAACATAAAATAGCATATGAAATAGTGGTTACAATAAAGGTAGGAAACCTACACTAGATTACTTTGTTTGACCCCTCCTTTGAGCCGTCTTCCGATCACGGCTTGTACACCGTTCTAGAAATCCAAATACCCTATGTACATAGCAGCAAGTTAATCATTTGACCATATGATTCTAATTTGATCTAAATCCCAAAAATCCATTTTGTGGGGTTCGGCCATACCCCATGGCCGAACCTCACCTATTTACCAATTGATCTCTCTTAATTTGGATTAACACCATCCAAATATTTTATCGACAACCTTAATCCACAAAATATCACTTGGTGGAGTTCCATGATCTTTTAAATTTGAAACCATTTGATTCAATAAAATAGTCCTCATAAAATGATCCATGGGGTTTGGCCATACATGGCCGAACCCTATGGTTCACTTGGTCCAATCATCACCATGATTACTCATGGTTTTAACATATTAATTCAACCATGAATAATACATGGTTCAGCCGCATATTAATCAACCAAAAAACAGTACCCAAATATCCCATTAACTGCCACAAGAACACCATAACTTTTTATGGTTTTAATCTCACACAACCATTACATACTTTCATGGAAATGTCATACCATTTCATGGGGTTCGGCCAACCCAATTGGCTGAACCTCATGGCCTATGGTTTAGATCCATTTATCCAATTAAAAACTTATCTTATTCTTAAATCAAAGCACCTTATGTTTACATAAAATCCATCCTACATTTAACCCAAATAACTATAAAAAACAGTCCATGATTTTGTTCCAAAAGACCATACAAATTAACCCATTCTTTTCATGGGGTTCGGTCATCCCATGTGGCCGAACCCTATAATCCATTTTTTCATCTTATTGATGCACTTTCAATCAATATCTAACCCTTGTTAGATTCGGCCATCCAATGGCCGGATCATGATTCTTTAAAAATAGTTTATCGAAAACCTACCGTTTCCGCGACTCCTCCAATTGATCTTCACTCTGGCTTGTTCCTTTCCCTTTCTTAGCCTCTCCTTCTTCTTGATTCCTTGATGGAGAATCGGTCAAGGACTGATTAAGCAACCAGCTGCTGCTCTAATTTTTGGAATGTAGAAAACGGCAAAGAGAGAAAGAGATAGAATTTTGGATAGAAAACCTTGATGCCAACTCCTTTGCTCAAAGTTTGTTTTTGTCTTGGTGAAATAAATCAATCAAGGACTGATTTCATATCAGTAACCAGCTGCTGTTCTTGGTGTTTAGAGAGATGATATCAGTCCAAGGAAGAGAGAGAGATAGAGAGAGTAAAATGAAAATCCTTTGTTTGACCAAAAACAGCCCAAGGTTAACCTTGTGTAACTCCCTCACCTCAATCAAAGTTCTTGATGTTACTTGGGGTTTCATCTATGAAATGAAACACCCCAAGCAACCAACGTCCCTTGTGGTTGGACTAGTGTAACCTCCCCTTTCCTTAAGGTCTCACATTAACAATTCACATTGGAGTTTCATCATAAGATGAAACTCTTCCCCTCCTCCAACGTCTCCTTGCATGATTGTTGGTGTAACCTCCCCTCCTTGGCTCCTTCTTCTCATTATCATCTCATATTACACTTGCATTTGTAACTCTCAAAACAACCACCCCACTTATCTCCTTTGTAGCCGTTACATGCATGCAATGTCTCATGCAACCAACGTCCCATGATGTGATTTTGAATAATTTCTCATTAAAGACTATGAGTGGGGGTTTCATCTTTGAGATGAAACTCCCCCACTCCCCTCTAGCTGCCCTTCAACGTGTGGAGTGAGGTGAGTTTGAATCATCAACTCTTTCACTTCACACACCACTTAATTAAAACTTATTTAACAACTCACTTACTTAAATTTATTTTAATCAACTCACTCACTTTAATTATTCTAAATCAGTCATTTAACTCAACTAGTAATTCCATTTTCAAAATCCAATCAGTCCCAAATTAATCAATCTTGGACTTACTTAGTGATCAACAAAGTCAAACCCGTCCCATTGGGTCCAATTTGGCCATTTTGGCCCATTTAACGAAATTTGACCCAAATATAATTCTTGACCCGTTTAAGTTCATCTTATCCATTTATTTGTTTTGTAATCAAACTACTAACCATTGGGTCTTGATTGAACCATTGACCCATTTAAATTCAACTCAAATATATCACAATGGCAATTCCGTAAATATGAATAATTTCATATAAATTGCTAACTTTGAAATTCCAGGGTATTACACTATCCTCAGGTGCTCAGCGTGTTCTTCTTGAGTTTTAGAATAAATCAAAATGTCATCAATAAATACAATGACAAATTGGTCCAAGTAAGGACGGAAAATCCTGTTCATTAGATCCATGAACACAGCCGGTGCATTGGTGAGTCCAAACGGCATGACTACAAAATCATATAGTCTATACCGCGTTCTGAAGGCTGTCTTTTCTATGTCCTCCTCCCTAACCCGGATATGATGATATCCGGACATTAGGTCAATCTTAGAGAAATGACTGGAACCTCTAAGTTGATCAAGTAGATCATCGATCTTGGGTAGAGGGTACTTGTTTCTGACCGTCAGCTGGTTCAGTTTCCAGTAATCCACACACATACGGAGTGAACCATTCTTTTTTCTTCACAAATAAAACCGGAGCTCCCCAAGCCGATATACTATTTCAGATGCGACCCAGTCTGAGCAGTTCATCAATCTGCTTCTTTAGCTAGGACATCTTTGCTGGTGCCATCCGGTAGTGTGGTAATGACACTGGTGCAGTGCCAGGGTACAACTTGATTTCAAAATTGATCTCCCTCATGGGAGGTAAGCTAGGCAGTTCTGTTGGAAATACATCCGCACAGTCCTTTACTATTGCCGAAATTCAGCCACCGGTGCCTTGTTGATTCTGATACTGTTTAATACAAGATGACTCAACCCTTCATGCAGTCTGCTTTGTTTGTCAATACGCACCACATGTTGTTTTCCCTCGGGTGACCAAAATGTCACCCTGCGGCGATAATAATCAATGTTGGTCTGAAAACTAGCCAACCAGTCCATGCTGAAGATAATATCGTACTCTGTCATATCAAGTACCAAATAGTTGAACTCAAATCTGAGTCCAGCGAGTTCAGTATTCACTGTTGTGCATATAAGCCCCAATGATGTGTCTCCGATGGGGGATACAATAGAGAGTGATGTGGACAATTTTTGTATTAAAGTTCCAGTTACAGATATGAATGCAGCAGATATGAAAGAGTGGGATGCTCCAGAATCAAATAAAGCAAAGGCGTAGAAACTACTGACAACCACCATACCTTGAATCACATAGTGATCCTCTGCTGTTGGAGGTGCTAAGGTAAATAACCATCCTAGATCCTATAGGCGCCCGTCCTGCCTGGTTAAATGTCCTGCCTCCTCGTGAATTAGCTGGTCTAGCTGGTGGCGAGATGAACCTTTGGAATAAGAGGGTTTGTTGAGTTGTGGGCATTCCCTCTTAAAATGGCCCAGCTGATCACAATGAAAGTAGTTGTTCACCCCTCTAGGAGCTTGAGTGACTGATGTGGATGGGGAGGGATGATTGGGATGAAAGCCCCCTGTTGACCTAGTGGATGGTACGGGTCTGCTAAAGTTCGGTCGGAACTTCTTGTTGGGCTGAAATGTACCCCTCCCACTCTGAGCTCGGCGGTTGTCAAAACGCCCTAACTCAGCCATCTCTTGCTCTGCTATAGTGGCCCTGTTGACCACCTCTGCCAATGTAGTTGCCTTGAATATGGTTACCTTGGCCCTTATACTTGGCCGAAGGCCCCGCTCAAACTTGCGTGCCCTTCGATACTCTGTATTCACCATATAGAATGCATAGCAAGACAAACTAAGAAACTCTTGGTGGTACTCTGCCACCGTCTTGGTACCTTGTATCAATGATAGAAAAGCTTGAGTCTGGCGCTCCTTCTCCTCCTTAGGAAAATAATGGTCCAAGAAGGTAGCCGAGAACTGATCCCAAGTCATTGCAATCCTCTCTCCTTCTAGAAGAAGTGTTCGCTGCTTCTGTATCACCTCCCACCATTTACCGGCATCATCGATCAGTTGTGACGTGGCCTAGTAAAATCTTGTCAGTATGACTCAAAATCTTGAGTAGGGTCAGGATCTGCGTGATCTTCTTCAGCCAATTTTCTGCTCCGACAGCCCCTCTTTCCCTTTGAAATAAGGAGGGCGCTGTTGCTGGAAGTCCCTGACCATGATCCTGTTAATGGTCTCGTTGGTGGTTCCATTCCGTTGAAGCACCGAAGTGACCACCGCTTGAACTAAGTTTTGTAGTTCAGGAGGCACCACCGGTATATTTACACTGCTTTGTTCCTCCTCCTCTTGGTGGGATGGTTGTTGTTCCTCTTCATATCGAGATTGTCGTTCATCCTCTTCATGTTGAGATTTTTCTACCTCCCTTTCGTGTT
Source organism: Chimonanthus salicifolius (assembly GCA_013350335.1). Classification (NCBI taxonomy): domain Eukaryota; kingdom Viridiplantae; phylum Streptophyta; class Magnoliopsida; order Laurales; family Calycanthaceae; genus Chimonanthus; species Chimonanthus salicifolius. The sequence goes on from CM023540.1 coordinate 60,927,778, forward strand.
GAGAGGTTTCTACCTCTTTTTCTTTCCCTTCCTGGTTTTGTCGGGTATTTCTCTTTGGAGGCATTTTTCCCTAAGCCATTGAAAAATATCATGACTTAGTTTTCATCGTAAAGTTTGTATTTTCCTATTTTGGGGAAATTTCCAAATAAGTACTTTCGATTTTCTTTGTTTTTGGGGAAATATATCCTATTTTGCTATGTTTGATAAATCCAATTATTTTGATTGTACTTCCTTTGCTATCATCCATTGTTGATCTCAGATTGAATGTCAAGTTTTTAATTCTATTCCATTTTAGTTAGCAAAGTATGTCAAGTTTTTAATCATAATTAACATAACATAATTATCCAACTAAACATCTAACCATAGCAAATTATCTAAATTATTACATGCCCGAAGTCTAGTTACTCAAATTACAAATTCATAAGTAACTTAATCAAAATAAAAACTAAAAGCATCCAAGCTCCTATGCTTGGCCCTTTTCGCTTTCATCGTTTCCCTCGTTTTTTGTATCATCCACTAAAGTAGAAGTAGGGCGTTAGAACAATGCTGCCCAGTAGGTATTCCATTTATGGCTAACACATGGTTAGTACAAAACATATATAATAATATCATAATGTCAAAAACCATATAAACCATGCCATGTCATGATGTCAAATGCATTGAGTCACACCCATCACAAGTACATATAAGTGCCCCCACATAGGTCTTTCGGACGCTCCGACAGAGTGTGGCCCCTCCAATTTCTTCTTGATGGAAATGCACATCAAGGTATCCCACATAGGTTTTTTGGACTGTAACGCCCCGCCCTTTTTCACTCGCTTTCCCTTCTGAAAATTAGAGTCTATTTTTTTTTTAATAACATAAGTGAGCAAGAGCGGGACGTCACGATGAGAGCTAAGTCCGAACTTCTAAAGTCCGACCCTTAACTGGCCAACCCTATGTGTGCATGGACTAAGTCCATGGAAACGGTTCACACATAACAATATAAACATGCGGAATAAAATCATAACATGCGGAATTATAATAGAACCTAATTCTATTCCTTTTCAGATAGCAAAGTACGTCAAAACCTTAATCATCATTATCATAACATAATTATCCAAGTAAACATCCAACCATGGCCAATCTTCTAAATTATTACATGCCCGAAGTCTAGTTACTCAAATACAAGTACATGAGTATCTCAAATAAAATATATTCCAATCGCATATCCAAGCTCTTATGCTTGGTCCTTTTCGCGTTCATCGTTCCCCTCGTTTCCTGTATCAACTACTAGGGTAGAAGTAAGGCGTTAGAACAACGCGCCCAGTAGGTATTCCAATTAGGGCTAACACATGGTTAGTACACAACATATATAATAATATCATAATGTCAAAAACCATATAATCCATACTATGTCATGATCTCAAATGCAATGAGTCCCACCCATCACAAGCACATGTATCCTCTTGATGGAATTCTCATCATCAAGGTACCCCCATATAGGTCTTTCGGATGCCCCGACGGAGTGTGGCCCCTCCGGTTTCTTCTTGATGGGATTCTCACCATCAAGGTATCCCACATAGGTTTTTCGGACGCCCCGACAGAGTGTGGCCCCTCCGGTTACATATCCTTCACCCCATGCCATACATGAGATGCCAATGAAACACATGCTATGTTATATAATAAACATAGTATTAAAACCTCACATTTGAAACACATGCTATTTTATATAATCAACATAGCATTGAAACCTCACATTTGAAACACATGCTATTTTATATAATAACATAGCATTAAAACCTCACATTTGAAACACATCTTTTCAACATAAATTCATCAAATAAGATAAAAACATTGTACATAAACCCATGATTTCAAAGAGGTGGAATCCGACCAAAGACCACTAACGTGTTCTTGCGCTTCCGTCCGGTAACCGCTCACGATCGTACACACCTTGTGAGGTCCCGTTACCTTATAATATATCAATCAATTGAAACCATGTCCCATTTCATTTACCATAAAGTCGAAGTCCATAAAACATTCCTCATGGGGTTCGGCCATATACCATGGCCGAACCCATGGTCTTTCATTTTTGACCATATTTACAACAATGCCATTATACATATCCATAGCCATTTACCTTGCTTATTTTCATAAGACTTATGTTCTAAAATAATTCATACAAATAGTTCATGGGGTTCGGCCATACACAATGGCCGAACCCTATGTCCATTATTTTCACCTATTTACAACATTGCCATCCATGGCTAATATAACCCATAATCCAATAACATACTTGTATCCTCCAATTAATATTTAATCAATCACTATGTTAAGTCCATAACCAATCCATAATACAGCTCCATAAATGATCCATTAACCGTGACATAAAAATCCCAAGTCCACCAAATAATTTTCCATGGGGTTCGGCCATGCCACATGGTCGAACCCATGGTCCATAGTTCTTCTCCAATTAAATTACAATATTGCCATTCATGGCTAACATTCCATAACCAAATCTCTCATTCATTAACAATTGCCTAAGTTCAAGTTTGATCCACAAACCATCTCATGGGGTTCAGCCATACATCATGGTCGAACCCATGATCTTTCATCTCCTTAATTTTAGGTCCACAATATAGGTCATAATTTTAGACATCAATTACAAAGATTCACCAAAGATTCACAACCATAGAACCATAAATAAAACCTTCCATTCCTTTAATCATATTAAGTCCATTCAAGACCTATAAAAATTGGTTCATGGGATTCGGCCATATCCCATAGGCGAACCCATGATATCATGGTTCCATCCTCCTTCTAAATTTATTTAATAATAACAAATCCATAATTGAACCAAAACTTGATTCATGGGGTTCGGCTAAACACCATGGCCGAACCCTATGATGTAAACTTTCCAATTATTTTAATTTCCATACTTGGATCCATAAATCAAAGTTCTTTCCTTTTTGATCCAAAAATCCATAATTAGAAACTTTCTAATTTAATCTCCACCTTCCATTTTAATCAATTAACATACATTAAAAATACCAATACACCTTCATGGGGTTCGGCCATACACCATGGCCGAACCCTATGGTTCATAATATTCTCTTTCAAATGCAATCAAAACATCATAACCCTCCATGGTTTTCATGATCCAATTGCATCTAAAACCATCAAACCTTCTATCCATCTAAAATTAATCATAAATAAACTTTCCCATCATTTTCCATGTTCTAAGTATATGAACATAATTCCATAATATTCATGGGGTTCGGCCATACTCCATGGCCGAACCCATGGTCTAAGGATCTTCACAAAAATCATCCATTAAAACCCTTTTAAAATTATAACCATAACTCTATGATTTTGATCCTCCAAACTTCCCTTAAAATTCACCAAAGTCCTTCCATGGTTTCCAACCCATAAAAGTAACCATGTCTTTCCATTAAAATTAAATACCATGATCATCCAATTTCCTTCCATGGGGTTCGGCCATGTTATGGTTCCTTATTTTTAAACAAAATATCAAATCACTTACTGGTTCCGCGACTCCTCCGGTTTTCCTTCGCTTGTTCTTGCTCTTCCAATCCTTTTCCTTCTTTAGCCTTTTCCTTTTTCTTCTTGATCTTTCCCAAAGCTGAGAACATCTCTTGCTAATGTGCAAACTAGTGTAAGACCCTTGTTTAATTGTGTATTGCCGTGCACCTCTCCTTCCTCTCTTTTATAATTTCCAATTGGTCCCAATTTAGAAGGTGCCATGCACCCCTCTTGTTGCCTCTTCTATAAGCTTCCATTTAATCCTAACTTAGAAGGTGCCATGCGCCCCTTTGTTGCCTCTTTTATAAACTTCCATTTAATCCTAACTTAGAAGGTGCCATACGCCCCTTCCTTATGTCTTAATTAGAAGTTACCGACCCTTCAATTTAGTAGGTGCCTAATGCCGTTTTTATCCAAGGGAAAGGACACCATCGAGCGCATCACATAGATATGACAATCGCACACACGGCTAAGACATCTTCTATATTTACAATTACCTAATATCACTCTTAATCAAGGGAAATGACCTCTCTTTAGACACTCCAACTTATTGTAACGCCTCGACCTTTTTCACTCGCTTTCTCTTCTGAAAATCAGAGTCTATATTTTTTTTTTTTTGTTTTATAAACGAAGAGTGATAGAGAGCGGGACGTCACGACGAGAGCTAAGTCGGAACTTCTAAAGTCCGACCCTTAATTGGGAAACTCTATGTGTGCATGGACTTAGTCCAAGAAAACGGTTCACACATAGCAATATAAACATGCGGAAACATAATAGAACAAAGTTCTATTCCATTCAGATAGCAAAGTACGTCAAGTCCTTAATCATCATTATCATAACGCAATTATCCAATAAAACATCCAACCATAGCAAATTCATCTAAGTTATTACAATCCGATTTCTAGATACTCAAAATACAAGCCCATGAGTATCTTAAACAAAATATAAACTATCATCCTCCAAGCTCCTATGCCTGGCCCGTTACGCGTTCATCGTTTCCCCTCGTTTCCCGTATCATCCACTAGGGTAGAAGTAGGGCATTAGAACAACGCGCCCAGTAGGTATTCCAATTAGGGTTAACAAATGGGTTAGTACCAAAAATCCAGATATAATAAATATCAAACCCAGTTATAATAAATCATACCATACTTATAAAGCATCGTATCCAAAATAGTGTATGATAATAGAGATCCAATCATACCAATAAAAACCACAAACCTTGCATGATAATAAAAGTCACAATCATGCCGATTCAATGCCATGCCATGCTATCATATGCAATGAGTCCCACCCATCACATGTACATAAAAGTACCCACCACATAGGTCTTTTGGACGCCCCGACAGAGTGTGGACCCTCCGGTTACATTTCATACATAGTATCCTCTTGATGGAAATCACATCAAGGTACCCCACATAGGTTCTTCGGACGCCCCGACGGAGTGTGGACCCTCCGGTTACCTTTCATTCCTCCCATGCGATGCATGAGATGCAAATGCCAACATGCTATGTAGAAATACAAATCATAGCATTTAAAACTTACATTTAAACCACATGCTATTTTATCATATAAATATAGCATTTAAAATCACAATTTGAAACATATACTTTGCAACATATATTCATAAAAAATAAGATAAAACAATGCACATAAACTCATGGTTTCAAAGATGTGGAATCCTACCAAAGACCGCTAACGTGTCCTTTCGTCTTTTGTCCGGTAACCGCTCACGATCGTAAACACCCTGTGAGGTCCCGTTACCTTATAATATAACAATCAATTAGAACCAAGTCCCACTTGATTTACAATAATGTTTAAATCCATAAACACAATCCAATGGGGTTCGGCCATACACCATGACCGAACCCATGGTCTTTCATTTTTTTGACTATATTTACAATAATGCCATTCTTGCCATTTTTATGCATTAATCTGATGATAACCCAATTAATCATCTAAGATACATGAAACATTAAATTCAGCAAACATTCCCCATGGCGTTCGGCCATACACCTTGGCCGAACCCATGGTCCCTTATTTTCATTTAATTACAATATTGCCATTCATGGCTAATCTTCCATTTTAGCAAGTATTTATAACCTTGCCATTGATATAATCATAACCAAAACATTCCTCTTGTTTAGGTTAGAAACATAGATTCCTAAATATCTAATTTCACCAAATCATTCCCATGGGGTTCGGCCATACACCATGGCCGAACCCATGGTCTAGCACTTTCACTCTTATTTACCACTTTGCCATTGCCTCCAACAACTTAGGCTTAGGTTCCAACACATAGGTCCATTTATTTATTTTAAACCTTCATAACACTCCCAAATAACCCTTTAAAATAATTCATGACCGATTCCATCAACTTATGTTTGAGTTTCAAAACATAATTCCATTAATTCTACATAATTACCATATTGTCATCCAAGGCTACAATTCCATTATTCTCACCCTTCATCACTTGGTTTGGTGAACCATTTATTAAAATTATGCAAAGACCCAAACATGGCCCATTAACAAGTTCATGGGATTCGGCCATACACCATGGCCAAACCCTTGATGTTTCTTTACCAACTTTTCTTTTCAATGGTTCACCAACTTAGGTCCATAAACCATAACCTATACTTGCATCCTCCCTTTAAAATACACATAAACATAAACCCATAAAATCTGTTCATGGGGTTCGGGCAAGCACCATGGCCGAACCCTATGATGTCTAAGTTTCCAATTTTCACCAATAATCCATAATTAGAAAGTTTTCTAATTTAGTCTCTACCTTCCAAAAACAATCCATTCCTTCCATTCTTGGATCCTTTCCAAATTAATATCCAACTCCATAATTAGAAAGTCCTTAAATAGAAACTTTCTAAATCAAATGTCCAACTCCATAATTAGAAAGTCCTTAAATAGAAACTTTCTAAATTAAATATCCAACTCCATAATTAGAAAATTTCCGAAGCTAGGATCCAACCTTCCATTAAATCAATTAAAATCCAACAACCATAATAAAATAACTCCATGGAGTTTGGCCATACACCATGGCCGAACCCTATGGTTCACAATCCTCTTTCTACAAACTATTAAACATTGATCCTACTTTTAATCCATTAAAATCCAATAAGACCTATTCAATTTATTCGTGATTCTTATCCATTTAATCCTTTCAAAAATCATATAACATTAACATCAACTCTTATTTAAAATTAACCAATGACCTTCCATGGGGTTCGGCCATACACCATGGCCGAACCCTATGGTTCATCCATGATCATCTCCATGTAAACCTTTAAAGATATGAATAATCTTCCATGGAGTTCAACCTCCAAAAACCCATAAATCAAACCATGTCTTTCCATTAAATTTAATACCATGATCATCTCCCAATTCTCTTCCATGGGGTTCGGCCATACACCATGGCCGAACCCTATGGTTCCTTATCTTAAACGAAAAATATGAAATCACATACCGGTTTCGTGACTCATTCGGCTTGTTCTTGCTCTTCAATTTTCTTCTTCTTCGCACACTGATTCTCAGAGAGAATGCCTTCCTCGCTGGTGTTGTGTATTGCTATCTACACAAAAAGAAAGCCAAGACCTGTTTGTCAGATCTGGAACAGTCCTTGCTGTTTGCAGCTAGCACATACACTGGTTTCTCTTTGTTCTAATCTCTGTAAGACAGAGATTACGCTGTATGTAAAATAGCCCCTCCTTGCTGCTTACACGTTTCAAATAGCTCCTCCAATTTGTTGCAGTCTTCCCTTTATTCTCTTCTCAAAAGCACCATTACTGCCACTAACACCTTGCTGCCCACGTTGAACTTCTCCACTTGTGTCTGTCCAACGTCTCAGATGCTTCTTTAGCAACGATGGAGGAGATGATGCTTCTCGTGTTGCTGCCTCACGCTCGTTGCTCTGCTGTTCTCAGATCTGACCGAGAAGACCCCTTTCTCTGCCTTGTGTATTTGCTGAACCTCCCAAATACACAATGCTGGTCTGCAAGCTTCTCTCCATTCGCTGCTATCACAGATCTCCTTCTCAAGCAACAGCGTGTATTGCTCTATGTTTACATCTCTCGCTGACAGTCCATCTTCTATAATATTTCCCCTTGGTCCAATATTAGAAGGTGCAATGATCCCTTCAAATTAGCAATTGTTTATTGTAGTGTGCTCCTTGTGTTGCCTCTTTATAAAACCTTCCCATTAATCCTATCTTAGATTAGAAGGTGCCATAACCCTTTGTTTAGCAATGCCGTGTGCCCCTTATAATTCTATGTAAGCCATGCACCCTTGCTTCCTTTTAGACATATTCTTTATCGATTATAATCGGCTAAAGCAATATCCCATACATATCTTCCATACGCATGCAATCTTCCAATTCCTAAAATCTTTTATGTCAACCTCACATACACGACCATGATCATTAATCCAACTTCCTTCTATGTGCATACCCTTTTATCCATATCCTATATATATAATTATGTTTCATTACCATTTAAATTCAACCCCATTTAAATTTATTTGAAACGATTTATCAAAATCGTTGGGTCTTAATTGGGCAAAGACCCAACACATTACCCATCCAAGGTTCATATTTAATAATTGACAAACTAAATGGGTAAATTCCGTAAACATCTATAACTTGAAAATCCGGAGTGTTACAATGCAACCCTCTTTTTAAAATTTTCGTCCCAAAAATTGAGTGAAGTAAGGTTTCAAATATTTACATAAATAGCTCAGGATGAGCTATCCTCATTTCCAACTCGAGTTCCCATGTGGCTTCCTCAATGCCATGTCGATCCCATACTACCTTGACAACTGGATCGCTCGGTTCCGTAGTACCCTTTGTTCTGTGTTGTCCTCTCAGACTGCCCATCAGTCTGTGGATGGAATGCTGTAGTAGTCAATAAGTCTGTTCCCATAGCCATTTGCATACTCTGCCATACTCTACCGGTGAATCGACCATCTCTGTCAGACACAATAGTCCGAGGAATACCATGCACTCTGATGATATCCCTGATATACCGCCGACCCAAAGTCTCAGATGAGTCTGTCATCTTAATAGGAATGAAATTTGCAGACTTGGTCAGTCGGTCCTACCACGACCCCTATCACATTGTTGCCTTTTGAAGACCTTGCCAACCCTGTCATTAAAATCCATGGAGATGTGCTCCATTTCCATTCCGGCACTAGTAAGGGTATGAGTAACCCTAGTGGCTTCTGATGTTCCGTCTCAACTTGCTGACAAGTTAAGCAATGAGCCACAAATTCTGTCCCATCTCTTTTGAGTCTGTGCCACCAGTAATGTCTTTTTAGGTCGTGATACATCTTAGTGCTGCCTGGATGAATAGAGAGTTTGGTCTAATGTGCCTCAACCAATAACTCTTTTCTGTAGCTCTTAGGTACATATATCCTTCCTCGGAATACAAGATCTTGTCCTGGTCGTAACTCCTATTCCGGTATGACTTCACCAATAGTCATCCTGGCCCATATCTCCTCCCTTTCCGAATCTATCCGTTATTCTCGTTCAATCTTGTCAAGTACCACATAATTACATCAAAGTCATTCATGTCACCCTATGAGTTTTATTCTCATAAAATTTGCTCTGTCTCATGTTATCTCTTTTTCTTGTGATCTTATGTAGATCAATGTATTTTATTTCACATTACCTGTTACCAAGGTATATTCCATACATACTTGCTCAATACGTTCATTCGTCCATTTTCTGCATGAGTTAGTCTGCCAATACGAGCCTATACTCAAGTCTTTTCCTCATTCCATTTTAAATAGGTTTCTAGTTTCACTCTCCTGGAACTCCATCGGCTAGCTATAAAGTCAGCTGGCCAGTCTAACTCGGCAGTCGCCCATAGCTTCCCATTCGAGTTTCACTAGACTCTTAACTTTTCTCTTAAGCACATCTCCCAAAAGTAAGCATATCTTCTTTTTCACATAAATCACTATGTGACTAACACCTTTTGTTCAAAAACTTCTACGATACCGAGTATCTCTCCACACTAATTTTCCTATGATACAAGTTGTAATACGACTAACACCTTTTTCTTATAACGTGGGACGTAAATCGAAACATGTCCCAATCCTTGGATCTATATGTCATCTATGAGATCAACAGGTCCATCATATTACCGACATGTCTACCTTGGTACCGATTCCTGACATTAATCCAAACCACCACGGGAATCACCATCCGCGGTTATACACATCCATTCCTCGTACCACTCTACCAATGAGTATCATTTATCCATGATTAATAATCATCCATGAATATAACCCCCTTCTAGGTATAATCCATCCTTGGCATAAGTACTCCAGGGCACATAATCTACCGTGAGATATTCTATCCTATAGGAACAACACTCGAAAGCATCACTACTTGCCTGTAGCAACAATATAAAAACATAAACATACCCCGACCCCTTAGCAAGATTAAAGCCCATGACTTACTAAGCGGAAGACCCACGTCCAACGTGATCATGTCTACCCGCCTTGCATCCTTTCTCCCCAAGGGTGATTCAGTCAAGCTCTAAGGCGGTCGGTCCGCATCTAACGATGCTAGCATCATCCCCACTGGGTAAAATAGTACCTAGCTCTGCGCATCCAAGCACGTCAAGTGTGCGAAATAGCTGTGAGAGTGTCCTCCAGTGCGAAGCCTGCAAGGGACCCACTCCTCAACAGTAACCCTACAGAACCAAGTCTCCGTATTTCACATCGAGGTTCCCACAGTCTCATAGCTACTCTAAGCCATACTCATAGAATCTATGTACTTATCTCATCAATATCACGTGAGGGACATACCCATACCACGTGTCAATAAACTCAAGTGACCTCGTCAAATACATCTCAATGCCCAAAATTCTCATAAACTCTTAAATTTCCATACTTTATTGAAATTTATTCAAACTTTCATCACAATACAAGGGTTGATAGGGTTAAAATAAACACTTCAAAACGTACCCACAACCCTTACAAAATCTTTCCCTTTTCCCCTACATTTCCTTACCCTTTCTTAGCCCGTAGAAGACCCTGCATCATCATAAAAATCGAAGAAGTTGTCAGGGCAAGTCGTCGACGTGTGCCCCAACACTCCACAAGTTAGACAGGGTATTATTCCTGGTCCCCCAATGTATGGACAGTTAGTCCTCTCCTTCCGGTGCCCGTGAAGTCCACAAACAGGGCAGATATCCTCAATAGGGTGGGGGCAATAAATACCGTTGTGCCCCTCCTGATTGCATAATTCACACATATAATCTGTCAACTCATCCGAAGTCGGAGTAGTCAGAGTATACTCGGGCGAGCCTATCTCCCCTACGGATTCCACAAAATTTGGGACATCTTCTTCGTCCTCTTCGGGTACAAAGGCTGGATCAAACCCAACATTGTACTCGAGCGATTTTACTTCCATGTCCTAACTGTTTTCAACTTCATTGATGAAGTTTGGCACGCTGGAATCATCGGACAAACAAACCAGATCTATCGGACAGCTAGGTGTCCCACAACTCTGTATACTTTATGATGCCTGACATATCTGTAGCATAACAACCGAAGTATGTCATTGCTAATATCAGTTGTAATCAAATTAAATCTTTGTTTGGGGAATTTCTCTATGTATCACATTATGTCTCTTGTTTGGGGAAAATTGCCAAATAATCCTCTGGTGTTTCTTGTCCTTGGGGAAAAATTTCCAAATAAGAACTCTTTGTTTTTTCTTCGCTTCCGGGAAATATATCCTACTTTGCTATGTTGGATAATTCCGATTATTTTGACTGTACTTCCTTTGCTAGCATCCATCTGAGTCTAACGAAGTAAATTAATGCACGAGACTCGATTAATTTACTTCAAAAGATTCAATGTTTCGGGGTCACTCTAATACCAACTGTAACGCCCCAACCTTTTTCACTCGTTTTCTCTTCCGAAAATCAGAGTCTATTTTTTTTATAAACGAAGAGTGATAGAGAGCGGACGTCACAACGCGAGCTAAGTCCGAACTTCTAAAGTCCGACTCTTAACTGGCCAACCCTATGTGTGCATGGACTTAGTCCAAGAAAGCAGTTCACACATAGCAATATAGACATGCGGAGAAAAAATCATAACATGCGGAAACATAATAGAACACAGTTCTATTCCATTCAGATAGCAAAGTACGTCAAGTCATTATCAGAACGCCATTATCCAATAAAACATCCAACCATAGCAAATTCATCTAAGTTATTACAATCCGAATTCTAGATACTCAAAATACAAGCCCATGAGTATCTTAAACAAAATATAAACTATCATCCTCCAAGCTCCTATGCCTGGCCCAGTTACGCGTTCATCGTTTCCCCTCGTTTCCTATATCATCCACTAGGGTAGAAGTAGGGCATTAGAACAACGCGCCCAGTTGGTATTCCAATTAAGGTTAACACATGGGTTAGTACCAAAAATCCAGTTATAATAAATATCAAATCCAGTTATAATAAATCATACCATACTTATAAAGCATCGTATCCAAAACAGTGTATGATAATAGAGATCCAATCATACCTATAAAAACCACAAACCTTGCATGATAATAAAAGTCACAATCATGCCGATTCAATGCCATGCCATGCTATCATATGCAATGAGTCCCACCCATCACATGTACATAAAAGTACCCACCACATAGGTCGTTCGGACGCCCCGACTGGAGTGGGCCCTCTGGTTACATTTCATACATAGTATCCTCTTGATGGAAATCACATCAAGGTACCCCACATAGGTTCTTCGGACGCCCCGACGGAGTGTGGACCCTCCGGCTACCTTTCATTCCTCCCATGCCATGCATGAAATGCAAATGCCAACATGCTATGTAGAAATACAAATCATAGCATTTAAAACTTACATTTAAACCACATGCTATTTTATCATATAAACATAGCATTTAAAATCCCAATTTGAAACATATCCTATGCAACATATATTCATCAAAAATAAGATAAAACTATGCACATAAACCCATGGTTTCAAAGAGGTGGAATCCTACCAAAGACCGCTAACGTGTCCTTGCGTCTTTCGTCTGGTAACCGCTCACGATCGTAAACACCCTGTGAGGTCCCGTTACCTTATATTATAACAATGAATTAAAACCAAGTCCCACTTGATTTACAATAATGTTTAAATCCATAAACATAATCCTCATGGGGTTCGGCCATACACCATGACCGAACCCATGGTCTTTCATTTTTTTTACCATATTTACAATAATGCCATTCTTGCCATTTTTATGCATTAATCTGATGATAACCGAATCAATCATCTAAGATACATGAAACATTAAATTCAGCAAACATTTTCCATGGGGTTCGGCCATACACCATGGCCGAACCCATGGTCCCTTATTTTCATTTAATTACAATATTGCCATTCATGGCTAACCTTCTGTTTTAGCAAGAATTTACAAGCTTGCCATTGGTCTAATCATAACCAAAACATTCCTCTTGTTTAGGTTAGAAACATAGATTCCTAAATATCTAAGTTCACCAAATAATTCCCATGGGGTTCGGCTATACACCATGGCCGAACCCGTGGTCTAGCACTTTCACTCTTATTTACCACTTTGCCATTGCATTCAACAACTTAGGCTTAGGTTCCAACACATAGGTCCATTTATTTATTGTAAACCTTCATAAAACTCCCAAATAACGCTTTAAAATAATTCATAACCGATTCCATCAACTTATGTTTGAGTTTCAAAACATAATTCCATTAATTCTACATAATTACCATATTGCCATCCAAGGCTACAATTCCATTATTCTCACCCTTCATCCCTTGGTTTGGTGAACCATTTATTAAAATTACGCAAAGACCCAAACATGGCCCATTAACAAGTTCATGGGATTTGGCCATACACCATGGCCGAACCCTTGATGTTTCTTTTCCAACTTTTCTTTTCAGTGGTTCACTAACTTAGGTCACATAAACCATAACCTATACATGCACCCTCCCTTTAAAATACACATAAACATAAACCCATAAAATTGGTTCATGGGGTTCGGCCAAGCACCATGGCCGAACCCTAGTGATGTCTAAGTTTCCAATTTTCATCAATAATCCATAATTAGAAAGTTTTCTAATTTAGTCTCCACCGTCCAAAAACAATCCATTCCTTCCATTCTTGGATCCTTTCCAAATTAATAACCCACTCCATAATTAGAAAGTCCTTAAATAGAAACTTTCTAAATTAAATATCCAACTCCATAATTAGAAAGTCCTTAAATAGAAACTTTCTAAATTAAATATCCAACTACATAATGAGAAAGTTTCCAAACCTAGGATCCAACCTTCCATTAAATCAATTAAAATCCAACAACCATACTAAAACAACTCCATAGGGTTCGGACATACACCATGGCCGAACCCTATGGTTCACAATCCTCCTTCTACAAATTATTAAACATTGATCTTACATTTAATCCATTAAAATCCAATAAGACCCATTCAATTTATTCATGATTCTTATCCATTTAATCCTTTCAAAAATCATATAACATTAACATCAACTCTTATTTAAAATTAACCAATGACCTTCCATTGGGTTCGGCCATGGTTCATCCATGATCATCTCCACGTAAACGTTTTAGGATATGAATAATCTTCCATGGAGTTCAACCTTAAAAAACCCATAAATCAAACCATGTCTTTCCATTAAATTTAATACCATGATCATCTCCCAATTCACTTCCATGGGGTTCGGCCATACACCATGGCCGAACCCTATGGTTCCTTATCTTAAACGAAAAATATGGAATCACATACCGGTTTCACTACTCCTTCGACTTGTTCTTGCTCTTTCAATTTTCTTCTTCTTTGCACACTGATTCTCAGAGAGAATGCCTTCCACGCTGGTGTTGTATATTGCTATCTACACAAAAAGAAAGCCATGACCTGTCCGTTAGATCTGGAACAGCCCTTGCTGTCTGCAGCCAGTACACACACTAGTTTCCCTTTCTTCTAATCTCTGTAAGACAGAGATTATGCGGTATGTAAAACAACCCCTCATTGCTGCTTACACGTTTCAAACAGCTCCTCCAATCTGTTGCAGTCTTCCCTTTATTCTCTTCTCAAAACCACCCTTGCTGCCACGAACACCTTGCTGCCCATGGTGCACTTCTCCACTTGTGTTTGTCCAACGTCTCAGATGCTTCTTTAGCAACGATGGAGGAGATGATGCTCCTCGTGTTGCTGCCTCACGCTCGCTGCTCTGCTGTTCTCAGATCTGTTTCTCAGATCTGACCGAGAAGACCCCTTTCTCTACCTTGTGTATTTGCTGCACCTCCCAAATACACAACGTTGGTCTGCAAGCTTCTCTCCATTCGATGCTGTCACAGATCTCTTTCTCAAGCAACAGCGTGTATTGCTCTATGTATACATCTCTCGTTGACAGCCCTTCTTCTATAGTACTTCCCCTTGGTCCAATATTAGAAGGTGACATGATCCCTTCAAATTAGTAATTGTCTATTGCCGTGTGCTCCTTGTGTTGCCTATTTGTAAAAGCTTCCCATTAATCCTATCTTAGATTAGAAGGTGCCATAACCCTTTGTCTAGCAATGCCGTGTGCCCCTTATAATTTTATGTAAGCCATTTGCCCTTGCTTCTTTTTAGATTGTAACGCCCGTCCCTTTTCACCGAAATCAGAGTCTATTTTTTTTGAAATAAAAGTGACAAAGGGCGCGAGACGCCATGACGCGAGTTAAGTCCGAGCTTCTAAAGCCCGGTCCTTAACTGGCCAACCCTACGTGTGTGTGGAAACTAAGTCCACGAAGAACGGTTCACGCGTAGAAGAAAGCTTGCGGAATATTAAACTAAGTGCGGAAATATAATAGGAGACTATCCTAACAATTTCTAGATAGCAGGGAAGATTACATCATTTAAATTAATAAATTACCTCAAGATGATAATGTCCAAAATAAAATCCAAGCCACAGTAAGTAATCTAAATTATTACATTCCAACGAGTTAAGCTATTCAAATTACATTTCCAAAATAAATTAAATAAACTAAGTAGTCCGCCTTCCTAAACTCCTAAGCTTGGCCTCCGTCTCGTCCTTCGTGTCCGCCATCTCCTGCGTCATCAGCTAGGGTAGAAGTAGGGCGTTAGACGACGCGCCCAGTAGGATTCCCAGTGGAGCTAACACATGGATTAGTGATAACAAACACATAGGTATAATATAATGAAAACCACAAAATGAATGCCATGCCATGGGTGTTTTATGTCATGTATCCCACCCATCATCCATACCATCATGATGCCATATCCCCCTTTACGGAAAAACCTCGTCAAGATATAAACAATCACAAATCATCCCCCTTGACGGCAAAACCTCGTCAAGATATAAACAGTCACACATCATCCCCCTTGACGGCAAAACCTCGTCAAGATATAAACAGTCACACATCATCCCCCTTGACAGCAAAACCTCGTCAAGATATAAACAATCACACTTCATCCCCCTTGACGGCAAAACCTCGTCAAGATATAAACAATCACAAATCATCCCCCTTGACGGCAAAACCTTGTCAAGATATAAACAGTCACACATCATCCCCCTTGACGGCAAAGCATCGTCAAGATATAAACAATCACACTTCATCCCCCTTGACGGCAAAACCTCGTCAAGATATAAACAATCACAAATCATCCCCCGTAACGGGAAAACCTCGTCAAGATATAAACAATCACAAATCATCCCCCTTGACAGCAAAACCTCATCATTGTATAAACAATCACAAATCATCCCCCTTGACGGCAAAGTCTCGTCAAGGTATAAAGAATCACAAATCATCCCCCTTGATGGCAAAACCTCGTCAAGATATAAACAATCACAAATTATCCCCCTTGACGACAAAACCTCTTCAAGGTGTCCCCATGTTTGCTTCTAGGTCGCCCCGACAGAGCATGGACTCTGGTTTCTTTATTTTCATCCTTCCCATGCCATATCCCTCCCATGTCATGCATGAAATGTAGATGTCATATGCCATGTAATATATATGATAGCACAAACCATGGCATTTAAAATCCCATCAATAAAAACATATAATTTGATTAAAATAGATCATGCAAAGCATCAATATACACATCATAGCCTTAAAACCCATCTTAAAACAATCATATGCTTACCAAAATAAATCAAAGAAAAACCCATACATAACATATAATCCATGGCTTACAAAAAGGTAGGAATCCTACCAAATACCGACTAACGTCCTTTTTCGTTCCGTCCGATAAATCCGGTCTCCGATCGTGCACCGTTTGCGATGTCTGGTGCCTTATTACATATCAATAATCAGCCCATATTTTTCACCATTTGAGTCCATTAATCATACCTTAGCGGGGTTCAGCCATACACCATGGCCGAATCTCACTAACAGGTTTGTGGGTCCCATTTAATCCATTAAATCTTTTAATCCCATGAGTCTAAAAATCAGCCACCGTAGGCTTTATTAATCACACATAAGGTTATTACTTAGAGTCCCTAAATCCATGATCATCTCCCATGGGGTTCGGCCATACACCATAGCCGAACCCATGGTTCTTGAATTTGGCCATTATTTACAATTTTACCACTACTCCTTCCATGGATAAATCATTCACTTTTCCATGTACATTATGGTCCATAATTAATCCATAACTTAGACCCATTAATGATCCATAACTTAGGTCCGTTAATGACCCCTCAACCATGTCATAAGATCTTTAAAATCAGCCATTTAATTAGCCTAATCCTTATTAATTTAAACACATACCAAAGTCCCACTTAACCCATTAAATGGCTTGCAAAATGAGTCATGGGTTCGGCCATACACCATGGCTGAACCCATGATGTCTTTTCTCCATTTTTCCTTGGATCCATTACAACACTTTGGATCCACTAATAGTCTTTCCTTGAAGGTTCACACCATGCATTTAAAACACCAATCTTTGATCATCAATTTGGTATATTTTGGTCCATTAAAACTACCAACACATCCCCCATTATTTTTCCATCTTTTACACGCATCATCATTACACATACATCACCATAGGGTTCATGGGTCACCTTCCTCTACCACCTTTGAGGCCATTGAAAATCATTAATACCTTCCATGATTTTCTTCATTAAGATCCCTTTAAAATTTACAAACATTTGACCCTTTTAAACCTCCAAATCATTAACACATTACTCCGTATTTTCCATCCTTTTAAACCCATTTAATACCACCATTACATCACCATAGGGTTCGGCCATACACCATGGCCGAACCCATGGTTTATGGTTCATTCCCATCTATGCCTTTCAAAGCCATAAAAATTATTTACATCTCCCATGAAAATCTTTTCAAAAATCACTACATTTAATCATTTTGAACCTCAATATCCTTAACCATTCTTCCATGGTTTTAAATCTTTAAACCCCATTAAAATTCTAACACTATCACCATAACATCTTCATGAATCTCCTCATTTAAAATTCTTATAAAAATTACTACATTTAGTCATTAACACCTTAAAATCATAAATCACCCTTCCATGGTTTTGATCTTAAAAACCCCATTCAAATTTACTTAGTTACTCACCATGATCCCTTCCAAAAATTCCATACATCAATTGCTTAAATAATTTAAATACATAATGTCCTTAATCCATTTATTTTTTCTTAACCTAATTTACCCATTTAGGGTTTGCCCATTCTTCCTCCTTTCATTGGATGGATTTGAGATCCAAGGCCCATGATAATTTGGCCACCAACCAATCCAAAGAAAATGGATTCCATAATTACCTCTTAACCCTTAAAATGTAAAATTCTTGTTTAAGAATTACTTACAATCCGACGACTCCTCCGACTTTTCCTTCTCCTCTCGGATTCCTTGGCCTTCTCTTCTCTTCTCTTCTTCTCCTTGATTGGTCGGCTGAGATGTGCTTGACCCAATGAAAAACTCCAATGCTTGGGTCGGCTAAGATGGAGTAGATTTGAGAGAGAGACAGGGAGAGGATGATGAGAAAGAATGCCCTAACTCTTGGTCTTGAAGTGGTGGCTTATGTTTACACCTTTTTCCTCTCTTTTCTTCTCTTCTACTTCTAAGTTTTTCTTCTTCTTTCTCTTGTTGGTGTGGGACGGCAATGAGAGAACAAGAGAGGGAGAGAGTGAAAGAGTTAGATGGAAAAAGATGGATAAATGAGATAAGATTCATCTCATTTGGTTGCTTACTTTATACTCCACCATTAAGTCTCCCACCAACCAAGCATGGGATATTTTTTATGCTTTATGGTGGTGGTTGGGATAAACCACAACCTAAGCCAACGTTTTTGGTCTTTGGAGATGAGGAGGTGTGATCTCCCACCTTTGACCATTTGACCACCTTTTGAATAGTTTAATTATTTAATTAATTAGATAATTAACTTGGGTTAATTAATTCCCACTTAGCCTAATTCTCTACATGTATCCACCCATGGTTGACTAATTCAACCATGGTGGCCGGCCCCACCAATCCTTGGTCCACACGCCACCTCATTTGGTGAGGTGGAGGTGGGTCCCATTCGGCCATGTCACCTTGGTCAATTCATCACCAACTTAGGTGATTTAATTTTAATTAAATCCATTCCAACTAGTTGGATCACCATTGGCCAATGGCCCAATTACATTTTCCTCTTACCCATTTAACTTAGAGTTTACATCATCTTGAGCCATTGGGTCCCAAATGGGTATTGGACCCAATTTGACCATCCTTGGCCCAATTGACCATCATTGACCCTTTAAATGAATTTAAATCCAATCCATAGTTCATTGGGCCATACTTGGGCCTTTGTCCATATTTTAATCCATTCACCATTTATTCCATCAAATTTCCAATTTCCACCATTAAAAATAAATAATAGCCACATATTTATTGATTTAAAAATTTTGGGCCATTACATAGACATAGTCCTTATTGATTATAATCGGCTAAAGCAATATCCCGTACATATCTTCCATACGCATGCGATCTTCCAATTCCTAAAATCTTTCATGTCAAACTCACATACACGGCCATGATCATTAATCCAACTTCCCTCTATGCGCATACCCTTTTATCCATATCCCTTATTTATAATTATGTTTCATTACCATTTAAATTCAACCCCATTTAAATTTATTTGAAACCATTTATCAAAATCGTTGGGTCTTAATTGGGCAAAGACCCAACACATTACCCATCCAAGGTTCATATTTAATAATTGACAAATTAAATGGGTAAATTCCGTAAATATTTATAACTTGAAAATCCGGGGTGTTACACTTATCCTCATGGATTGAGCACATCCCATGGATATGGATATGTCACACACGGCCATTGTAATTAATCCAAATCCCTTTGTGTGCATAATAATTAATTATAGACATAATACACTAATAATTTATTTAAGCCCCATTTAATTTTATTGAAACCAATTCCACAATCCGTTGGGTCTTAATTGGGCCATGACCCAACACTTTACCCATCTAAGATCCATATCTAAAATTCACAAATTAAATGGGTTATTTTCATATATATTAATACCTTGAAAATCCGG
The DNA here is from genome assembly GCA_013350335.1 of Chimonanthus salicifolius. Classification (NCBI taxonomy): domain Eukaryota; kingdom Viridiplantae; phylum Streptophyta; class Magnoliopsida; order Laurales; family Calycanthaceae; genus Chimonanthus; species Chimonanthus salicifolius. The sequence continues at coordinate 60,947,875 of CM023540.1, forward strand.
GGTGTTACACAGACACCCCGATGGAGTGTGGCCCCTCCGGTTACATATCCTTCACCCCATGCCTTGCATGAGATGCTAATGAAACGCATGCTAGTTATCTTACAAACATAGCATTAAAACTCACATTTGGAACATATCTTTTACAACATAAATTCATAAAAATAAGATAAAAACATCGTACATAAACCCATGGTTTCAAAGAGGTGGAATCCTACCAAAGACCACTAACATGTCCTTGTGCTTTCGTCCGGTAACTGCTCACGATCGTACACACCTTGTGAGGTCCCGTTACCTTATAATATATCAATCAATTAAAACCATGTCCCATTTGATTTATAATAATGTCTAAGTCCATAAACCCAACTTGTGGGGCTCGGCCATACACCATGGCCGAACCTCACTTACTAGGTTTTAGTCCCTCCTTTGGTTTATTAATCAATAACCCCTAAGTTAATCATTTAATCACTTAGTCCAAGATCATATCACTTCTCATTCATTTAATCTAACATACATAAACCCTAAGTCCATCCAAAAACATTCCTCATGGAGTTCGGCCATACACCATGGCCGAGCCCATGGTCCATTATTTCCACTTAATTACATCCTTGCCATTATTCTATCCATGGCTATTTACCTTGCTTATTTTCATAAGGCTTATGTTCCAAAAATGATCCATACATAGTTCTTTAATCCAAACACATGATCCATCAAATAGTTCATGGGGTTCAGCCATACACCATGGCCGAACCCTATGTCCATCATTTTCACCTATTTACCTTTTGCTATTTCCTTCATCACCTTATGTTTAGGTTCAACACATAGGTCCATAATTCATAAAATAAAACCCTAATCCCTTCATCCCTTGGTTTGGTGAACCATTCATTAATATATATATATATATATATATATATATAGAAATATTAGATCCATAATTGACCCATAAAATTGGTTCATGGGGTTCGCCCATACACCATGGCCGAACCCTATGATGTCTAACTTTCCAATTTTCTCCTTAACATGGTTTAGATTCTTAGGTCCATATTCAAAGTCCCTCCACGGAGGTTTTAACCATACATTTAGGTTCATCTTTTACATCTTCAAACTCAATTAAATTTAACAACACCATCCATAAAACATAACCAATGTTCCTACATCATGGCCGAACCCTATGGTTCATCAACTTCTCTTAAACCATTTAAACCCATATAAATTTCTTGTTACTTTTCCATTAAAATGCCATATGCTTCCCTTAATTTTTCTTCCATGGGGTTCGGCCATACACCATGGCCGAACCCTATGGTTCATTTCTTTAAACAAAATTATCAAAATACTTACCGGTTCCGCGACACCTCCGGTTATCCTTCGCTCTGAATTGTTCTTCCGATCCTTTTCTTCCTTAGCCTCTTTCTACTTGATCTTTCACACAGCTGGTTGCCCTCTCCTTCTTTGAACACTGCCGAGAACACCTTTTTGCCAGAGCTCCCAACGTCAAGACCTCCCTTGTTTTGGGTATGCTGTGAGCCCTTGGTCTTATGCGCCTCTCTTTTGTAAAATCTCCACTTGGTCCTATATTTAGAAGATGCCAAGATCCCTTCAATTTAGCAATTGCCCAGTGCCGTTTTTAACCAAGGAAAGGACCCCTTTTTAAAGATACTCCAACGCATCATGCGTATATCTCATATGCAGCCAAGCAACCTTCTTTATTTAGCAATCCCCTAGTTTCACTCTTAACTAAGGAAAGGACCCCTTTTAAAGGATCTTAAGCGCATCCTCATGGATATGCATATCTCCTATACACGGTCATGCATAGTATCCCATTCCTAAAATCTTTGCATCTTCCCTCTATGCGTATGCCACTTAATCTAGATCCCTTATTTATAGATATATTGCATTACCATTTTAATTCAGCCCCATTTAATTAGGTTTGAGCTCAATTGGTGGTCAACCAAGTTAACCACGACCCATTGGGTCCCAATTGGGCACTTTGACCCCAAATAACAACATTGACCCAATTAAATGTACCTTACCCATTTATTTTAAATTGAACCTTAAACAATACTCGTTGGATCCTAATTGGGCCATTGACCCAACACCTTACCCATTTAAGGTTCATATCCGTTAATTCACAATTAAAATGGTAAATTCCGTAAATATTGATAAGATGGTATTCCGAAGTGTTACAGTACAATAGGACCTTTTGACCAACAGTAAGCACTTTCTGGAGAATGTGTTTGTCATGAAAGATTTTCATTCGGTCTTTGTATTTTCTAGCCGTATTATAAGTTTCATTTCTGATTTCTTCCAACTAAGCTAATTGAAGCTTTCTGAATTGTCCAACTGAATGTAGAGCAAGATTGAAACACTTGATGGCCCAATAGGCTTTGTGTTCTATTTCGACTGGAAGATGACAGGCCTTTCCATACACTAACCAATATGGCGACATTCCTATGGGTGTCTTGAACGAAGTTCGATAAGCCCATAGTGCATCGGTGAGTCTGGAAGACCAGTCCTTCCGAGATGGATTGACTGTCTACTCAAGGATATGTTTGATTTCTTTACTTGATTCAGCCCCATTTAATTAGGTTTGAACTCAATTGGTGGTCAACCAAGTTAACCACTACCCATTGGGTCCCAATTGGGCACTTTGACCCCAAATAGCAACATTGACCCAATTAAATGTACCTTACCCATTTATTTTAAATTGAACCTTAAACCATACTCATTGGATCCTAATTGGGCCATTGACCCAACACCCTACCCATCTAAGGTTCATATCCGTTAATTCACAATTAAAATGGTAAATTCCGTAAATATTGATAAGATGGAATTCCGAAATGTTACAGTACAATAGGACCTTTTGACCAACAGTAAGCACTTTCTGGAGAATGTGTTTGTCATGAAAGATTTTCATTCGGTCTTTGTACTTTCTAGCCGAACTATAAGTTTCATTTCTGATTTCTTCCAACTCAGCTAATTGAAGCTTTCTGAGTTGTCCAACTGAATGTAGAGCAAGATTGAAACACTTGATGGCCCAATAGGCTTTGTGTTCTATTTCGACTGGAAGATGACAGGCCTTTCCATACACTAAGCAATATGGTGACATACTTATGGGTGTCTTGACCGAAGTTCGATAAGCCCATAGTGCATCGGTGAGTCTGGAAGGCCAGTCCTTCCGAGATGGATTGAATGTCTTCTCAAGGATATGTTTGATTTCTTTATTTGATATTTCCACTTGTCCACTTGTTTGAGGATAATAGGGGTAACTACTTTGTGAATCTTCCCATATGATTTCATCAATTTTTTGAATGGGCGATTACAAAAATGCTTACCACCATCATTGATGATAGTTCGTGGAATTCCAAATCAAGAAAATATATTTTCTTTCAAGAAACGAGTGACAATCTTGTGATCATTGATTTTGCATGCCACTGTTTCTACCCACTTTGATACGTAGTCAACTCCTACGAGGATATATAAATTCCCAAAAGATTTAGGAAGAGGTCCCATGAAATGGAAAAGTTCGACAATTAAGATTGGGTTTAAAGGCATCATGTTCCGGCGGGATATACTTCCTAATTTTTGACATCTATCGCATGAAACACAGAAGGTATGGGTATCACGAAACATGGAGGGCCAATAAAATTCAAACTGCAAAATTTTTGCAGTTGTCTTTTTAGCACTGAAATGACCTCCACATGCTTGATCATGATAGAAACATATGACACTTTGTTGTTCTTCTTTAGCAACACAACTACGAATAATTTGGTTCGTACAATGCTTTAACAGATATGGATCATCCCAAATGAAATTTTTGACTGGTGCCAGAAATTTAACTCTATCTTGTTTAGTCCAATGAGGAGGCATTTAACTAGTCACAAGATAATTGACAACATCTGCAAACCATGGTACTTGGGAAAGAGACATGAGTTGCTCGTTAGGGAAGGACTCAGTGATAGGACGATTATCTTCAGTGATCACAGTTACTAATCTAGACAAATGGTCTGCTACCACATTTTCGGAACATTTCTTATCCTGAATTTCAATATCAATTTCTTGTAGCAAAAGTATCCATCGGATCAGGCGGGACTTAGCATCTTTCTTAGAAAGAAGATACTCGAGTGCAGCGTGATTAGAATAGATAACGACCTACAAACCCACTAAGTAACATCAAAATTTGTCTAGTGCAAATACAACTGCTAACAACTCTTTTTCCGTGGTGGAATAATGAAGTTGAGCGTCATTCAACATTTTGCTAGCATAGTAGATAACATGGGTAATCTATTCATTCTTTGTCGTAACACGGCTCCTGCTGCATAGTCAGAGGCAACGCACATAATTTCAAAAGGTACAGACCAATCAGGTGGTTGTATGATTGGAGCAGAAGTCAAAGCAATTTTCAAATTTTCAATGGCTATGACACATTTTTCATCAAAATTGAAAATGGCATCCTTGGTCAGGAGTCTATAGAGATGTCTTGATATGTCACTGAATCCTTTGTCAAAACTTATGTAAAATCGAGCGTGACCTAAGATTGACCTAATCTCTTTAATAGTTTGTGGTTTTTGGTAAATTAGAGATTAGGTTAACTTTGGCTTTATCTTCTTCAATTCCTTTTTCTGAGATGATGTGCCCAAGAACTATGCCTGATTTCACCATAAAGTGACATTTTTCCCAATTGAGTACTAAGTTCTTTTCTTTACACTTGACTAACACAAGGTCAGATGGTGTAGGTACTGGTCAAAAGTTGATCCAAAAACTGAGAAATCGTTCTTAAAAACTTTAAGGAAACGTTCTACCATGTCGGAGAAAATACTGATCATGCACCTCTGAAAGGTGGCAGGTGCATTACATAGTCCGAAAGGCATACGACGATAGGCGAACGTACCTAATGGATAGATGAATGTTGGTTTCACCTGATCTTCAGGAGCAACATAAATTTGGTTATAGTGGGAATAACCATCAAGGAAACAATAAAATGCATGACCGGCTAAATGTTCAAGAATCTGATCAATGAATGGAGAAGAGAAGTGATCTTTTCGAGTGGCAGTGTTCAGCTTTCTGTAATCAATACAAACTCTCCAACCCGTTTGAACGCGTGTTGGAACTTACTCATTTTCCTCATTTTTTATTACCGTGACACCAAACTTTTTCGGGACAACTTGGATTGGACTTACCCATGCACTGTCTGAAATTGGGTAAATGATTCCAGCTTCGAGAAATTTCAAAAATTTCATCTCTCACTACTTCCTGCATTGTTGGATTAGACCATCTCTGTGGTTCCCTAGATGTTTTGGAATTTTGTTCAAGATAAATTTTGTGCATGACCACAGAAATGATAATTCCTTTGAGATCGGCAATGGACCATCCTATAGCTTGATGATGATCTCTTAGAATAGTCAGGAGTTTAGACTCCTGCTCAGAAGTTAAGTCTGAAGCTATGATAATTGGCAATGTGTTTGAAGGTCCAAGATATGAATATTTGAGAGTTTCAGGAAGAGATTTGAGTTCTAATTCTGGTGGCTTCACGATAGATGGGACTGACACTGATGGATTAACAAAAAAGGTTCAAATTTGGTGATAACATTCACTTATTGAAATTGAAATCCTTGTCTAAGTCAAACAATGATTTTTCGAATTGATCATTGCGAATGGAGTGAAAGAAAAATTCATCAGCTGAACTTTGAATTAAATTAACCTCGCATGGATCATCCTTGCAACATTGAGTTCACTTGTCAAATTTCCAAATGATAATCTAAGCATACCATTTTGGCAATTGCTCACTGCTTTTGTAGTGGCCAGAAATGGCTGTCCAAGAATGACTTGGATATGTCAATTATCGTCCTGAGTTGATTGTGTATCCAGTACCACAAAATCTACAGGGAAGTAGAAATTGTCAACCTTAACTAGAACGTCTTCTATCATGCCTCTAGGAATTTTTATTGACCGATCAACTAATTGTAGTCTAATAGAAGTAGGTTTCAATTCTCCCAAACCTAACGGCTCATAAAGAGAATGTGGCAATAGGCTGGCACTAGGTCCAAGATCTAATAAGGCCCTATCAATTGTGCATGGCACTGATGGGTCGGTGTTCATATTTATTACCGTTCAACCACCCAACCGTTGCGCATTAAATGGACTCCCAATAGTTTTATTACTTCCCGGTCGACAGGTCAGTGTCGCCAATGGGTTGACAGTTATGGCATCGAGAGGTCGGTCCATATGAGTGTCTCGATCTGGGGCAACACCATGCTGACAGTAGTTTCAAGTTAGAAACCTGCCTTGCCCAAAACGACCTGTCGTCCTTTACCGAGGGCTCGGTCCTGGTACTCTCGATCGGTCTTGATATACAAATATGTCTATTTATTTGAGAGCCCACTTGAGTTCATAGTCTAGAATTCACAAGTCCTTTACCGATGAGTCATCAACCACGAGGGGTTGTTTAAGTTCATCACCGAGAGTTCGGTGCATACGAGACTCTCGGTTAGAGGCTTACCTAGAATGACAATTCTTTGATCAAGAACCTCTATCAATGTGGCCCAGTCCTTGACCATGATGGGTTGATTCTATCTCCACCAAGGGGTCAGTGAGTACGCCTGGTTGAGCTGACAGTGAACTTAATTCATATTTCCAAGTTCACTTCCAGTTCATTGTCCAACTTCCTATTTTAGGCTTCTTTATGGATTTTACAATTTGTTCAACTAAGCCTAGGAACGGTCCTCTCAATGGTGTGGGTACCACCTAATGTCATCTATGGCCAAATACCTGTTTTGTGATTTCCATGACGACGAGCTTTGAACGTGGTGGACCATGATCTTCACTCTTGAGCATCTTGAGTCTTCATGCTTCTTAACAAGTGCTTCTTTCCGAGTTATGGAATTGACAAGAAGGGACTCGGCAAAGTCGGGGCACTAACAATTTCCCCTTTTGTCAATTTAATGACAAAACCTAGAAGCTAACTTAGTTACAAGCCAACCCTTATTACATTACATTTGAATACAAAACATTACATCAATTAGATATTCAAATGGTACAACAAGACTGTGATCTTCACATATTCTTGTTCAGCTTGCTTCAAATCATGATTTCCTTTTTAAGCACATAAGCAAGCAACACCAGAAAAATCATTAGAGGAGTTAGTCCAAAACATACATATGCATATATGGACTAAACTAGATTAGCATTCATTCTCCCCATACACTAATGATTTCCTATCTATCAACACTACCCAGTGTTGAGTAGATTTTGTCCTCTAATCTTCTTGAGTTTGATCTCCCAAACTGCAAGCATAGACATTCTCCCCATGTCCATTGGCATCTTCATATTGCTCTCCTTTATGGCTCTCTTTTTCTAGAGGCTAAAGCACTTCGGGTATACAATACACTCCCCATGATTAGTGCTTACAGCTTCTACTAATTTCTCCCCCATTTTTTCATACAATTGACAAAGGTTTTGTAGATAGACATCAGTAGCATTTCCTCTATGCTTCTTTCACTTAGTGATTAACTAAGTTCTAATACAACTCATGGTTCTCACCATAGCTTAATGCACTTCCTTGTGTAACAAGGTTTATTTTCCCCTATTCAAGCTAAATTCCAATTTAGCTGATTTTTTCCATGGGACAAGCTCCTTTACCTAGCTTCCCTAAAGTCTTCTCCCCATTCTCTAAGCTATCTTTTGTAGATTCTTTAACTCATTAGCCCCATAGAGTCAGCCGTATTTTCTGCCCCACAAACTTAGCTGCCTCTAAGTTTTTTTTTTTTCCAAGCTTTCTTGCAACCTTGCATTATAACATCCCGAATTTTTCAATGCATTATTATATTGGATTTTGTCTATTTAAATTGTTAAATTTATTGAATTTAAGATTTATAGATGGAATGAATGTTAGGTGGGTAAGAATTGGGTCAATGGCCCAATTATGATCCAATGGATCATGGATAGGGTTTGATTGTAATTAATTGGGTCAATTAACCTATTGGGACCCAATGGGTCAAAATGAATAGATTTTGGAAAGTAAATGGGTAAAGGATTAATTTAATTGGGTCATGTACCCAAATAAGACCCAAGGCATGGGATCCACCTCAAAAAGTGAGGTGGCATGTGTTGAGGTGGCATGCAAGTGGCCTGGCCAAGTGGGACCCAAATCCACCTCATCAAGTGAGGTGGCGAGTGGTCTAAGGTAACATGCATGGTCAGCTACCATGGTTGATCAAGTCAACCATGGGTGAGTTCAAATGTGGTGACTTGAATTACATTGGGTTGGAAATTAAAAATCACTTGAGTTATATGGAAATGAGTTCAAGAAAAATTGAGTTAAAGTGAGTATGGAGCAAGCCGAGTTGCAAGGAAGAGGAAGAGGCTCAAAGTGAGTCAAAGGGGGAGTTGGAGGGTTTCCATCTCATGGAAACCCTAGACATACATGTTGGGAAAGGGGGGGAAATCCCCAAGCTCAAGCAATGTGTCTCCTTGGTTAACCAAGGGACACATGGGAAAGACCAAATATTGATGATGGGTGGTTGCGAGGTAGAGGGCTGATGTACACAAGGGATACACACCACACCTAGGGCCGATCCTCTCCCTTTGGAAAAAGAAAGAGATTTTCATCTCATTCTCTCCCTCTCTCCCTCTCTCAACCTACACCCCTTTGGCCAATCCCTCTATAGAGAATTTTCCATCTCAATCTCTCTCTCTCTCTCTCTCTCTCTCTCTCTCTCTCTCCCACATTTGGTCTTAACACTTAGAGGGCCAGCAAAGCATCAAGGAGATAGAGGAATTAACAAAGAAAGGAAGGAGTTTGGGGTTGATTGCAAAGAGACCCCTTTGGCCGATCCATCACTTACACAACAAAGAGATCTTCTCTCTCTCTCTCTCTCTCTCTCTCTCATTTGCGGCTTCACACTTGGAGAAACCAGTGAGGAACAAGAAAGGAAGGAGAAGGACCAAGGAAGAACTTTAGACGTTAAAGAAACGAAGGAGACGCGGAAAAAGGTACGTAATGTTTAACGAGGATTAAATGAATAAAAGAAGCTAAGGGAACCATGGTTTCGGCTATGGAATGGCCGAAACCCCACCCATATTTGATTGAAAGGATTGGCTAAACCGTTGCAAGCCATGAAGGTGGATACCCATTTGAAGATGGAATATGTTTTGGAATAAATGGTCAAAACCATTGAATGATCATAGAGTCAGTATCCATTCAAGGAATGGGTAGGTGTTGAGGACAAACAACCAAGGGATGGAATGAAGAAATGTGGATGATGTTTAAAGTGTTTTAAAATAATAAGGAAATAAATTCTAAGAGGAAGGGTTAAGCCTAACATCAAACAAATGAGGACTGATCACGGATGGCACTGTCTAGGGACGGGTTTCTGCTGTCCGCGGGACGGGTTTCTACCGTCCGTGGACGGGTAACAGATAGGATTGGCATGTTGTCTGCGGACGGGTTGCACTATCTGTAGGACGGGTTTTATCATCTGCGGACGGGTGTGGACTGTCTGTGGGACGGGTAACGAATGTGAACAAAGTGATGTCTGCGGACAGGTGTGGACTGTTCGTGGGACGGGTTTCGACAGTCCTGCAGATGGGTTTCTATCGTCCGCAGGATGGGTAGCGCACGATGATCTGCCTAGTTCAGTCGACTGAATTCTTGATTCAGTCGACTGAATTTTAAAGTGAATTTTTTTCTTATATAATTTTTTTTAGATTGTTTAAGTTTATCTGGATGAGTAAAGGATGATGGGAATTGAATGGCTAATTAAATTAACATGTGTGTATGATGAATTCGTTAAGGTAACGGGATTTCACAAAAGGGTGTGTGATCGGTTTTGACGTGATCGGTGATCGATATCTTCACGAAGCAGCAAGGATAGTATACTGAAATTTGGTAGGATTCCTACCTTGTTGACACACTGTGGATTATATTTATGTATTGATTTTTATGTTGGTTATGTTTTAAGAACTGATTTTCCATGCTATTATTGACTTGAATATGAAATGGCATCATTGCACTCATTACCTCATGCATGGCATGGGAGGGAACACAAGGGAGGAGTCCACGCTCCATTCGGTGTATCCGATAAGCAAACATGGAAAGAATCCACACTGATTCCGATTAATCTATGTGGGAAGGAGTCCACGCTCCATTCGGTATTTCTGATAAACAAACGTGGGAGGAGTCCACGCTCCATTCAGTGTTGCCGATTAACATACATGGGGAGGCATAACAATGAATACTTTGATGTGGTTTTGTTCATCAAGGGGACTACTAATGTGTTTTGTGATATGGTTGGATACAGAAGTTGGGTGGGAGTTCATTGGCATATGACACCCATGACATGGTATTAAATTAGCATGATTTTGTTATGAGCATTACGCATCGATTTTAGTACTACAAGTTTGTTTACAGTTTTGATATGATGTATTTATCATGATTTTATACTAGTCCTATGTGTATAACCCTACTTGGAATTCCTACTGGGCGCGTTGACTAACACCCTACTTCTACCTTTAGATGATGGTACAGGGATTGGAAAGGACACTGGAAGTGGAGGAGGCCAATCTTAGGAGCTTGGGCAATTTATGATTATTAAACATTTATGATAATTTTGGACAATGTATTTTGAGAAAATTGCATTTTGGGATTGTAATAATATAGATTTATCTTGCTATGCTTTGATGTTACATTTGGATATTTAGTTTAGTTAATCTAATGGTGATTGACTTCCTTGCCAATTAATGTTATGGATGGAAATTGTAATCATAAAATAATTCCGTAAACATTAGTAACACGTGTGAAATGTTTTAGTGGACTTGTCCACGCACACATATTGGTGGTCAGTTAAGGGTCGGGCTTTGGAAGCTTGGACTTATCTCGCGTCGTGACGTCCCGCTCTCTGTCACTCTTTATTTATAAAAAAAATAAATAGATTCTGATTCTCTTAAAGTGAAAAAGGGCGGGGCGTTACAGTTGGTATCAAAGCGAAACCAGAAGTGTGAATCTTTCAAAGTAAGATTAATACGGTATCATGTCTCGTTGACAAAATAAGAATCCCAACTGACCGACTCTTAGGAGTCTGCTGTACGGGGGCTGGATTAATTTATTTCGTTGAGAATCAGACTGAAGCATTCAAATTGAGAACAACACTATAATAGCAAGGGAAGGACATTCACTTTAAAAATGGATTTATCAAACATAGCAAAGTAGGACATATTTCCCCGAAACAAAAAGCATCAGGATTTTCCCCAAATTGAGAAACAATACTTGATACATAGGAAAGTTCTCCAAAAAAAAGAAAAAACAAGAAATACAAGATGCTGATAATTCCCAAAAATATGTAAACACAAAACTTTATGTGAAAGCTAAGTCAAACGATGTTTCAATGACTTAGGAAAATGCCTCCGAGAAGAAAAAGAACTCGACAACACCCGCATGTGGAGGAAGAGGTGCAGCAACCACCCCAGGAAGAGGAGCAGAACAGCGTGAATATTCATCTGGTACCTCCCGAGCTGCAGAACTTTGTACAGGCTGTAGTCACTTCCGTTCTACAGCAACATATGAAGGCAATGGAAGCGCGACCACCAATGAGGCACAGGATCGAAGCATGGTCAGAGACTTCCAACAGTAGTGTCCCCTCACTTCAAAAGGAAAGAGGGAGCTGCAAGAGCAAAAAATTGGCTAAGAAATATCACCAAGATCTTGACATTACTGAAGATCACCAGTAATGAAGATAGAATACTGCTGGCTACTTCACAATTGATCGATGATGCCAGCAAATGGTGGAAGTATTTGAACGACAATGGGCACAGATTCCAACAGGGGAAAAAACTGAGATGACATGGGACCAATTCTCTAGAATGTTTCTAGATCACTATTTTCCACAAGAGAAGAAGAAGTTGTAATAGCCCGAAATTTTTAAATCAATATAAATGTGGATATTGTTTATTTTAATGGTGGAAATTGGGAAAATTGATGGAATAGATGGTAAATGGATCAAAATTTGGGCAAAGGCCCAAATATGGCCCAATGGACCATGGATTGGATTTAATTTATCTTAATGGTCAAGGATAGTCAAATTGGGCCCAATACCCATTTGGGACTCAATGGGTCAAAATAATGCAAGCTCTAAGGTAAATGGGTAGGAGAGAACTTAATTGGGCCATGGGCCCAATGGTGATCCAATAAGGGAAGTGGATTGAATTGATTTTTAATCACCTAAGTTAGTATTAATTAGACCTAGGAAACATGGCCAAATGGGACCCACCTCCACCTCACTAAGTAAGGTGGCGTGTGGACCCAGGGATTGGTGGGGCCGGCCACCATGGTTGAGTTGGTCAACCATGGGTGGATGTATGAAGACAATTTAAGTAAATGGAGTTAAGTTAAAGTGGGAATTAATTAACTTAACCTAATGATCCAATTAATTAGTTAATTAAGCTAAGTTTAAAAGATGGTCAAATGGTCAAATGGATGACCAAAACCACCCATTGCAAGACACAAGAAAAACGTTGGTTAGTGGTGGTTGGGTCATAAAGCATGAAAAATATCTTATGCTTGGTTGGTGGGAAATAAAGGGTGGAGTGTATTTTAAGCCACCAAATGAGATCTATTCATCTCATCCCATCTTTATCTTAATTTCTCCTTCTCTCCCACTTTCATTTCACTCTCCCATAGCCGTCCCATACATCCAAGGAAAAGACAAGAAGAAAATTAAGAAAGGAAGAGAAGAAGAGAAGAAAAGAGAGGAGAAATGCAAACTTGGGCCCATCACTCCAAGATCAAGACCTTGGGTTAGTTACCCCCATCTTCTCCTCCCTTCCCTCTCTCAAATTTAACCTTATCTTAGCCGACCCAACTATTGGGGTTTTCCATTGGGTCAAGCATATCTTAGCCAACTAATCAAGGAGAAGAAGAGAAGAGAAGGCCAAGGGATCCGAGAGGAGAAGGAAATGTCGGAGGAGACGACGGATTGTAAGTATTTTTTTTTAAACAAGAGATTGGATTTTTTTTAAGGTTTAGAAATGGGTCCATTTCTTGGATTTAATGTGGCCAAAAATATCATGGCCTTGGATTTAAAATCCATTCAAAATATGAAATGAAAAATGGACAAAGTGGATAAATTAGGGTTAAGAAAAAAAAAATGGATTAAGTACATTAGGTATTTCAATTATTTAAGCAATGGAGATATGTAAATTTTTTGAAGGTGAGGATTGGTAAAGAAATCAAAGGCCATAGGGTTCGCTCATGTAGTATGGCCGAACCCCATGGTAAATGATGGATGAATTTAATTAGGGTTTTAAGGTTTAAAGCCATGGTAGATGATTGATTTATGTATTAGGGTTTATAAGAATGGAAGCATGGAGAATGATTTAGGGTTGTTAGTGATAAATGATTAAATGTAGTAATTTTGATAGGATTTTAAATAAGGAAATGTTGGTTAGCTTAAAGGGTTTTAAGGATCAAGAACATGCAAGGGTGTTGATGGTTTAAAATTTTTAAATGGGTTATGTTAAGGAAATTTTTTTAAGGGTTGTAAGTGAGGGAATCCATAGAGAAAGGTTAATGGTCATTCATGGTCTTAAATATTACAAATGAATGATGAATAATGAACCATGGGTTCGGCCATGGTGTATGGTCGAACCCTATGGTAATGAAATGGTGGATTTAGTGGGTGTAAAATAATGGAAAAATAAATGGGGAATATTGGTGGTGTTGATGAACCAAAGTGAACCTAATGTTGATAGTTGTAATGGGAATGTGGCTAAGTTAATGGACTTAAATATGATTAAGGAATGATGATATTATGTGATATTAAATTGCACAAGCATACTTGTATTGTGAGTGCATGTGAATATACATGAATTGAATTCTTGTTGTTGAGTGTATGAGGTGATGAAATGAGGACAGACTAATAGTTATGATCATACTAATTAAGTGAGGAAAGAGTATGTAAAAATGTACAATGATGAACTACATACGTCAAATGATGATAAGATGCATGAACTTTTGATGTGGGTTATGTGTTGCATATGTTTATGAGTGAGATAAATGTGGATAAAAAGGGCGGGGAGTGTTTGATAATGTGATATATGGGTATACTTAGGGGATGGTACAATGGTTTTTAGAAATGGCTTTTATATTGGTGATGACTTGTGGCTTGACAATTTGTCATGACCCAAGTGAAGAGATTTGTGTTATGACATATAATGGGTGATGATGTGAATGCTTTGTGATGGGGTATAAGAGGTTCTCATATGAACAAAGTGCCCATTTGAGAGATGTTAGATAAACAATGTTACTTGAAAGAGACCGGAATGCATGGGTTAACTTGTCACATAAAACTCGTGAGATGACGACACTATGAGGAGGGTGTGAAGGGTCTAGCTTGCAAAGACTAATATGTTGTATGAAAATCTTGTATTTATAATGCAATTGCATTCTCCCAATGTGTAGTGTAGATTATGAACGAGTGATGATAGGCCTTGAAATGGGAGTAATGGCCAGATTTAAAGTGCGGACCCCGACATGGGGGTAGTGGCTGATTTTTGATGATGTTGTGTCATGACTAAGGAGTCATTAAGGGATCCAAGTCTATGGATCAATTATGAACAAAGAAATGTATATGGTTAAGTAAATTTCTAACCATGCGAGAGGTAGTGGCAAAACCGTAATTAATGGCCAAATTCAAGAATCGCGTGGAAAATGATCATGGACTTAGGGACTCTAAGTAATGACCTTAGTGTATGGTTAAATGAAGCCTAGGGTGGCTGGTTTTGAGACTCATATGATTAAAATATTTGATAGATTAAATGGGACCCACAAACCTAATTAGTAGGGTTCGGCCATGGTGTATGGCCGAACCCCACTAAGACATATGTTAGGGTCATGGATATGATTTAAAATATGGGCTGATTATTCATATGTAATAAGGTGTCGGACTGTCGCAAGCGGTGCGTGTATCGATGACCGGATTATCGGACGGAAACGGAAAACGACGCTAATCGGTATTCAGTAGGATTCCTACCTATTTGTAAGCCATGGATTAAGTATTATGTGATGGTTTCCCTTTAATTTATTTTGGAAATCATGTGAATGTTTTAAGATGGGTTTTGGACTAAGTATTATGTGATGTTTTCCTTTAATTTATTTTGGAAATCATGTGAATGTTTTAAGAGGGGTTTTGGATTAAGTATTATGTGATGGTTTCCCTTTGATTTATTTGCTAATTATGTGATTGTTTTAAGAGGGTTTTATGACTGTGATTTACATATACTACATGGCATATGGCATCTACATCTCATGCATGGCATGGGAGGGATATGACAGAGGAAGGATGAAATGAAACCGGAGTCCATGCTCCATCGGGGCGATCGATGAACAGACATGGGGATATTTTGATGTGTTTGATTTATCAGGGATGTTGTATGTAATTATTATACCTTGATGATGGTTCTTCCATCAAGAGGGATGATTCATGATTGTTTATATCTGGACGAGGTTTTGCCGTCCAGGGGGATGATTTGTGATTGTTTATATCTGGACGAGGTTTTGCCGTCCAGGGGGATGATTTGTGATTGTTTATATTTGGACGAGGTTTTGTCGTCCAGGGGGATGATTTGTGATTGTTTATATCTGGACGAGGTTTTGCCGTCCAAGGGGATGATTTGTGATTGTTTTATATCTTGATGAGGTTTTGCTGTCAAGGGGGATGATTTGTGATTGTTTCTATCTTGACGAGGTTTTTCCATCAAGGGGGATGATTTGTGATTGTTTATATCTGGACGATGTTTTGCCGTCCAGGGGGATGATTTGTGATTGTTTATATCTTGACGTGGTTTTGCCATCAAGGGGGATATGACAGCATGATGGTATGGATGATGGGTGGGATTCATAACACAGACACCCATGGCATAGCATTCATTTTATGGTTTTTCGTTATAATATTATCTATATGCTTTGTTATCACTAATCCATGTGTTAGCCCTACTCGGAGTCCTACTAGGCGCGTTGTCTAACGCCCTACTTCTACCCTAGCTGATGACACAGGAGATGGTGCAGCAGAAGGGCGCGACGGAAGCCAAGCTTAGGAGCTTGGGGTGGCGGCTACGTAATTTATTTAAATTTGTTTTGGAAATGTATTTGAGTAGCCTAGCTTGTCGGAAATGTAATAATTTAGATTGCTTGCTATATTTTGGTTTTTATTTTTGGACGTTGAGACATTGTGATATTTTGGTAATATTATGAATATTATCTTCCTTGCTATCTAAAAATTGGTAGGACAGTCTTTATTGTAATTTTCCGCACTCAGTGTAATATTCCTTGAACTTACGTCTACGTGTGAACCGTTCTTCGTGAACTTCGATCCACGCACACGTAGGGTTGGCCAGTTAAGGGCCGGGCTTTAGAAGTTCGGACTTAACTCGCGTCGTGACATCCGCGCCCTTTGTCACGTTTAAAAAAAAAATAGACTCTGATTTTTCGGTGAAAAGGGGCAAGCGTTACAGGAGCACCAGACACAAGCGTTCATATCTTTGGTGCTGGGCACCATGATTGTGGCTGAGTATCATTAGGAGTTTCGTTGTCTATCATCTTATGCTTTATACATGGTGGACACAGAATATTGGATGGCTCGTAAATTTGAGTGAGGCCTTCGACAAAGCATCAGAGTCAAAGTGACTATCTTCACGTCACCTACGTTGGCGGAAGTGGCAGTCGAGCTACCATAGCTGAGCAAGAGCTAGCAGAGACAGTTCGATTTGTGGACAACAGCCGAGGCCAAAGCGGGGGAAGTGTTTCTCGCCTAAACATGTGATTCGGACCCAACTTTGGGAGACCATCACCTTCTACTGGGTCAACTGGAGGCTTTCGTCCCAATCAGCCCTCCACATCACTATCCGTCTCTCAAGTTCCTCGAGGTGTGAGCACCTGTTTTTAGTGTGGCCAGCAGGGCCATTTCAAGAGGGAGTGTCTGCAGAACAGTAGACCTTCTCACTCCAGGGGTTCATTTCGTCCTCTAGCTCGATCACAAGCATCCATAGCATATAACCAGACAGGGCGGGCACCTAATCCGACAGGAACTGGACGACTGTATACTTTGGCTCCTCATTGAGAGGCAGTGGATCACTTAGTGATTCAAGGTATGGCAGTAGTTGGTAGTTCCTATGCTTTTGCATTATTTGATTTTGGAGCATCCCACTCCTTTGTATCTGCTACTGGCACTCTAGTACAACAACTGTCCAATGCACTTGCAATTGTATAGCCCATTGGAGACACATCACTGGGACTGGTATGCACATCGGTAAACACTGAACTTGCTAGGTTCAAATTTGAGTTCAATTATATAGTACTCGAGATGACAGAGTACGACATTATTTTTTGCATGGATTGGTTGGCTAACTTCTAGGCCAGCACTGACTGCCATCTCCGCAGGGTAATATTTTGGTCACTTGAGGGAAAGCGATACGTGGTAGATGCCGACAAACAGAGCATCCCTATGACCAGGGGACTACATGAATAATTGAACCACCTTGTGTTGAACAACATCAGACTCGACAAGGCACCGGTGGCTGAACTACCTGCTGTAATGAAAGACTACGTAGTGGTATTCCCAACAGAACTCCTTGGCTTACCACCAAAGAGGTAGATTGATTTTGAGATTAAGCTATATCCTGGCACTGCACCAGTGTCATTGCCGCATTACCAGATGGTCCCAGCTGAGATATCGGAGCTAAAGAAACAAATTGATGAACTGCTTAGACTAGGATGCATCCGGAACAACACATCATCTTGGGCAGCACCGGTATTATTTGTGAAGAAGAAGGATGATATGCTTCGGATGTGCGTAGATTACAGAAAAATGAACCAGCTGACAGTTAGAAACAAGTATCCTCTACCCAGAATTGATGATCTATTCGATCAACTCAGAGGTTCCAATCATTTCTCCAAGATTGATCTAATGTCATGCTACCATCAAATCCGTGTCAGGGATGAAGACATAGAGAAGACGGCCTTCAGAAATCGGTATGGACTATATGAGTATGTGGTCATGCCGTTTGGACTCACCAATGCACCAGCTGTGTTCATGGACTTGATGAGCAGGATCTTTCGTCCTTACTTGGACAAATTTGTAATTGTTTTCATTGACGACATCCTGATTTATTCTAAAAGTCGGGAGGAGCATGCTGAACATTTACGGATAGTTCTGGACACCCTGAAGAAAAATCAGTTGTATGCCAAAGCAAGCAAGTGAGAATTCTGACTATCTGAGGTTAACTTCTTAGGGCATGTCATATTAGCGGAAGGAATGGCTGTGGACCCAGCTAAAGTGGCGGCAGTTAGAGACTGGAAAGCTCCAAGGAATGTGAACGAAATCAGCAGCTTTCTGGGATTGGCTGGTTATTATAGGAAGTTTATTATGGACTTCTCCAAGATTGCATTTCCACTTACTCGGCTCACTTAGAAAGGAGTCAAATTTGAATGGTCTGCTGTATGCAACCGAAGATTCGAAGAATTGAAAGAGAGGCTTACGACTCATCCTATTCTGATTTTGCCGGAAAGAGGCAAGGGCTATGAAGTATATTGTGATGCTTCAGGTGAAGGACTTGGGTGTTCTTTTACCCAAAGTCAACACATAGTGACTTATGGTTCAAGGAAGTTGAAAATTCATGAATGCACTATCCCACACATGATCTGGAATTAGCTGCAGTGGTCTTCACTCTCAAAAGCTGGAGACACTATCTTTATGGCGAGAAGTTTGAGGTATTTTCAGATCACAAAAGTTTGAAATATCTATTTGATCAGAATGAACTCAATATGAGACATCGCAGATGGATGGAATATTTGCAAGACTATGAGTTTGCGCTTCGATATCATCCTCGTAAGGCAAACAAAGTGGCGGATGCCCTCAATCGCATGTCACACGCAACTATGGCCAGTTTGATTATGAAGGAATGGGAAATGCTGAATACCATTCGAGAATTCAATTTGTACATAAAGAATCATGGGAGCATGTATAATAATCTGATCGTACGGTCCACATGGTTTCCAAGATTGACCAGGAACAACGGACAGATCCATAAGTGGAAGAGATATGGGCTAAAATGTCTACTGGTGAGGTTGTACCAAACCAAACTCTCTATTCATCCAGGTAGCACCAAGATATATCATGATCTGAAGAGACACTATTGGTGGCATGGACTTAAAAGAGATGTGGCAGAGTTTGTTGCTCACTGCCTGACTTGTCAGCAGGTCAAGACTGAACATTAGAAGCCACTAGGATTACTCAAACCCTTACCAGTGCCAGAGTGGAAATGGGAACATATTTCTATGGATTTTGTGATAAGGTTGCCAAGGTCATCAAAGGGCAACAATGCAATATGGGTTGTAGTAGATCGATTGACGAAGTCTGTACACTTTCTCCCAATCAAGATGACAGATTCATCTAAGACTTTGGGACGATGATATATCAAGGATATCATCAGGCTACATGGTATACATAGAACTATCTTCTCCGACAGAGATGGCCTGTAACGCCCGCCACTTTTCACCGAAATCAGAGTCTATTTTTTTCTTAAATAAAGAGTGCCAAAGGGCGCGGACGTCACGACGCGAGTTAAGTCCGAGCTTCTAAAACCTAACCCTTAACTGGCCAACCCTACGTGCGCATGGAACGAAGTCCATGAGAATGGTTCACACGTAGATGTAAGCTCGCGGAATATAACTTAATGTGGAACATTATAATTGAGACTATCCTACCAGTTTTAGATAGCAAGGAAGTACGGCGCTTAAATTACTAAAATACCCCTAAATTCATAATTATATCTCAAAATGATAATGTCCAATATAAAATCCAAAACATCACAAGTAATCTAAGTTATTACATTCCGATGAGCTAAGTTACTCAAAATTACATTTCCAAAATAAAACTTAAATAAACTAAACAGCTCGCTTCCCCAAGCTCCTAAGCTTGGCTCCCGTCTCGTCCTTCGTTTCCGCCATCTCCTGCGTCATCAGCTAGGGTAGAAGTAGGGCATTAGACAACGCGCCCAGTAGGACTCCGAGTAGGGCTAACACATGGATTAGTGATCACAAAACATATGGATAGTAATAAAGTGAAAACCATAGAATGAATGCCATGCCATGGGTATTTTATGTCATGTGTCCCACCCATCATCCATACCATCATGCTGTCATATCCCCCTTGACGGAAAAACCTTGTCAAGATATAAACAATCACAAATCGTCCCCCTCGACGGTAAAACCTCGTCAAGATATAAACAATCACAAATCATCCCCCTCGACGGCAAAACCTCGTCAAGATATAAACAATCACAAATCATCCCCCTCGACGGCAAAACCTCGTCCAAATATAAACAATCACAAATCATCCCCCTTGACAGCAAAACCTCGTCAAGATATAAATAATCACAAATCATCTCCCTTGACGGCAAAACCTTGTCAAGATATAAACAATCACAAATCATCCCCTGGACGGCAAAATCTCGTCCAGATATAAACAATCACAAATCATCCCCCTTGACTGTAAAACCTCGTCAAGATATAAACAATCACAAATCATCCCCCTGGACGGCAAAACCTCGTCCAGATATAAACAATCACAAATCATCCCCCTTGACGGCAAAACCTCGTCAAGGTGTCCCCATGTTTGCTTCTCGGTCGCCCCGACGGAGCATGGACTCCGGTTTCTTTGTTTTCATCCTTCCCATGCCATATCCCTCCCATGTCATGCATGAGATGTAGATACCATATGCCATGTAATATATATGGTAGCACAAACCATGGCATTTAAAATCCCATCAATAAAACATATAATTTGATTATCAAAAATAGATCAAGCAAAGCATCAATATACACATCATAGCCTTAAAACCCATCTTAAAACAATCACATGCTTACCAAAATAAATCAAGGAAAAACCCATACATAACACATAATCCATTGCTTACAAAAAGGTAGGAATCCTACCGAATACCGACTAGTGTCCCTTTATGTTTCCGTCCGATATTCCGGTCACCGATAAGAGTATCGCTTGCGATGTCCGGTACCTTATTATACATATGAATAATCAGTCCATGTTTTTAACCATTATTAAGTCCCTAACTCATGCCTTAGTGGGGTTCGGCCGTACACCATGGCCGAACATCACTATGTAGTTTTGTGGGTCCCGTTTAATCCATTAAACCTTTTAATCCCATGAGTCTTAAAAATCAGCCACCCTAGGCTTTATTAATCACATACTTAAGGTTGCCATAATTGCACTTAAGTCCATGATCATTTCCCATGGAGTTCTTGAATTTGGCCATTATTTACGATTTTGCCACTACTTCTTCCCATGATTAGGTACCATTTACCCATGCACACTTAAGTCTAAAATTGATCCATAACTTAGATCCATTAGTGACCCACCAACCATAACATGGACACATTAAAATCAGTCCTTAATTTAATCTAAACCCCATTAATTTTAAACACATGCACATACCTTAATTCTTAGCCCAAAATGACTCTCAAATGAGTCATGGGTTCGGCCATACACCATGGCCGAACCCATGATGTCTTCTCCTTTTTTTTCCTTGGGTCTATTTCACCATATTTAGATCCATAATAAGTCCTCCCATGAGGAGGTTTAAATCACACTTTTAAATCATCATCCTTAACTACATTGAAGTCCATTACAACTAACCACATTAAGTTCATTTTGTCCATCAACACCACCAACACTCCCCATTTATTTTTTTCCATTATTTTACATCCATCATCATTCCACATTCATCACCATAGGGTTCAAAAACATTCCATCCACAAAATTTTGAATACATTACCATAGGGTTCATCATTCATTGGTGACATTTAAGACCATAAAAACATTAACCTTCATCCATGGATTCTTTCATTTAAAACTTTTAAACATCATTAACCACTTAACATGGCCTCCATTCTCTAATCCCATTAAAATTCTAACGCCATCACCATAAGTTCATGGTCCATCATTCACTCATGTCTTTTAGGCCATTAAGAATCATCAATGTTTCCCATGATTTTTCTCATAAAAACCCCTTTTAAAATTACCCACATTTAATCATTAACAACTTAAAACCCTAAATTATTCTCCATGGCTTCCATTCTTATAAACCCTAATAAATTAATCAATCACCTACCATGGTTTTGACCTTAAAAACCCCATTCCCATTTATTTAATTACTCACCATGATTCCTTCCAAAAATTCCATACATCCATTGCTTAAATAATTTAATTACATAATGTCCTTAATCCATTTATTTTTCTTAACCCTAAAAAATCCAATCTCTTGTTTAGAAATACTTACAATCCGTCGGCTCTTCTGACTTTCTTTGCTCCTTCGGACTCCTTGGCCTCCTCTCTTCTTCTTCTCCTTTGTTAGTCGGCTAGGATGCTTGATCAAGATGAAAAACCTCCAAGCTTGGGTTCGGCCATCATGGGGTGTGTTTGAGAGAGGGAGAGGAGAGGAGAGGATGGTGAGAAAGAAGATACTATGGCTTGATCTTGGAGTGATGGCCAAGCTTGGCTTCTTTCTTCTCTTCTTCTCTTTTTTCTTCCAAGCTTTTCTTCTTCTTTCTTCTTGGTGTGGGACGGCAGTGTGGGAGAGCAAGAGAGGAAGAGAATGAGATAAGAATGTGATTTGAAAGATAAGATAAAAAACAACACCTTTTGGTTTCTTAAACTTTACTCCACCATTAAGGCTTCCAACCACCAACATGGGATTTTTTCCATCCTTTATGCTTTATGCTTTATGGTGGTGGTTGGGATAAACCACCACCTAAGCCAACGTTTTTGTGTGTTTGAAATGGGTGGTTTGGTCTTCCCATTTTGACCATTTGACCCTCATTTCATTAGTTTAATTAATTAATTAATTAGATCATTAGGTTAATTAATTCCCATTTAACTTAATTCCATGTTCTTAAATTCCCTCCATATATCCACCCATGGTTGACCAATTCAACCATGGTAGCCGGCCCCACCAATCCTTGGTCCACACACCACCTCACTTGGTGAGGTGGAGGTGGGTCCCAATCGGCCATGTCACCTTGGTCAATTCATCACCAACTTAGGTGATTTAATTTTAATTAAATCCATTCCAACTAATTGGATCACCATTGGGCCCATGGCCCAATTACATTCACCTCTTGCCCATTTACCTTAGAGCTTAAATCATTTTGACCCATTGGGTCCCGGATGTGCATTGGGCCCAATTTGACCATCCTTGGCCCAATTGACCATCATTGACCCTTTAAATGAATTTCAATCCAATCCATAGTCCATTGGGCCATACTTGGGCCTTTGTCCATATTTTGATCCATTCACCATTTATTCCATCAAATTTCCAATTTCCACCATTAAAAATAAATAATAGCCACATATTCATTGATTTAAAAATTCTGAGCCATTACATGGCCGATTCATCAGTAGGGTGTGGCAGAGCATGCAGTCGGCTATGGGGACCAACTTGTTGATCAGTACAACTTTCCATCCACAGACAGACGGTCAGTCAGAGAGGACAATACAGACATTGGAGGATATGCTGAGAGCATGTATGTTAGACTTCAAAGGTGGATGGGAGGATCACTTACCACTGGTTGAGTTCTCTTGCAACAACAGTTATGAGGCAAGCCTCCAGATGGCTCCATTCGAGGCGTTGTATGGTAGACCTTGTAGATCACTAGTGTGTTGGATAGAGGCCGGTGAGCCTGCACTTATTGGACCTGATCTAGTTGCAGAAACCACAGAACAAATCAAGGTGATACGACAACATCTGCTCACTACTCAGAGTCGTCAGAAGAGCTATGCAGACAAAAGAAGGAGATTCCTTGAGTTTGAGGTGGGAGACTTAGTATTTTTTAAGGTCTTGCAACGAAAGTAACATATGAGATTTGGGGAGAAAAGGAAACTGTCGCCTAGATTTGTGGGACCCTTTCAAATCCAAAAGAAGGTGGGGGAAGTGGCTTTTCAATTGAAACTTCCTCCACAGTTGTCATCTTTGCACGATGTATTCCATGTTTCTATGTTGAGGAAATACAATCCTGATCCTTCGCACGTGCTGAATGTGCAAGATGTTGATGTGCAAAGCGACGTGACTTATGTTGAAGGTCGGTCAGAGTGATCGGGAAAGAACAAAGGGTGTTACGGAGCCAAGCAATTCAGTTCGTCAAGGTGGTGTGGGATCGACATGGTAGTGAGGAAGCCACTTGTGAACTTGAATCAGAAATGAGAGCAGCGCATCCCTGAGTTTTTTGTATAACTTGTTTGAAACCCTACTTCGCTCGATTTTCAGGACGAAAATTACAAAAGAGGGTAATATTATAACATCCTAGATTTTTCAATGCATTATTATATTGGATTTTGTCTATTTAAATTGTTAAGTTTATTGAATTTAAGATTTATGGATGGAATGAATGTTAGGTGGGTAAGAATTGGGCCAATGGCCCAATTATGATCCAATGGATCATGGATAAGGTTTGATTTAATTAATTGGGTAAATTAACCAATTGGGACCCAATGGGTCAAAGTGAATGGATTTTGGAAAGTAAATGGGTAAAGGATTAATTTAATCGGGTCATGTACCCAAATAAGACCCAAGGCATGGGATCCAGCTCAAAAAGTGAGGTGGCATATAAGTGGCCTGGCCAAGTGGGACCCAATCTACCTCATCAAGTGAGGTGGCGACTGGTCTAAGGTAACATGCATGGTCGGCTACCATGGTTGAGTTCAAATGTGGTGAGTTGAATTACATTGGGTCGGAAATTAAAAATCACTTGAGTTATATGGAAATGAGTTCGAGAAAAATTGAGTTAAAGTGAGTATGGAGTGTGCCGAGTTGCATGGTTGCATGGAAGAGGAAGAGGCTCTAAGTGAGTCAAAGGGGGAGTTGGGGGGTTTCCATCTCATGGAAACCCTAGACATACATGTTGGGAAAGGAGGGGAAAGCCCCAAGCTCAAGCCATGTGTCTCCTTGGTTAACAAGGGACACATGGGAAAGACCAAATATTAATGATGGGTGGTTGGGAGGTAGAGGGCTGATTTACACAAGGGATACACACCACACCTAGGCCGAACCTCTCCCTTTGGAAAAGGTAGAGATTTTCATCTCATTCTCTCCCTCTCTCAACCTACACCCCTTTGGCCGATCCCTCTATAGAGAATTTTCTATCTCAATCTCATTCTCTCTCTCTCGCTCCCACATTTAGTCTTAACACTTAGAGTGCCAGCAAAGCATCAAGGAAACAGAGGAATTAACAAAGAAAGGAAGGAGTTTGGGGTTGATTGCAAAGAGACCCCTTTGGCCGATCCATCACTTACACAACAAAGAGATCTTCTCATTCTCTCTTTCTCATTTTCGGCTTCACACTTGGAGAAACCAGAGAGGAACAAGAAAGGAAGGAGAAGGACCAAAGAAGAATTTAGATGCTAAAGAAACGAAGGAGAAGCAAAAAAAGTACGTAATGTTTAACGAGGATTAAATGAATAAAAGAAGCTAGGGGAACCATGGTTTCGGCTATGGAATGGCCGAAACCATGGGGTTCCATATTTGATTGAAAGGATTGGCCAAATCGTTATAAGCCATGAAGTTGGATACCCATTTGAAGATGGAATATGATTTGGAATAAATGGTCAAAACCATTGAATGATCATAGAGTCGGTATCCATTCAAGGAATGGGTAGGTGTTGAGGACCAACAACCGAGGGATGGAATGAAGAAATATGGATGATGTTTAAAGTGTTTTATAAGAATAAGGAAATAAATTCTAAGAGGAAGGGTTAAGCCTAACATCAAACAAATGAGGACTGATCACGGATGGCACTGTTTGGGGACGGGTTTCTGCCGTCCACGGACTGGTAACAGACAGGATTGGCATGTTGTCTGCGGACGGGTTGCACTATCTGAAGGACGAGTTTTACCGTCTGCGGACAGGTATGGACTGTCCGCGGGACTGGTAACGGATGTGAACAGAGTGTTGTCTGCGGACGGGTGTGGACTGTCCGCGGGACGGGTTTCGACCGTCCGCGGATGGGTTTCTATCATCCGCAAGATAGATAGCGGACGGTGATCTGCCGAGTTCAGTCGACTGAATTTTAAAGTGAAATTTTTTTTATATAAGTTTTTTTTAGATTATTTAAGTTTATCTGGATGATTAAAGGATGATGGGAATTGAATGGGTAATTAAATTAACATATGTGTATGATGAATTCATTAAGGTAACGGGATTTCACAAAAAGGGTGTACGATCGGTTTTGACGTGATCGGTGATCGATATCTTCACAAAGCAGCAAGGATAGTATACTGAAGTTTGGTAGGATTCCTACCTTGTTGACACACTGTGGATTATATTCATGTATTGATTTTTATGTTGGTTATGTTTTAAGAACTGATTTTTCATGTTATTATGTAACGCCCACCCCTTTTCAACGAAAATCAGAGTCTATTTTTTTTTTTTTTAAATTAAATGTGACAAAAGGCGCGGACGTCACGACGCGAGTTAAGTCCGAGCTTCTATAGCCCGACCCTTAACTGGCCAACCCTACGTGTGCATGGAACTAAGCCCACGAAGAACGGTTCACACGTAGAAGTAAGCTTGCGGAGAGTTAAACTAAAATGCGGGGTTGTAATAGAATCTATCCTACCAGTTTAGATAGAAGGGAAGACACATCATTAAATTACTAAAATAACTCATAATCATAATGTCCAAAATAAAATCCAAACCATAGCAAGAAATCTAAAATTATTACATGCCGACAAGCTAAGCTACTTAAATTACAATTTCCAAAATAAAACTTAAATAAACTAAGTAGCCGCTTTCCCCAAGCTCCTAAGCTTGGCTCCCGTCGTGTCCGCCGTTTCCGCCGTCTCCTGCATCATCAGCTAGGGTAGAAGTAGGGCGTTAGACAACGCGCCCAGTAGGACTCCGAGTAGGGCTAGCACATGGATTAGTGATAACAAACATACGGATAACAATATAATAAAACCCATCAAATGAATGCCATGCCATGGGTGCCTATGTCATGTGTCCCACCTATCATTCATACCATCATACAACATCATATCCCCCTTGACGACAAGGCCTCATCAAGGTGTCCCCATATTTGCTTCTCGGTCGCCCCGACGGAGCATGGACTCCCGTTATAGCATATCAAGCTATCCCCATGTTGCTTCTCGGTCACCCCGACGAAGCATGGACTCCGGTTATAGCACCTCAGGCTATCCCCATGTTTGCTTCTCGGTCGCCCCAACGGAGCATGGACTCCGATTTCTTTATTTTCCCGCCCATGCCATGCATGAGATGTAAGTGCATTATACTATGTAGTATATATATAATTCATCTCCTTAATATATATTCCATAGCATTGAAATATAATCCATAGCATTAAAAATATCATCCATAGCATTAAAATATAATCCATAGCATTAAAAATATCATCCATAGCATTAAAATATAATCAATAGCATTTAAAACCCATCTTAAAATAAATCATATAATTACCGAAATAAAACAAGGAAACCATCACATACACATAATCCATGGCTTACAAAAAAGGTAGGAATCCTACCGAATACCGACTAGCGTCCTCTTTCGTTTCCGTCCGATAAATCCGGTCACCGATCGCATACCGTTTGCAATGTCCCGATACCTTATTATACATTTACCAAATTAGTCTATATTTTTAATCATTTCTAAGCCCATTAATCATTTCCAAGTCCATATGAATACTCGGTCACTATTTAGGTTTTGTAGGTCCCATTTAATCCATTAGATATTTTAATTTTGTGAGTTTAAAATCCAGCCACCCTAAGTTTCATAGAACACACCTAAGGTCATCATAAAATGTCTAAGTCCAAGTTCATCCCCCATGGTGTTCGGCCATGTACGTCCTTCATTTTGGCCCATAATTACGGTTTGGCCACTACTTCTCCATGGTTTAATACTCCCCCCATCCATGTACATTTTTTTGTCTATAACCGACCCATAAATTTGGATCCAAACATGATCCATCAACCATGACATAACAACATTGGAATTTAGCCACTTACTTACCCTAAACTCCATTAATTAATCCATATGCATACACCTTAATCTTAGTCCTTAATTGGTTCACCAAATGGGTCCATTGATGTCTCATTACCCATAACATAACACACTAAAAAAATCAGCCATTTAAATACTCTAACCCTCATTCGTTTCTCACATACATAATACAAAATTTAATTCATAAGTTTACCCACCAATGGGTCATGGGTTCGGCCATGCACCATGGCCAAACCCATGATGTCTTTATCCCATTTTTTTCCTTGGCCTACTTACTAATTTGAACCCATCATAAGCCCTTCCATGAAGGGGCTTAACTTATACATTTAAATCACCATTCTTAATCACATTTAAATCCATTTACAACCATCATCAAACCATCATAAAACCATCATTTTCCACATTTTTGTACTCATTTAAAACTACCATTACACCACCATAGGGTTCAGCCATTCACCATGGCCGAACCCATGGTTCATGACCCATTCCCATTTACCATTTTTGATGTTCTTAACATCATTCATATTTCCCATGTATTTCTTCACTTAAACCCCTTTAAAACATCACCACATTTATTCATTTTAAACTTTTTAAACCTCCAAAACATTAACACATTAATCCATCTTTCCTATCCTTTAAACCCATTTAACAACCACCATTACATCACCATAGGGTTCGGCCATACACCATGGCCGAACCCATGGTTCAAGGTTCATTCCATCCATGCCTTTTAGGCCATTAAGAATCATCAATATTTCCCATGATTTTTTTTTCTCATAAAAATCCCTTTAAAATTACCCACATAAATCAATAAAAACTTAAAACCTTAAATCATCCTCCATGGCTTCCATTCTTCATAATCTTATTAAATCACTTAATTACCTCCATCATTCATTCAAGCATCACATACATCCATGCTTAAATAAATTTTAATACATAATGTCCTTTATGTCCATTTATTTTTTCTTAATCAATCTCTCCCATTTTATCCATTTCTCACTACATCTTTTGGATGGATTTTAAATCCAAGGCCCATGATGTTTTTGGCCACCATCCAATCCAAGGAAAATGGATTTCATGATCTCTTTTTAAATTTTTAACAATGTAACCTCTTGTTTTAAAAATACTTACAATTCGGTCGGCTCCTCCGACTTTCTTTCTCCTCTTGATCTCCTTAGCCTTTCTCCTTCTTCTTCTCTAAGTCCTTTTCTCTTCTTCTTCTTGTGCTATCCTTGGAAGATAGGGGACGGTTTTGGGAGAGGGAGTGAGGGAGAGAATAAGATGAGAAAGGGATGGAGACAAGTGATGAGAACCCTAGACCTTTCCCTCCCCTTTTGGTTTGCTTGGATTTCTTTCTTCTCTTTTCTTTTCTTCTTCTCTTCTTAGCTTTCCTCTTTTCTTTTCCTTGGGTGAGGGACGTTCTTGAGAGTAAGAAAGAGAGGGAGAGAAATGAGAGAGAATGAAGAGAGGAGAGAAAAACCCATCTCATTTTTTTTTGTAGAGTAATTAATTCCCCACCTACCACACATAGATTAATGTGTAGTAGTGGTGGTAGTTGGGATAAAACCACTATCCTTAGCCCATGGTTTAAATTTGTGTTTCTTTAGAGTGGTTTGTGTTTGTTTGGGTGGTTTTGACCATTTGACCATAATTAGATTAGCTTAATTAATTTAATTAATTTGATCATTAGGTTAAGTTAATTAATTCCCACTTAATTTAATTCCATTAAATTCCCTCTATGAACTCCTCCCATGGTTGACCAAGTCAACCATGGTGGTCGGCCCCACCAATTCTTGGTCCACACGCCACCTCACTTGGTGAGGTGGAGGTGGGCCCCACTTGGTTATACCATTTTGATCAATTCACCACTAACTTAGATGATTTAAATTTAATTAAATCTATTCCAACTAATTGGATTACCATTGGGCCCATGGCCCAATTTATTTCCTACCCATTTACCTTAGGGCTTAACTCTCTTGACCCATTGGGTCCCAAATGGGTATTTGACCCAATTTGACCATTCTTGACCCAATTAATCATTATTGACCAATTAATGAATTTCATCCAATCTATGGTCCAATTGGCCATAATTGGTCCATTTGCCCATAGTTTGATCTATTTTACATTTACTCCATCAAATTTCCAATTTTCACCATTAAAATAAATAATATTCACCTATATATTGATTTACAAATTCCGGGCCATTACATATTATGTACTTGAATATGAAATGACATCATTGCACTCATTACCTCATGCATGGCATGAGAGGGAACACAATGGAGGAGTGTACTCTCCATTCAGTGTATCCTATAAACAAACGTGGGAGGAATCCACACTGATTCCGATTAATGTATGTGGGAAGGAGTCCACGCTCCATTCGGTGTTTCCGATAAACAAATGTGGGAGGAGTCCACGCTCCATTCGGTGTTGCCGATTAACATACGTTGGGAGGCAAAACAATGAATACTTTGATGTGGCTTTGTTCATCAAGAGGAGTACGAATGTGTTTTGTGATATGTTTGGATACAGAAGTTGGGTGTGAGATCATTGGCTTATGACACCAATGACATGGCATTAAGTTAGCATGATTTTGTCATGAGCATTATGCGTCAATTTTAGTACTACAAGTTTGTTTACAATTTTGATATGATGTATTTATCATGATTTTATACTAATCCTATGTGTATAACCCTAGTTGGAATTCCTACTAGGCGCGTTGACTAACGCCCTACTTCTACCTTTAGATGATGGTACAGGGAATGGAAAGGACGATGGACGTGAAGGAGGCCAAGCTTAGGAGCTTGGACAATTTATGATTATTAAACATTTATGATAATTTTGGACAATGTATTTTGAGATAATTGCATTTTGGGATTGTAATAATTTAGATTTATCTTGCTATGGTTTGATGTTACATTTGGATATTAAGTTCAGTTAATCTAATGGTGTTTAACTTCCTTGATAATTAATGTTATGGATGGTATTTTTAATCATATAATAATTATGCAAACATTAGTAATGCGTGTGAAATGTTTTAGTGGACTTGTCCACGTCCACGTATTGGTGGCCAGTTAAGGTTCGGGCTTTGGAAGCTCGAACTTAGCTCGCGTCGTGGCGACCCGCTCTCTGTCACTTTTTATTTATAAAAAAAAAAAAATAGACTCTGATTTTCTTAAAGTGAAAAAGGGTGGGCCGTTATATGCATCCTCCTTCTTACACTGTCATGACCAGTGACAAGTGCTAAACAACACATATTTTGTGCTCTCCCTTTCTCCAAGGATGTGTGCCACCTTAGCTCGACCCCTGTCCTCCTAAAAACCTGCATGTTAGTCTATTAAACACAATCCAGTTAACAATAGACATAAGATAGAAGGCATTTCACAAATTGGCATACACACTAAGACAAATCATATCATTTCATTGAAAAACAAAATGTGCATTCAGCACGTATGGTTCATGTGGAGACATCATGAATGCTTAGTCAAAATATTAAAAGTAAAGTTTTTCAAAAACAGAGGATATGAAAAACTACCCTAAGCAGAGCCATCTTGAGGAGGTGCTGGAGGAGGAGGAGACGGGGAATCCAGAACTCTGTTAGAGAGGGAGACAAGAGACTAGATCCTGGACAGTCAACACAAGACTATCTAGACTTCTTTCAAGGTAAATTTATTGTCCTTTCAAGTCTGAAGAATCTCCTTCCCAAATTGACGTCCTTTTGAGGAGGATATTGATATTCTTCTTCTTCCTCAGAACTATGACTTTCTTCCTCACTGATGTCATCAGGGATATCGACATGGTCTTCATTACCAGTTCGAAGACCATTCCCTTCTTCTAAATCAACTCTCCTTTCTTCGTGTCGCTTTTCAACAAAGATGACACCTTTGTTAATGATGGGGTCTTCTTCTTCCTCTGGTTGGGTTTTTTGTTGACCTTGAACTATAACACCCAGGATTTTTCAATGCATTAATATATTGGATTTTGTCTATTTAAATTATTAAATTGGATGAATTTAAGAATTATGGATGTAATGGACTTTAGGCGGGTAAGCATTGGGTCAATAGCCCAATTATGATCCAATGAGTCAAGGATGGAATTCGATTTGGAAATAATTGGGTATGTGTGATTAAATGGGTCAACTACCAATTGGAATCCAATGGGTCAAGGTGAATGGATTTTGAAAGTAAATGGGTAAAAAATTAATTTAATTGGGTCAAATACCCAATTAAGATATAAGGCACGCGATCCACCTCATCAAGTGAGGTGGCATGTGAGTGACATGGCCAAGTGGGACCCAAATCCACCTCATCAAGTGAGGTGGTAAGTGGTTAATGTAACGTGCATGGTCAGCTAACCATGGTTGACTTGGTCAGCCATGGGTGAGCTCAAAGGTTGAGTTGAATTATGTTGAGTTGGAAATTAAAATCACTTGAGTTAAGTGGCAAATGAGTTCAAGTAAATTAAGTGAGTTAAAGTGAGTTTGAGTTGAGTTGAATGGGAAGTTGATGAGACTTTCATATGAGCTAAGGAGGGGAGATGGAGGGATTCCATCTCATAGGATGGAAACCCATGC
Organism: Chimonanthus salicifolius; assembly: GCA_013350335.1. Taxonomy (NCBI): domain Eukaryota; kingdom Viridiplantae; phylum Streptophyta; class Magnoliopsida; order Laurales; family Calycanthaceae; genus Chimonanthus; species Chimonanthus salicifolius. The sequence goes on from CM023540.1 coordinate 60,980,517, forward strand.
ACACGTTGGAACCAAGGGGTTTCATGGTTTGTGCCAAAGGTCACCTGGGTTATGCCAAGGGAATCCTTGGTTAGACAAAACATTTATGAGGGAAATGAGAAGGTTGGGGGCTTGATTTACAAAAGGGGCACACTACACTCTTTGGTCGATTTTCCATGATAAGAAAACAAAGAGATTTTTCATCTCTCTCCCTCTCTCAACTACCCTTGGCCGATTGGATCTCATTGGAACAAAGAGATTGTCTTCCCTTCTCATCTCTCTCTCTCTCTTTCTCCCATTTTCGGCTCTATACTTGTGGCCGAAACCTTCCCCAATCTCTCTCTCCATCTCTACACAGTTACACTTGGAGAAATCAACAAGAAACAAGAAAAGAAGGAGAAGGACTGAGGAGCAAGTTCAGATTAAAAAGAAACGAAGGAGATGGGAAAAATGTAAGGTTCCATGTTCATAGTGTTAGATTAAGATTAAGGGAAACTGTGGTTTTGGTCTCGGTATGGCCAAACTCATGAGTTCCAGATTTGATTGAAAGGATTGGCTAAACCATTGCAAGCCATGAAGGTGGATATCCATTTGAAGAATGAATATGTATTGTAAACCAACAATTAAGAGATTTAATTGATGATTATGTTTAATGGCTTAAGATAGGAATGGATTATGAAAAGGACTCTAACTTTGGTTAGTGGGTAAAGTATGTCCACTAATTTTATGTATAAATGACTTAATACATGTTTAAAATGGATAAGGGTGATATCAAACAACCAAGGGTTACACTATCTGCTGGATGGGTACTATTGTCCGTGGCCGGGTTTCTACTGTCCGCGGGACGAGTTTCAACTATCCACGGACGGATAACAGACAGGGATTGTATGTTGTCTGCGGACGGGTATCATCTTCCGCGGATGGGTTTCTATCGTCCGAGGGACGGGTTTCGACCGTCCGTGGATGAGTAACAGACATGAAGATGATGTTGTATGCGGAGGGGTTGCATGCCTGTAGGACGGGTTTCTGCTGTCTGCGGGACGGGTTTCTACCGTCCGGGGATGGGTGTGGACTGTCCGCAGGACGGGTAATAGGCTGGACATGGTGTTGTCTGCGAACAGGTTGCATTGTCTGTGGGACGAGTTTTTTATCCTCCACGGACGGGTGTGGACTGTCCGCAGGACAGGTAGTGGGTCATGGGTCACGAGTATCAGGTACTAGGTACTGGGTACTGGGTACTGGGTCACGGGTATCGGGTCACAGGTGGGTAGCGGGTACCGAGTAGCGGGTCACGGGTACCAGGTCAAGGGTAGCGGGTACCGGGTAGCTGGTCACGGGTAACAGAGGAGGACCAGGTGTTGTGGGCGAGGACGGACTGTGCTGTTTGTGTACGGGTTTCTATCGTCTGAGGGACGGTAATAGACTGAACAGAGTGTTGTTTGTGGATGGGTGTGGACTGTCCGCGGGACGAGTTTCTACCATCCGGGGATGGGTTTCTATAGTCCACAGTACGGGTTGCGGACAATGATCTGCCGAGTTCAGTCGACTGAATTCTTGATTCAGTCGATTGAATTTTAAAGTGAAATGTTTAATATAATTTTTCCAGATTGTTTAAGTAAAAGATGATGGGAATTGAATGGGTAATTAAATTAACATATGTGTGTGATGAATTCGTTAAGGTAATGGGATTTCACAAACTAGTGTACGATCGGCTTTGACGTGATCGGTGATAAATATCTTCACGAAAACAGCAAGCATATCATCTTGGACGTTGGTAGGATTCCTACCTTGTTGACACACTGTGGATTATATACAGGTACTGTTTTATTTCCATATATGATGATTTACTTTAGGTATCAAATGATTATGTTTTAAGACTTGAATTTCAATGTTATTATGTACTTTGATATGAAATGGCATCATTGCACTCATTTCCTCATGCATGGCATGGGAGGGAACATAAGGGAGGAGTCCATGCTCCATTCGGGGTTTTCCGATAAACAAAGGTGGGGAGGAATCCACACTCCATTCGGTGGGACCGATATGGCATACGTGGGGAGGCATAACAGTGAATACTTTGATGTAGCTTGTTCATCAAGAAGATTAATAATGTGATTTGTGATATGGTTGTTGGGTGGGAATTCATTAGCATTTGACACCCATGGAATGGCATTAAATTAGCATGATTTTTTGTTATGAGTATCATGCACTGATTTTAGAATTACAAGTTGTTTACAGTTTCGATATTATGTATCTATCGTGATTTTATACTAATCCCATGTGTATAACCCTACTTGGAATTTCTACTGGGTGCATTGACTAACGCCCTACTTCTACCTTTAGATGATGGTACAAAGAATGGAACGGGCGATGGACGTGAAAGAAGCCAAGCTTAGGAGCTTGGATAGTTTATGCTTACTTTATTTAAGTTTTATTTTGGACAATGTATTTTGAGATAATTGCATTTTGGGACTGTAATACCTTAATTCTATCTTGCTATGGTTTGATGTTACTTTTGGATTTTTAAGTTCAGTTAATTTAATGGTGATTGACTTCTTTTCTAATTAATGTTATGGATGGTATTTGTAATCATATAATATTTCCGTAAACATTAGTAATGTGTGTGAAATGCCTTAGTGGGCTTGTCCACGCACACGTATTGGTGGCCAGTTAAGGGTCGAGCTTTGGAAGCTCGGACTTAGCTCGCATCGTGGAGTCTTGTAACGCCCCACCCTTTTCCACTTGCCGAAAATCAGAGTCTATTTTTTTTTTATAAAGAGTGAGAGAGAGCGGGAACATCATGACGCGAGCTAAGTCCAAGCTTCCAAAGCCCGACCCTTAACTGGCCAACCATACGTGTACATGGACAATGTCCACTAAAACAGTTCACACATACTACGACTTGTGGAATACTCATTGCGGAAATAACATCAGATTACAACATTTACTTAGCAAGGAAGGCAATCAGTATAAATTAACTTAATCTAGATTTATCATCAATCGATCCATAGCAAATAGTCTAAGCTATTACATTCTCAAATATTAGCTACTCAAATTACATTTCCATAAATAAAACCTACATAATCAATCTAGCGCTTCCAAGCTCCTAAGCTTGGCTACGATCAAGTCCTTCGTTTTTTCCATTTCCTGTGTCACCATCTTAGGTAGAAGTAGGGCGTTAGACAACGCACCCAATAGGTACTCCAAGTAGGGCCAAACACATGGGTTAGTATAAAAATCCAAATATAATACATCATACCATATTTGTAAAGCATCGTATCCAAAACAATATATGATAATAGAGATCCAATCATACAGATAAAAATCAGAAACATTGCATGATAATAGAGATCATAATCATGCTGATTCAATGCCATGCCATGGGTGTCATATGACATGAGTCCCACCCATCACCCATGTCACAAACACATAGTATCCTTTTGATGGAAATTCCTCAAAGTATCCCCCACGAATGCCTTACGGACGCCCCGACGGAGCGTTGTAACACTTCAGAATTCCATGTTATCAATATTTACGGAATTTACCATTTTAATTGTGAATTAACGGATATGAACCTTAGATGGGTAAGGTGTTATGTCCATGGCCCAATTAGGACCCAACGGTTATGGTATAAGGTTCAATTTAAAATAATGGGTAAGGCGTATTTAATTGGGTCAATGTTACTATTTGGGTCAAAATGCCCAATTGGGACTCAATGGGTCGTGGTTGACTTGGTTGACCACCAAGTGAGTTCAAGCCTAATTAAATGGGGCTGAATTAAAATGGGAATGCAATCAAGTGAGTGAGTTGATATTAAAGTGATGAGTTAGGTGAATTGGAATGAGAGTTTCATCTCATGGATGAAACTCCCACATGGAGAGTTAATGGAGGTGGACGGTTACACATTTCAAATTCAAACAAAGGCACACGTTGGAGCCTTGGAGTTTCATCTCATGGATGAAACTCCCACATGGAGAGTTAATGGAGGTGGACGGTTACACATTTCAAACAAAGGCACACATTGGAGCATTAAGGAGAGAGGTTAAGGAAAATGGGAGTTACACCAAGGGCTTTACCAAAGCCATCATCCTTGGCCAACCACATCATTGGAACAAAGCAATTTTGATATTCATCTCACTCTCTCCCTCTCCCTCTTGGCTGTTTCTCTCCCTCAAACCCTCTCTTGGCCGATCACTCCTCAAGACCAAGGACATAGAGCTTCATCTCAAAGTTCTATCATTCTCACACAAGGCTGAACTCTCCATCTCTCTCAAGTTTCACTCTCCGCCAAAGAAGTAAGAAGGAAGGAGGAAGAGGCTAAGGAACGAAAGGATCGGACGAACAAGTTGGAGTGAAGGAAAACCGGAGGAGTCGCAGAACCGGTAGGTATTTTGATATATTTGGTTTAAAGTAAGGAACCATAGGGTACGGCCATGGTGTATGGCCGAACCCCATGGAAGAAAATTGGGGGATGATTATGGTATTTTAATGGAAAGGAGGAACCATAGGGTTCGGCCATAGTGCATGGCCGAACCCCATGAAAGAACATTGGTTATTTTTAAATGGAGTTTGAAGGGTAAAAATCATAAGTTTATGTGTATGATGTTAAAAGGTTATCAAAGGATTATAAGCTCGGATAAATGCTTGTTAAGAGAAGATTATGAACCATAGGGTTCGGCCATGGTGTATGGCCGAACCCCATGGAAGGTTATTAAGAATTTTGAAAATGATGAAAACCATGGAGGGTTATGATGTTTTAAAAGGATTTAAAAGGGCAGTATTGTTAAAGACATTAGCTATGTATAAAGAATGGAAAAGAAGGGCACAAAGCCAAAGGGTGAGGTTCGGCCATGTTGTATGGCCGAACCCCACCAAGTAATATTTATGGATTTAGGGTTTTCTTAGATATTGAATTATGTGGATGTATGAATGGGAACCACTAAAAGATCAAACCATATGGGTATGATACAATTTAAAGGAAAATAAGGAACCATAGGGTTCGGCCACGTTGTATGGCCAAACCCCATGGAAGAGTATTTGATGATCATGGAAGATTTAAATGAAGTCATGTGGATGGACTTGGAGTTGTAAATAAAGACCCAAGGATATAATATAAACTTTCCATGGAGGGACTTGTGTATGAACTTAAGATGATGAAATATGGAGATAAGATATCATGGGTTCGGCCATACATGAACCATTTAATGAACCATTTGATGGAACATGTTAAAGGAACATTTAGAGTTGTTATGCATGTTTAAATGAATGGAGGATTGATCAAGGAAATAAGGGATTTAATTGTATATATCTATGTTCATGGATTATGGATTTGTATAAATGGCAAAGTTGTAAATATAGGCAAGAAAATGAAAGATCATGGGTTCGGCCATGGTGTATGGCCAAACCCCATGAGGAATGTTTTATGGACTTAGGTGGTTACCAATGGTGGATGATTAATTGTTAAGTGATTCACTAAGTGGTGATGGGGAAAGAGATCAAAGAAGGACCAAATCAAGTGAGTGAGGTTCGGCCATGTTGTATGGCCGAACCCCACTAAGGTTGGTTTATGGATTTATGTTAAGGGCTTAAATGATTAACTTAGTGATGGATGATTAATAAATCAAGAGAGGCACTAAAACCAAGTGAGTGAGGTTCAGCCATGGTGTATGGCCGAACCCCACAAGGTTGTGTTTTATGGACTTAGACACAATGTTAAATCAAATGGAATATGGGATTGACTTATTGATATGTAACAAGGTGACGGGACTTCATAAACGGTGCGCGATCGTGATCGGTTTCCGGTTTAAGAAGCAAGGACACTTTAGTGGTCTTTGGTAGGATTCTACGTCTTTGAAGCCATGGGTTTATGTATGATGGTTTTTATCTTATTTTGATGAATTTATGTTGTAAAAGATATGTTCGAAATGTGAGTTTTAATCCTATGTTTATAATATAAAAAGCATGTGTTTCATTAGCATCTTATTCATGGCATGGGGTGAAGGATATGTAACCGGAGGGGCCACACTCCGTCAGGGCGTCTGAAAGACCACTGTGGGGATACCTTGATGTGCATTTTCCATCAAGAGGTAACTAGAGGGGCCACACTCCGTCGGGGCATCCGAAAGACCTATGTGGGGGTACCTTGATGATGAGAATCCTGTAACGCCCGCCCCTTTTCACCGAAATATCAGTCTTTTTTTTTTTTTAATAAAAGTGACAAAGGGCGCGGACATCACGACGCAAGTTAAGTCCGAGCTTCTAAAGCCCGGCCCTTAACTGGCCAACCCTACGGGTGCGTGGAACGGAGTCCACAGAGAATAGTTCACCCGTAGAAGAAAACTCATGGAAAGTTACATTAATTGCGGAAAGACATTACAGACTATCCTACCAATTCTTCTTTCTAGATAGCAAGGAAGATTTCATCATTTAATTACCAAAATGCCATAACATTACACGTCTACCACAAAATCCAAAATATAGCAATAAGTCTAAAATATTACATTTCCGACAAGCTAAACTATTTCAAATTACATTATCCAACATAAACATTAGTAAACTATCTAGCACGCCTTTCCAAGCTCCTCAGCTTGGCTTCCGTCCTGTCCTTCTGCTCCGGCATTTCCTGCGTCATCAGTTTGGGTAGAAGTAGGGCGTTAGACAACGCGCCCGGCTAACACATGGATTAGTGATAACAAAGCATATAGATAATACATAACGAAAAGCCATAGAATGAATGCCATGCCATGGGTGTCTGTGTTATGAATCTCACCCATCATCCTTACTATCCCGATGCAATATCCCCCTTGATGGAAGAACCATCATCAAGGTATAACAATAAATACAACATTCCCCTTGATGGAAAAACCATCATCAAGGTATAATAATCCATACATCATCCCTGATGAGTCAAACACATCATAATGTCCCCATGCCTGTTCATCGGTCACCCCGACGGAGCATGGACTCAGGTTTCATTTCATCATTCTCATGCCATATCCCTCCCAGGTCATGCATGAGATGTAGATGCCATATGCCATGTAATGAATATAATAACCAACCATGGCATTTAAAAAATCCATCAATAAAACATATGACTTGATTATCAAAAGTAGATCAAGCAAAGCCTCAATACACACATCATAGACTTAAAACCCATTTTAAACCAATCATATGCTTACCAGAGTAAATCAAGTAAAAACCCCTACATAATACATAATTCAAAACCAATCTTAAAACAAACCATATAATTTCCAAAATAATTTAAAGAAACCATCACTTAATCCATGGCTTACAAAAAGGTTATAATCCTACCGAATACCGACTAGCGTTCTTTCTTCCGTTTCTGTCCGACAGACCCGGTCGCCGATCACGCACCGCTTGCGATGTCCGGTACCTTATTATACATATCAATTAGTCCATGTATTAACCATTTAAGTCCATAAATCACATCTTAGTGGGGTTCGGCCATACACCATGGCCGAACCTCACTAACTAAGTTTTGCGGGTCCCATTTAGTCCATTAAATATTTTAATCATATGGGTCTAAAAGCCAGCCACCCTAGGCTTTATTAATCACTCATAAGTTTGTTACTTAGAGTCCCTAAGTCCATGACCACCTCCCATGGGTTTCTTCATTTTGGCCAATATTTACGGTTTTGCCACTACCCTTCCATGGTTACTCATTTACTTAATCCATGTACATTATGGTCCATAATTGATCCATAACTTAGACCCATTAATTGATTCACAAAATGGTTCCATTGATGTCTCATTAACCATGATATGCACATTAATAATTTAGTCATTAACTTAGCCTAATTTTTCCATTCATTCCAACCACATACACACACCTTTCCTTAGCCCATAAAATAACTTACAATTGAATCATCATTCTTAACCACATCTTGGGTCCCTAATTGATCCATCAACCATACAACAAGACCACTTACCTCAACCATCTAATTAACTTAATTCCGTTAATTTTTAAACACATGCACACACCTTAAACCTTAGCCCCAAAGAGGACTCTCAATGAGTCATGGGTTTTTATTAAAACTAGCCCCTTTAATTCAACCTAATCCCCATTTTTTTCTTGGGCCTTTTTCACCACATTTAGATCCATAATAAGCCCTCCCATGAGGAGGTTTACATCATGCATTTAAATCATCAACTTTGATCATCACTTGATACATTCTTGAGTCCATTAATGACCCCTTTAATCATGACCTATTCCCCATTAATTTAAACACACACATAAGTCCAACTATGAGGGATTTTAACTCATACATTTAAATCATCCTTCCTTAATCATCATGAAATACATTTTGGTCCATTAGTTTAACCATAACTCCCATTTATTTTTTCATGGTTCCAAAACACCAAATTCATCCAAATCTCCCCCATGGGGTTCGGCCATACACCATGGCCGAACCCATGGTCCATGGTTTTACTTTTAAAAAAACCTCATTTCCACCCATTTAAAACTTCAAAATCATTAACCCCTTCCATGGTTTTAAACTTTAAAACTCCATTAAAATTCCCAAATTTCTTTCTATGTCTTCCATTCTTCACAACCTTACTAAAATCATTCAATCAACCACCATGGTTTTTCTCATAAAAACCCCTTTTTTTAATCTTCCAACATTTAATCATTAAAAACCTCAAAATCATAAACCATTCTCCATGCTTAATTAATTTAATTTCATAATATCCTTAATCCATTTAATTTGTTCTTAATCTTAATTTATCCATTTTTCCAACCTTCCATTTGATGGATTTGAGATCTAAGGCCTATGATTATTTGGCCACCATCAAATTTAACAAGAATGGATCCCAAAACTTAAACCCTAAAAATCCAAATCTCTTGTTTAGGAATTACTTACAATCCGTCGCCTCCTCTGACTTTCGTCACTCCCGTCGGCTTCCTTGGCCTCCTTTCTTCTTCCTGTCCTTGTTTAATCGGCTAAGATGCTTGATCAATGGTGAAAACCTCCAAACTTGGGTTTGGCCATAGTAGGGTTTGATTTGAGAGAGAGATGGGAGAGGATGGAGATGAGAAAAGAAGATAGTAGACCTTGATGTGGTGGCTTATCCTTGCACTTCCTTCTCTTTTCTTCTCTTCTTCTTCCTTCTTCTCTTCTCCTCTTCCTTTCTTAATTTTCTTCTTCTCTTCTTGGAGTGTGGGACGGTGGTGGAGAGCAAGATGGGAAAAATGAAATGAGAGTGAAAGAGCATCGATGGACAAAATGGGTAAAAGAGATAAGGTTTATCTCAATTGGGTGGAGTAACTAATTCCTCCCACCAACCCAAGAGATCTTTATCTTTCCTTTTGACCCCAACACCTTAGCCAACGTTTTTTTTTTCTTTTTGCAATGGGTGGTTTTGGTCTTCCATTGACCATTTGACCACCACTTGGATAACTTAACCATTTAATTAATTAGATAACTTAACCATTTATTTCCCACCAACCACACAAGATCTTTATCATGCTTCATGCTTTATGACTCAACCACCATCAAGTCCCAACGTTTTTGGTGTTTGAAGGTAGGATTGTTTTGGTCTCCCCTCTTTTGACCCCTTTGACCATGATTAGATTAGTTTAGTCAATTTAATGAATTTGATTATTAGGCTAAGTTAATTAATTCCCACCTAATTTAATTCCATTAAATTCCCTCTATGAAATCCACCCATGGTTGACCAAGTCAACCATGGTGGCCAGCCCCACCACCTCTTGGTCCACACGCCACCTCACTTGGTGAGGTGGAGGCAGGTCCCAATTGGCCACATCACCTTGGTCTAATTCCATCACCAACTTAGGTGATTTAGCTTTAACTAAGTCCATTCCAACCAATTGGATCCTCATTGGGCCCATGGCCCAATTACATTTATCCATACCCATTTATCTTAGGGTTTACATTATCTTAATCCATTGGGTCTCAAGTGGGTATTGGGCCCCATTTGACCATCCTTGGCCCAATTGGCCATCATCGACCACTTAAATGATTTTAAAATCCAATCCATGGTTTATTGGGCCATACTTGGGCCTTTGTCCAAATTTTGGCCCATTTACCATTTATTCCATTAGATTTCCAATTTCCACCATTAAAACAAACAATAACCACACATATTTTAGTTTACAAATTCTGGGCCATTACATTAATCATTATTGACCAATTAAATGAATTTCATCCAACCCATGGTCCATTGGATCATACTTGGGCCTTTGCACAAATTTTGATTCACTTAACATTTATTCCATTAAAATTCTCAATTTCCATCATTAAAATAAATAATAACCACAGACATATTGATTCACAAATTCCGGGTCATTACAAATCCCATCAAGAGGTTATATGTACTTGTGATGGGTGAGACTCATTGCATTTGACATCATGACATGGCATTGTTTTATATGGTTTTGACATTATGTTATTATCTATGTTTTGTACTAACCATGTGTAGACCCTAAATGGAATACCTACTGGGCGCGTTGTTCTAACGCCTTACTTCTACCCTAGTGGATGACAGAGGAAAGGAAAGGGACGATGAACGTGATCGGAGCCAAGCATAAGAAGTTGGACATGTGATTGGATTATATTTTGTTTAAATTACTCATGGACTTGTAATTTGACTAACTAGATTTCGGGCATGTAATAACTTAGATAATTTTACTATGGTTTGAATGGTTTGTTGGATACTTTAGTTAAGTTTAATTTTGGTTAAAGACTAGAAGTACTTTGCTATCTAAAAAGGAATAGATTTAGGTTCTATTGTAATCCGCAGTTTATGATTTAATCCTCATGTTTATATTATTATGTGTGAACCGTTTTCATGGACTTAGTCCATGCACACATAGGGTTGGCCAGTTAGGGGTCAGACTTTAGAAGTTCGGACTTAGCTCGCGTCGTGACGTCCCGCTCTCTATCATTTTTTTTAAAAAAATAGACTCAGATTTTCGAAAAGCGAGTGAAAAAGGCGGGGCGTTACAAGCATGGATCTCCGTTTAGAACTTAATCATACAACCCTCTTGATGGATAATGCACATCAAGGTACCCCTCACGAATGCCTTACGAACGCCCTGAGGAGAGTGGGTCTCCGGTTACATTTCATCCCTCCCATGCCATGCATGAGATGCAAATGCCAACATGTTATGTAATAATACAAATCATAGCATTTAAAATTCCACAATTGAAACATATTATTTGATACCAAAATAACTTATCAAACATGAATCAAAATCATCATATATACATATCCATGGTTTTCAATAAGGTAGGAGTCCTACCAATGACCAACTAAAGTGTCCTTTCGTTTTCGTCCGAAAACCGCTCTCCGATCGTACATCGCTTGTGAGATCTCGTTACCTTATTACATATCAATAAGTCAAATCAACGTTCGATTTAGTTTCCAACCATACTTAAGTCCACAAACATGCCTTAATGGGGTTCGGCCATACAACATGGCCGAACCTCACTCACTTGGTTTTGGGTCCTTATTTTTAGTCCTTTGATCTTTTAATTAAGTCCAAGATCATTCCATTAGCTTTACATTAATGAAAGCCCTACATCCACAAAAACATTCTCCATGGGTTTCAGCTATACACCATGGCCGAACCCATGGTCCATCATTTTCACCCATTTACATCTTTGCCATTATTTCCATCTCCTCATGCTTAGGTCCAAAACATAGATCCACAACTAAACATTTTCCATGGTTCAATCATACACTTAGGCCACTTATATATACCTAGATCCAAAAACATGATCCATGGGGTTCGGCCATACACCATGGCCGAACCCATGGTCCTTTAATTTCACCATTTGGCCATTCTTTCCTTCCATAGGTAATCATTCCCTTTATTTACACATACCTAAGTCCGTAACTGATCCATAAACATAGGTCTATAATTAAATCCTCCATTTAATTATCCATTCATTTAAACATGCATACATAGATCCATAATGCCCATAAAAATGGTTCATGGGGTTCGGCCATACAACATGGCCGAACCCTATGGTTCATCATTTCCATTTAAAAAATCATACATCCATGTTTATGTCCTTTGATGGGGTTCGGCCATACAACATGGCCGAACCTCATCTAACCCTTCCTTTGTCTTTAATGGTCCATGCATATCAACCTTAGGGTTTGACCATGCAAAGCCAACCCATGATCTTTGGTCATAATACCTTATCTTAGACATGCATGAGATCTTTTCCATACATACATAACAATTAGGGTTCAGCCACGCAAGGGCCGAACCATGATCCTTACTTATTAAAATCTCATCAAGTACTTACTGATTCCGCGACTCCTCCGGTTTCCTTTGTTCCAACTTGCTCCTCCGCTCTTTTCCTTCCTTAGTCTTTGTTCTTTCTTCCTCCTTGATCCTTGGCCGAGAGTGAGCTTGAAAGGTCTTGAAATGAAACCCAAAGAGAGGGTTCAGCCAAAGAGTGTAGGTTTGAGAGAGGGTGAGGAGCTTGAGATAGAAAACTCTAAGTCCTTTCTCCTTTGTCTTTGAGAGGGGGATTGGCCAAGAGTGAGAGCTTGAGAGAGAGAGGGTCTAAGATGCAACCCCTTAGTCTTTTCTTGTTTAATAAGGATCGGCCTTGAGTGGTGTCTTTTGGTTGATGCCCTTTTGTAACTCCTATGACTCTTCACCTCCCTCCTTAATGTTCCATTTGGAGGTTTCATCCCCATGAGATGAAACACTCCAACTGTATGACCCTTAGGCTTCCATCATGAGATGGAAACCCTCCATCTCCCCAACGTGTGCTATGGGTATGCCTTGTGTAACAACCAAAAACCCTTCACCTCCTCATTAATGATCCCTTTGGAGTTTTATCCCATGAGATGAAACTCCCATCTCCCCAACGTGTGTACCCATTGGTTTTGGTCTTATGAGATACAACTCTCCATCTTCCCACTCCACTCACTTAAAATGAAAGTCCCATTAACTTCCCATTCAACTCATTTCTTTAACTCAACTCATATCTTTAATTCAACTCATTTCCTTGATTCCATTTCCAATTTAATTCAGCCCAATTTAATTAAGCTTGAACTCACTTGGTGGTCAACCAAGTCAACCATGACCCATTGGGTCCCAATTGGGCATTTGACCCAATTAACAACCTTGACCCAATTAAATAAATCTTACCCATTTATTTCAATTGAACCTTATCCATAATCCGTTGGGTCTTAATTGAGCAATTGACCCAACACCTTACCCATCTAAGGTCTATCTCCATTAATTCACAAATTAAATGGACAATTTTCATATATATTCATGAATTAAAAACCCGGGGTGTTACACGTCCCGCTCTCTCTTACTCTTTATTTAAAAAAAAAAATTAGACTCTGATTTTCGGCTAGTGAAAAAGGGTGGGGCGTTACATGAACATATGCAGGATTAGAGCTCGACCCAAAGCAAGACCGAGAGACTGACCTTTTGGTTCGTTTGGCCCATCAACTAGCATGACTGCTTTCACCTCGTTGGCTTAGGATGTGTCGGAACTGCCATCTTTTTAGGTATGGTTTTTCATAGAGGAGATCCTCAACCAGTAGTTCGAAAGTGAATTAGGTGAAGATTGAGCCTAATCTGATTTAGGAGATTCACAAAAACAGTGATTTTCTGGTTTCTAAGGACGCAAGGAGCAAAAACTCTATGGTTTTCCAGCGGGAAATCACTTTGAGAGGTCCTATCGATTGGTCTAGGTCAAGGGAGGAGGAGAAGGGACCACTAGACCTTCGCATGTTGGGGGGGGGGGGGGGGGATGACAATTTCGATTGAATTGTCGCGTTCGCAAAAAGGGTCCTTTTTAATTCAAACTTTTTGTCTCACCGACATGCTGGTTCCATCGACAGGTCAACCTATTCGACATTTCCCTGTTTTTCAATAGTTCTCGATTTAGCACCGTATTGACATGTCTGTCACACCGACAGCTCTATTTATCGACATGTCGTTTATTCCGAGAGGTTCAAATTGCAGAATAATCAACCTTGATTTGTGCAACTTGATGAAATCATATTCTAAGCACGACATAAAAGATTCACTCCAAAGCATAGATATGTCAAACATAATTCATCAAATCATTAAACATGCACACAATCAATTCACATTCCAAGGCACATACAATTCAAAGTACTTTGAATGGAATGTATAGCTTTCCAAGTAGAATGTGTACTATAGCCAGGAAGAGTACATTCTAGACTTGTATTTAGTCAAATTTTCTCTCCTCATGTCATAGCATTTTTCTGCTATGTGAACTCACATGGTCTCTTGTGAGCCCATTTGCAGTGGTCTAAGATATGTAAGTGAATCTTAAACCAAAACAAAACATGATTAGTGGTCTATCTCCAAGGGACAGAGATTGTGAAATTTGGTGTTGCATACACACCATACGATCGTACCTTTGATGACCAACCTTGGGATTCATCAACTCTTTTAAGACATGCTTCATACGTCTTAACAAAGAGTCGTGCCTTGTGTCCACCTTCCTTAGATTTATTTTAAAAGTAGGTGTCGTACTGTGCCTTTGCGTTTTCCTTTCCAAGTATGTCTTCAAGTGATAGCAATTTCTTTTGAAATGCCCATCCTTGCGGTAGAAATTGTACTTACACTTTAAAGGGCGAGAGATATTTGTTTTACTGAACACTGTCTGATGTATAGGTTCTTTGGTGGCTGAGGCACCAAGACCAGAACTATCACCATATTGTTTACCGCCCTAAGGAGCCTTTTAAACCTTTTTTTCTTCATGCGTAAACTTATCTTGGAATTTTTCTTTATGTATTGTTAATTCCCTAACTTCCAAAGACAATTTTTTAACATCTTCTACAAGAAGATTGTTGTGATACCTGTAACACCACAGATCTTCATCACTTATAGTATATTGGATTTGGTCTATTTTGAATTACAAATTGATTGAATTTAAGATTAATGGTTGAAATGGACCCTAGATGGGTAAGGGGTTGGGTCAATAACCCGATTAAGACCCAATGGATCATGGATAAGATTTGATTTAAAAGTAAATGGGTAAATGTAATTAAATGGGTCAAGTGCTCAATTAGGACCCAATGGGTCATAAATGAGCTGATTTTAAGGTAAATGGGTAAGGTTAAATTAATTAGGTCAACTACCCAATTAAGATCCAATGCATAAATCCACCTCATCTAGTGAGGTGGCACGCATGTGAGGTGGCATTGCCATGTAGCATGTATGGAAACCAACTAGGTAAGGTGCCACGTCATCAAGTGATATGGCCAAGGTGGGATCTAGATGCAATGTGCTGCATGATCGGATAAGTCATGGTTGATTTGGTCAGCCATGGGTGAGTTCAAAGGGATTGAGTTAATGCTTGACTTGAGTTGAGTTGAATGGGAAGTTGGAGGAAACTTCCATCTCAATGTGAGTTAGGAGGGAAGATGGAGAGTTTCCATCTCATGGGGGATGGAACCCCATGACTCGATGGAAGGCCAAGGTTTTTCTTGGTCTAGCCAAGAGACTCCTTGGTTAGATAACTCATTAAGAGAGGAAGGGGAAAGGGATTGGGCTGGTATACAAAGGGGCACACTCCACCCCTTGGCCGAATTTCATCTTTTGGAACAAAGAAATCCCTCATCTTCTTCTCTATCTCTCTTCCACTTAACTTAGAGAATTTACAGAAGAACAAAGGAAGGAAGGAAGGAGTAAGGGAGGAATACTGACCAAAAGAAAGAAGGAGACGGGGAAAATGTATGTTTTAAGTATGAGAATAATGTAGGATTAAGGCTAAGGGTGAACCATAGATTTGGTCATGGTATGACCGAACCTATGAGTTCCAGATTAGTTGAAAAGAATGACCAAACTGTTATAGGGTCATGGAAGTTGAGAATCCATTCAAGGATTGATTAATGGTTGAAATAAGAGGGAAAGGTTATATTCGAAGCTAGATTATAAACAAAGGTTGGAATGATTAGGAAAGACCCTAGCCTTGACTGGGGGTGTAGTAAGTACATCAAAACTTATACAAATAAAAATATACATATTTAAAAAGGATAAGGAGTGGATTTCATGAAGAAAGGATTTACAAAATAATCAAACAAAAGAGACTGACAATCAGTCAGTCGACTGAATCTGCGATTCAAACGACTGAACTGGTGCTGGCCGAAGAAGGTAAAGAGTTTCTGGGAGTTTCAGCCAACTGAATCTGGGATTCAGTCGACTGAAAATAGACGTATCGAATAAGTAAAGTAATCTGACGTGTTTCAGTCAACTGAATCTATGATTCAGTCGACTGAAAGAATACTTGTTAAACATGCAAGCTGGTGGTTGATGATTCAGCTGACTGAATCTATACTGGCCGAACACACTGTTAATCTGATCCAAAGTCAGCCGACTGAATCCGTGATTCAGTCGACTTAAAAGACATTGACCGAGAATACAAAGAATTTGACTCAGAGTCAGCCGACTGAATCAATGATTCAGTCGACTGAAAGGTTACGAGTCAGGGTTAAAACAGTTTTGAGTTGGATTTCAGCCGACTGAAAGTCTGGGTAAAGGTAGAGAATGGTATTCGGGCATGATTTGGTTGACTGAATTGAAAAGTTTAAATTTTTGATAAATTTCCAGAAACGTCAGTTTATTTGGAAGAATGTAAAGGATGGTAGAAATTAGATAAATAATCAAATTGACATACGTATGTGATTAAATTCATTAAGGTAAAGAGATTTCGCAAAGGGTTAACGATTCGTTGTGACGTGATCGTTGAACAGTATCTTCACAAACAACAAAGATAGTATACTGGAATTTGGGAGGATTCCTACCTTATTGAAATACATGTGGATCTTATATATATATTTGTGTCGCTGATTTGTATTTTCAAACATGATGACTTATTTTGATTAAAGAGATGTATATGATTATGAACTGTTTTCGATGGTAACAGGTGATTTGAAATGAAATGGCATTATTGCATTCATGACCTCATGCATGGCATGGGAGGGAGTACATGGGACAACAAGCCATGTTATGAGCTGTCCGGACATGACTTGGGGCTTGAAAACTAGCTTGAAAGAAGCTATATAAACCGTTGATATTTTGGCCTTGTCCGGAATTGCTAGATAGGGGTACAGTGTAATTTGGGCCAAAGAGCTCCATTGTAACCAATCCAAAAACCCTGCGCAGAGGGAGGAGTTCATGCTCCATCGATAATTCCGATTAACATACGTGGGGAGGTATAACAGTGACCTGGTGGTGCCGTCACAAAACACTGCGGACGTAAATGGCTAAGGGAACACCTTGATATGACTTTATTTTATCATGGAAACTATTGATATGGTTTGTGTTGTGATTGGATAAGGAAATTGGGTGAGAGATCATTGGCATATAACAATCATGACATGACACATACATTAGCCTGATTTTGATATGATTATCATGCACTGTTTGTAGTACTATGAGATGTTTTACAGTTTTGGATATGATGTGCTTATCTTGATTTTTATATTGATCCTATGTGTACATAACCCTATTTGGAATTCCTACTGGGCACGTGGACTAACACCCTACTTCTACCCTATAGATGATGGAATAAGAATGGAAAGGACATGGGACGTGAAGAAAGCCAAGCATAGGACCTTGGGCATTTTATGTGTAACGCCTGCCCCTTTTCACCTAAATCAGAGTCTAAATTTCTTTTTTTTAAATGAAGAGTGACAAAGAGCGCGGACGTCATGATGCGAGTTAAGTCCGAGCTTCTAAAGCCCGGTCCTTAACTGGCCAACCTACGTGTGTGTGGAACGAAGTCCACGAAGAACGGTTCACATGTAGACGTAAGCTCAAGGAATATTACATTGAGTGCGGAAAATTACAATAAAGACTATCCTACCAATTTTTAGATAGCAGGGAAGATAACATTCATTTAATTACCAATATACCTCAACAACACAATGTCCAAAATAAAAAACAAAATATAGCAAGTAATCTAAAATATTACATTTCCGACAAGCTAGGCTACTCAAATACATTTCCAAAACAAATTTAAATAAATTAAGTAGCCACCTCCCCAAGCTCCGAAGCTTGGCTTCCGTCGCGCCCTTCCACTTCGCCATCTCCTGCGTCATCAGCTAGTGTAGAAATAGGGCGTTAGACAACGCGCCCAGTAGGACTCCGAGTAGGGCTAACACATGGATTAGTGATAACAAAGCATATAAATAATATTATAAAGAAAAACCTTAAAATGAATGCTATGCCATGGGTGTCTGTGTTATGAATCCCACCCATCATCCATACCATCATGCTGTCATATCCCCCTTGAAGGCAAAACCTCGTTAAGATATAAACAATCACAAATCATCCCCCTTGACGGCAAAACCTCGTCAAGATATAAAACAATCACAAATTATCCCCCTGGACGGCAAAACCTCGTCCAGATATAAACAATCACCAATCATCTCCCTTGATGACAAAACCTCGTCAAGATATAAAACAATCACAAATTATATCCCTGGACGGCAAAACCTCGTCCAGATATAAACAATCACCAATCATCCCCCTTGACGGCCTCGTCCAGATATAAACAATCACCAATCATCCCCCTTGACGGCAAAACCTTGTCAAGATATAAAACAATCACAAAACATCCCCCTGGACGGCAAAACCTCGTCCAGATATAAACAATCACCAATCATCCCCCTTGACGGCAAAACCTCGTCAAGATATAAAACATGTAACGCCCCGCCATTTCCGAGAGTTTCAGAGTCTAATTTTTTTTTTTTTTTTTTATATAAACAACGGAAGAGAGCGGGCGGCGTCACGACGCGAGTTAAGTTCAGACTACCCAAGTCTGAACCTTAACTGGCCACCCATGTGTACATGGAATAGACCATGATAGTGATTCACACATGGAACTAACATCAACATGCGGAATAAAAAGACGAGATAGCAAGTAATATTCTTAAATATTAAATAACATAAATCAACCATCCACAAGTTATGATCCTAAACAAACCATAGCAAATAACGAATTATTACATGTCCAACAATAGTATTCAAATGACAGTAATAAAACGTAATCCAAATCCATTATTTAAGCACTTAGGCTCAGCTCCCCTCTTGGTCAATGACCTTCCCTTTCCCCTTGCTTGTACCTGCAATCTCCTCTGAGGATAGAATTAGGGCGTTAGATCAACGCGCCCAGTAGGTTCCCGAATCAGGGCTACCACATGTTAGCATATAAAACATGCATATACATATCATATTACATGATCATCAAAACAGGTAAAACAATGCTATGAAATATGCACATGCAATGAGCATCCCCCATCATGTACTTTCATAGCCATCACTTGACGTGCCTCGCACCGACAAGGTAAATTACAACACACCTTCATCTCTTCTATAAGCGATGTACATGTAATGAGCAACCCCCATCATGTACCATCGTATCCATCACTGTAGAACTTCATTCATTATCCCATGACTATGCATGAGATGCCAATGCCTGTATGCCATTTGTTAATGCATAATATATCATTTGAAACACATATGTTAAAACAAGAGTATCATAAGAAATATTGGGTAAAAACTGTGGTTACAAGTAGGTAGGAAACCTACTGGGCGCGTTGATCTAACGCCCTAATTCTATCCTCAGAGGAGATTGCAGGTACAAGCAAGGGGAAAGGGAAGGTCATTGACCAAGAGGGGAGCTGAGCCTAAGTGCTTAAATAATGGATTTGGATTACGTTTTATTACTGTCATTTGAATACTATTGTTGGACATGTAATAATTCGTTATTTGCTATGGTTTGTTTAGGATCATAACTTGTGGATGGTTGATTTATGTTATTTAATATTTAAGAATATTACTTGCTATCTCGTCTTTTTATTCCGCATGTTGATGTTAGTTCCATGTGTGAATCACTATCATGGTCTATTCCATGTACACATGGGTGGCCAGTTAAGGTTCAGACTTGGGTAGTCTGAACTTAACTCGCGTCGTGACGCCGCCCGCTCTCTTCCGTTGTTTATATAAAAAAAAAAAAAAAAAATTAGACTCTGAAACTCTCGGAAATGGCGGGGCGTTACAGTTGGTATCAGAGCGAAACGGGAAGTTGAATCATCGAAGTAAGATTAAGACGGTTTCATGTCTCACTGACAGATAAGAATCCCAACTGACCGACTTTTCGGAGTCCGCTGCCTGGGGGCCGGATTAATTTACTTCGAGTGACTCGGACTGAACAATCAATCTGAGAACGACAATGAATGATAGCAAAGTAAAGTACAATCATCATAATTGGACAAATCATACGTAGCAAGGTAGGATGAACTCCCCTGAAATCCCCACACTGAGAAACAAACATTAGGAAATTAGAGATTTCCCCAGAAATAAAAAGAAAACAAAGAATGTTGATTTGGTAATCTTCCTAAACAAAGTACATGATATTTTGCATGATCAAAATTCCCTGGAAACCAAGAGTGGTTTATTTAGAATTATTGATGAATATGTTTGTGTTTGAAATGATGTGGCACAGATATGTCAAGCAACGAAGAATACACTGAGTTATGGGATAAAGGGACACCAAGTTGTCCGGTAGATTTGGTGTCAACTTCCGACAGTATCAGTATGGAAGTTAATGTGGACCTTCAGGAGGGACCTCCTGAAGAAGCTGATGTGGACTTAGCGCCTCTTCCAGAGGATCTGATGGATGACATTCCTGAAATGGTGGAACCTCCTGAGGAAGAAGAGGAGGAGGATCTGGGATTTTTCTTTTATGAGGATCCAATGGAAGACTTTCCTATAATACTGGAATCGGCGGGGGAAGTAGATCCCTATGATACCTGTGAGTTGTGTAATCAGGACGACCACAACAGGTTGTATTGTCCTCATCCATTGGGAGTTGTATGTCCGGTTTGTGGACTACACGGGCATGGAGAGACGAGGACTAATTGTCCTTGTATTGGAGGACCTGGAATAATCCCCTGCACAACATGTGAAGTATTGGGGCACACGGCGATGACGTGTCCTGATAACCGATTCAAGTTCGCTTTTGATGCGGAGTCTTCTACGGAAGACTAGGATAGGAAGTAATAGTAGGGGTATTAAAAAGAGGGTTATTGTTGTAAGGGGGTATATTTTGTTATACATAGGGTTTGTTTCACCCTACCCACCTTTGTACAAAGATGCAATTTGAATTTATATAAATATGTGATTTCATGTTTTTATGAGGATTCATGGCATGTGTTGTATATTATTAATGGAAACTAAGTCTATGATGTTTCCATGAATTAGGACTAAATGGCACCACAGAAAAAGGTGGTAAAAGATCTGAAGGGAAAAAAGAAAGTTTTACAGATCGGACTAGGTGAGGGGGTGTCAAAGAGAAGGACTCGTCAGGACGATAAAAAGAAGGATGATGTGCTCATTATCACACCACATGGGAAGGTGGTACCCCGACGCAAGAAGGCGTCATCGGAACCTGATAGAGAGCAATCCGTTCATGACGAAGAGAGGTCTATACATGAACAACCTCACAGTGAGGAAGAATCTCACCACTCTCGGCGGGAAGAAGAAGGGAGTGACCCTACGAATCAACAGGACGACGAGGAGGAATATGACTCGTCGTATCGACGCGAGGAGGAGGAGAATAGTAATATGACTGTACCCTTTGTACCTCCTGAACTGCACAGCTTGGTGCAAGCCGTGGTTACATCTGTCCTCCAACAACATTTGAACGGAGGGGGAAACATGAGCGAAAATAATGACCGAAATATGGTCAGAGATTTTCAGCACCAGCGCCCACCTTACTTCAAGGGCAGAGAAGGGCCTATTGCGGCCGAGAATTGGTTGGAGAAGATTTCGCATATATT
The DNA here is from genome assembly GCA_013350335.1 of Chimonanthus salicifolius. Lineage (NCBI taxonomy): Eukaryota > Viridiplantae > Streptophyta > Magnoliopsida > Laurales > Calycanthaceae > Chimonanthus > Chimonanthus salicifolius. The sequence goes on from CM023540.1 coordinate 61,002,339, forward strand.
GACTCTTTTGAACATCAAGAGTCATGCCCATAAAATATTATTGGCCACGTCACAGCTGGTGGATGACGCTGCCAAATGGTGGAAGGTGGTGGAGAAACAACAGGCACTTGTGCCAAGAAGAGAAAGAGTTGCTATGACCTGGGAGCAATTCTCCGCGACATTTCTAGAGCGCTACTTTCCAGAGGAAGAAAGAGAACGTCAAATTCAGGCCTTTATGATGTTAGTACAAGGTTCAATGACGGTGGCTGAGTATCACCAAGAATTCCTCAGCCTGTCAATCTATGCATACTATATTGTGGACACAGAATATCGAAAGGCTCGCAAGTTCGAGCGTGGGTTACGGCCAAACATTAGGGCCAAGGTAACTGTGTTCAAAGCAGCCACGCTGGCGGAAGTGGTCAGCAGGGCCACCATTGTGGAACAAGAGATGGCGGAATTTGCCAGAGTGGACAACCGCCGAGCTCCGAGTGGGAGAGGTGGGTATCAACCCAACAAAAAGTTCAGACCGAATTTCAGCAGACCCTCACCGTCTGTTGGATCAAGTGGGGGCTTTCGCCCCAACCAGCCCACTCAATCTGTTGCGGTCACTCAAGCATCCCGAGGAGTGAATACTTGCTTTCACTGTGATCAACCTGGTCACTACAAAAAGAATTGCCCAAAGCTCAACAGGCTGTCTAACTCAAGAGGATCATTTCGTCCGCCAGCTAGACCGGCATACTCCAGAGGAGGCAGAATGCAGGGCCGGGGAGGTCGAAGGTCTAACCCTGCTGGAGCAGGAAGATTATTCACTCTAACTTCTCCAGAGGAAGAGGAGGAGGATCATCCTGTGATACAAGGTATGGCAGTAGTGAGTAGCTCATATGCTTATGCACTATTTGATTCCGGAGCATCACACTCCTTTATAGCTGCATCGTTTATTACTGCTACTGGTACATTAGTTCAAAGATTAGCCACAGAACTTACTATTGTATCCCCTGTCGGGGATTCGGCATTGGGACTTATTTGTACTGCGGTTAACACCGAATTAGCTGGACTCAGATTTGAGTTCAATTATTTAGTGCTGGACATGTCGGAATATGATATTATATTCGGAATGGATTGGTTGGCAAAGTTTCATGCCAACATTGACTGTTATGGTCGAAGAGTGACATTTAAGTCACCCGAGGGCAAGCAATATATAGTTCGTGCAGATAAACAAAGTGGATTACAGGAAGGATTAAACCACGTGGTATTGAATAATATCACCATAAACAAAGCTCCAGTTACTGAACTTCCGGAAATTGTACAAGAATTTGGGGATGTGTTCCCAAAGGAACTCCCTGGTTTACCATCTATGAGGGAGATTAACTTCGAGATCAGACTGTACCCTGGCACAACACCAGTGTCGTTACCACACTATCGGATGGCACCAGCAGAGATGTCAGAACTAAAGAAGCAGATTGATGAACTGCTTAGGCTGGGTTGCATCCGGAACAGTACATCATCGTGGGGAGCACCAGTGTTATTTGTGAAGAAGAAGGATGGCTCACTTCGGATGTGCGTGGACTACCGAAAGCTGAATCAGCTAACAGTCCGGAACAAGTACCCTCTACCCAGGATCGATGATTTATTCGATCAATTGAGGGGTTCAAGCCATTTTTCAAAGATCGATTTGATGTCTGGTTATCATCAAATTCGAGTTAGGGAGGAAGATATAGAAAAGACAGCTTTTCGGACGCGGTATGGACTGTTTGAGTTCGTGGTCATGCCATTTGGACTCACGAATGCGCCGGCAGTGTTCATGGATTTGATGAATAGAATCTTCCGTCCCTATTTAGATCAATTTGTAATTGTATTCATTGATGATATCCTGATCTATTCTAAGAGTCAGGAGGAACACGCAGAGCATCTACGTATAGTTTTGAATATTTTGAGGCAGAATAAACTGTATGCCAAGGCCAGTAAGTGTGAATTTTGGCTATCTCAAGTGAATTTCTTAGGACATGTTATATCCGAGGAAGGAATAGCCGTGGATCCGGCTAAGGTGACGGCCGTGAAAGACTGGAAAGCGCCAAAAAACGTAACCGAGATCCGCAGTTTCTTAGGATTGGCGGGTTATTATCGGAAATTTATTATGGATTTTTCCAAATTAGCGTCTCCATTGACTCGACTCACTCAGAAAGGAGTCAAGTATGAGTGGTCAGATCTGTGCAACCAAAGGTTTGAAGAGCTAAAAGACAGACTTACAACCGCTCCTATTTTGATTTTGCCGGAAAAGGGCAAGGGTTATGAAGTAGAATGCGACGCTTCGGGAGAAGGACTGGGGTGTGTCCTCAGTCAAAATCATCGTGTGGTGGCTTATGGTTCAAGACAACTAAAAATACATGAACGCCTCTATCCTACGCATGATCTTGAACTAGCCGCAGTGGTCTTCGCTCTCAAAAGCTGGAGACATTATCTTTATGGCGAGAAGTTTGAAGTGTATTCTGATCATAAGAGTTTGAAATATTTATTTGATCAGAAGGAGCTTAATCTAAGGCAGCGTAGATGGATGGAGTATCTGGCGGATTATGAGTTCGAACTTCGATACCATCCAGGCAAGGCAAACAAGGTGGCTGATGCTCTTAGCCGCATATCACATGCATCCATGGCATGTCTGATCAGAACCGAGTGGGAGATGTTGAATACCATTCGAGAGTTCAATCTATACATTACAAACCGTGGAGTTTTGCACAATTTAATCATACGGTCCAATATAGTCACCAAGATTGAACAAGAACAAAGAGCAGACCCGGAAGTGGAGGACATTTGGGCCAGGATGTCTACTGGCACCGTTGTACCGGAATGGGAACTACGACCAGGACAGGGTCTTGTATTCCGGGGAAGAACTTATGTGCCAAAGAGTTGCAGGAAAGAGCTAATGATTGAGGCACATCAATCCAAGTTCTCTATTCATCCGGGTAGCACCAAAATGTATCACGATCTAAAGAGGCATTATTGGTGGCATGGACTAAAAAGGGATGTGGCGGAATTCGTGGCACACTGTCTAACTTGTCAACAAGTTAAGACTGAACACCAAAAGCCACCAGGGTTGCTCAAACCCTTAGCCGTGCCAGAATGGAAATGGGAACATATTTCCATGGACTTTGTATCCGGGTTGCCGAGGTCTTCAAAGGGTAATGACGCCATTTGGGTCGTAGTCGACCGGCTGACCAAGTCTGCACATTTCATTCCTATCAAGATGACGGATTCGTCTGAGACGTTGGGTCGGCGTTATATTAAAGAAATCATTCGACTACATGGTATTCCCCGAACGATAGTATCGGACAGAGATGGCCGTTTTACCGGCAGAGTATGGCAAAGCATGCAGACAGCCATGGGGACTGAGCTATTGACTAGCACCGCATTCCATCCACAGACTGATGGTCAGTCTGAAAGAACAATACAAACCTTGGAAGACATGCTGAGAGCGTGTATGTTAGATTTCAAAGGAGGATGGGAGGACCACTTACCATTGGTGGAGTTCTCCTATAATAACAGCTATCAGGGAAGCCTTCAAATGGCTCCTTATGAGGCTTTATATGGTAGACCGTGTAGGTCACCGGTATGTTGGACAGAGGCAGGTGAGCCTGCATTGATCGGACCGGAACTAGTCGCAGAAACTACTGCACAAATTAAGTTGATACGTCAACACTTGTTGACTGCACAGAGTCGGCAGAAGAGCTATGCTGATAAAAGGAGACGGTTTCTGGAATTTGAAGTGGGAGACTTGGTGTTTCTAAAAGTCTCACCACGAAAGGGACATATGAGGTTTGGTAAGAAAGGAAAACTGTCGCCAAGATATTTGGGACCGTTTTCCATCATAAGAAGGATGGGGGATGTAGCTTACCAATTAGCACTTCTGTCGCAATTAGCAGCTCTACACGATGTGTTCCACGTGTCGATGCTAAGGAAATACAATCCGGATCCGTCCCATGTTTTAAATGTTCAAGATATTGAAGTACAAAGCGACGTGACGTACGTCGAGAAGCCAGTCAGGATAGTGGAGACCGAACAAAGGGTGTTGCGAAACAGAGCGATTCAGTTCGTAAAAGTGGTATGGGACCGTCATGGTGATGAAGAGGCCACATGGGAACTTGAATCGGAGATGAGAACAGCTCACCCCGAATTGTTTGTGTAATTTAATTTGAGAACCCTACTTCACTCGATTTTCGGGACGAAAATTTTAAAAGAGGGTTATATTGTAATACCCCAATTTCTCAATGAAGTGGAAAATTACCAAAATGCCCCTGAGTTGTTAAATTAATTATTTTGTGATGTTAAGTAAGGAAATAGTGGGGCCCATTGCTCAAAATAAAATCATATGAGCACATTATGAATGTTAAGTTTTATTGGTTGGGTAATTTTCATCATTTGGGTCAAAAATGGCTAAATGGGTCAAAGGGCCCAAATGGGGCCCATCGGGTCTTGCTGGGTTATTTGACCGTTTTGTGATTTTAAATTAAAAGGGGTTAAGCCTATTTGATTGGAAATCAAGTGGAGGAAAAATGGGTAGGCTTGATCCATATGTAAAAACCAATTGGAAATGATCAAAATACCATAAATGGGTCATGTTGTCAAAAACGGGTCAAGGAGCTAAAAGTGGACCCAGCGGGTCGAGTTGACTATTGTTGACCGTGTGAACCCTCAAGGGATCTCAAACACGAGTCAAATCAGTTGAGTGGGACTGAGGTGAGTTGGAATAAAATAAAAAGGTGAGTTAACTCATGTGCATTAAATGAAATGCATTAAATGTGATGAGTTGGGTTGGAATAAAAATACCTTGAGTTGGGTGAGTCAAAATGGAAACCCATGGGACTGTAAATCAGTGAGTTCAA